>OX403590.1:20000000-20566367 GCA_948107665.1 Lomographa bimaculata | reverse complement strand
TCTGTACAACCTTGTTTTTTTTTAACTAAAATAAACGCTTTTTCATTATTTTTTTCATCTTCTCTTTGCCTTATACCATTAAGAAGTACTCACGCTTTAGGAGTGCCAACGCCAAGCTCATGTTTATTATTAACAGCCTAATTACCCCTCATTAGGCGTTAGCCATTAATCTTAGACCTGATTTAATCACGCTGTCCACCGAACGAACGATGCTAAAGATTTATGCCACCATTGACGAATACCTTCACACGAGAGCGGCCGTCACGGGTGGTGGCCACGGAACCCTTTATTTGTCCGGCTTATGTGAGTGTGCTGTGTTTTGGTAACTGTATTTGGCAGTTAATGTTAAAAATGTTCTTATACGGTTTTAATAGATGTAAAATTGGAGTTGGAATTGGTTAAGTGGAATTCGACTGTTTTCTATGAGGAGCAGAAACCTACTATTAACATAGTTTAAATCTATAGGTAGTCAATCTTTGCTAGATCTAGTTATTACGTATACAGTTCTCACCAGAATGAGTAAGGTTGTGATTGTTAGTTTATAGTTGGTTTATACTTGCTGTTGGCTGCTATAGACGTAAATTAAAAGATTCAATAAAAGGAATACTTTATTTACAATAAACCTTATTTTATCACTGTTGATTGGATTTAAATAGCGTAGCTATCAAATTGAACGGATACATAGAAGTAATAAAAGTGTTTTTACTCATCTAACATTACCTTCACTACGTAAAAACATATATTGGAACTCAATTTTGACCTAATTATGTTTGAAGTATCGATTTGAAACTTGTGTGTATGCAATTTGATGACATTACAGTTTTTTAACAATGCAATTCGATGACAATACAATTTGGTATCATCGAGCTGATAAAGCCAGGTATAGTGAAACAGTTCAACGGGTACTCAGTCAAATAAAATCAAAGATTTACTCACTCAACGTGTAACGTCTCTGACGATTTCAAGCAATTAATAATGTACTCTGCCAAGACTAAATCTCAGTCACTTTTTATTTCTAATTATATTTAATTAAACGTCTTGATAGAGTAAGAATTGCACGTTCTCAATTACCGTCGCAGCCGAATTAGAGGTAATTATGTCCATAACTCTTCACCCCGAGAGACGAGGCGTAAAGCACCTCGCGCACGCCGACATGCCGCTATACGATAAACTACGTAGCGCACTAACATGACTGCGCTAAACTTCAAAGAATCATTATTTTAAAACATTTATTAAAGAGTTCTTATTGTAGTGTAGCCCGTTCGAATATAAATGTTCTGTTCTGAAATAAAATAAAACTAGAAAGTAAGAAATACTGCTAAGAGACAGTACATATCTCATTTTCAAGATAAAAACTGTTCATCAGATCTTGACTTCTAGGAATATTTTGGATAAGATAATATACAACCCTGTTCTAGACAAACATCTATCTAATACTATAAGAATCTTTGTCCTGACATACTCGTTCACTAACTGACTAACTTAGAGACAACGCACAGCCTAAACTGCTGGTTGTAGAGACTTGAAATTTGGATGGTACATTTGTCTTAGTACGTAGAGGTGTAGTACTAAGAAAGGATTTTTGGAAATTCTGCCCCTAAGAGGGTTACATGGGTTGAATATATTTGTATGAAAGTTATTCGTTTTTTAACTAAATTGAATGAAAATTGGTATTTGAGTAGTTGATTCAATAGAAAAAAAAAACAATAGAGGATGAAAGTTCGTGTCAAAAGTTTTTTATCTATAAAGTTACACTAATGGAAATTAGTATTTGAGTAGTTCATTTAAAATAAAAAAAGCCCAGGGCTGCATTAAGGTAGTGCAATGAGGAATAAAAGTTCGTATGAGAAGTTTTAGTGTTACAGTTATAGTGATGTAAACTGTATCTGAGTAGTAAAATAAAAGGTAATTTTAGTAGTAAGTAATTACAATAACGCGGACAAAGCCGCGGAGCACTGTTGGTAAATAATATGTGTTTTAAAAACGCGGTTTAATACGAAGTACATGTTATTAAGTTTCACTAATATTTTAGAAAACAATTAATGCGTAAAAAAAGTAAATTTGTGACTTTGCTTCTACAGTTGTAACATTTTTTATAATGTTCTCTGTAACATTTCGGTACATGATTTATTTCTAGTATGTAGAAAAGAAAACAAAAACTAGGAATTTACCTTTTTTTTTCAAATGATTGTTATAGAACTACCTAATATGTATTGGATTTCTTTCAACCTATAGTTTAGCAGTCGCCAGAAAGTACTTTTGCAGTTTGGGCCATGCATCCATTTCATTAATGATCATTTAATTAGGTCTCTTCGTCTAGGGTTTTACTGAAACTTAGCCTTTTTTTAGTACTGTAATTACTTGATGTTGATACTATACGTGACGGCCGCTGCGGCTCGGTGCGGCGCCGCAAGCGCGTGTGCCAGCCGCCTGCCTCGCATCCGCAGCCGTAAATCTGCGCTCGTTAGTCGGTCAGCATTAATTGGGCGCCTTCAACTCTAGCTATAAACCCTCGCACCGTATCGAGGCGGTGACGCAGTGAAGAAAGCGACACCGTGGTCAGTACATGGTACCATACGTGGCCATGGTCATTGGAAACATGTCTAAATGTTATAGAAGTTGAAATTCTTCTTGGTTAGCTTTTTAAACCTCTCATCTACATAAAAGCATTGATTAGAAATAGCTTCTATTTAATTTAATATTGTTTTGTTTCGTTTTATCTGATGAAAAATGTTACTTACTAAAAGCAGATACATCTTTATTCACATTCAACAATTCAGCAACTTTTATAAGTAGAGAGGTTTGTATTTATTTCAAACATGACCTACCACTCGCGCTAGCATAGCTGGTTACAGGTTTGCCATCTAAGCTGCGGGTGCTGGGTTCTAATGCCGGTGAGTGTATGAATTTCCTCTTTATCGGAAATTGGTTCTGGTTCTGGTTATAATTTTGTATATATTGTGAATATTTCATACGTTACTTACTTCAAGGATTTCCGATATTAAGCTTTTTGTATTTCTTATTATTTTCTATTTAAATTATTATTTTTTATACACTTAACCTTAAACCAGAACCTACAAAACTAGCATAGTCGTATTGAGCATACAGTTGGAAAACAAAGCCTTAACTTTTAAGTTCGAAAACTTAATTAGCGGAACGACCGTGATTTTTACCACAAAACAGCTATCCACATGCCAGATGAGGAACCTCCTAAGCAAGTAGAACTATATATTAGCCATTATTGACCATTTTAGCATTGGAAATATAATAGATTTTGAATACTTACATAGTATGATAGTATGATAGAACATAAGTACGATGCGTTAGTCTAAGTAGCACACGTAGTCAAGCTATATTTAAAATTACTTCAAATATTATATTTCTTTATATTTACGATTTCAGGACAATGGCGAATCAACCTTTAACTTTAAAAAAAATATTTTGCAGTGTGTGATATAATAATAACATAAAATTTTCCCTTCTTCAAACAACGATATTTTTTAATGTTATATAAGCATGCATTTGGCTACTATCTCAACTGATGGAAAACGACGATGGTTAAATAGAGTCTTCATTAGGTGTTTATTGATACTTATTACAGTTAGATTCGAGACAGTTAACCATCGCTTGAGCTCCTGCGGCTCACCACAAATTGCGTTTAAAAATATAACCACATAAAATTTATTCCATCACATATTTCAACATGAAACAAGGCACGCATTTGTAACAGCGTACAGCATATAGAGCGCTCAGCACAAAAATAAAATGATGTCTTTAACAATACGCAGACGAAAGACTAAGCATAGAATTATACGACAGATTTAATTTACTTTGAAAATATGCTATGTTGAAGGTATTTTTACTCTACTTAATGAGAAAACTGATCCAACATTCAATCGTTACAGCTTACACTAATTATTGCAAGACTAAATGACCCCAAATAATGGCTTGAAAGACACTATTGTACTGCGTAGCAACCTGCAACACGAGCATACGCTGTACGCTCATAACTACGCTTTACACTACTTGAAAAGCTTGCCTTTACGATATTAAGACTCGTCCACACGGTAGCGGTGCAATTCTGCAGTTATACAGTTTGAAGCATTCATGAAGTATGGGTATCCACAGCCGGTTGCCCTGAGGGAATTAATTAGAGGTATCACGCGACACTGAAATATGTATTATGTAACTTAAAATATGCTATAAATAAAGTTCATAACATATCTTACTTTCACCGATAGAATTCACTTTACTTCAGATAATTTATTGAAATTAGATAAATAACAAAAAAAAAACTTATTTGTAATTATAAACAATTTAACTTATATATTTACTTATTGGTATACCAACAATGATTAAACTTGGTACATGAAACTAGCTATTATATATAATGCTAAATGCCATAATCAATTAAAGGCAATATGTCATGCAATTTAGAGAACCCTAAATTAATCTTAAACAACTATATGTAACAAATTAAAAACGTTTTTTAAAAAGCTTATCTTTCTTAATTTTATTGGTAACCACGCACAGCTTGCCTATCTTTGAGCTTGAGCTGTTAAGATATATTTATGATTTGTGGCGTAAACATCCTAACGAGTACTTATCACGTCAAAAGCGTTAGACACAAGTAGCCCAGTAAAACTACGAATTTTCAAGAAAAAATTAAAAAAAGGCAAATTTTCTAGAATAACACTAAGGAGGTGATTTCTAGAGACTATGTTTTGGATTCCACCAAAATATTCCAGAGGAAGAAAAAAATAATCTACCTGTTCAAATCAAGAGTAAAAATACTAACCGCATGATATCGTTAAATTTAAAAACCTTAAATTTTAGTTAATGCAACACGAATCCACCAAAATGATATTAGCTTTTTAAATTAAAATAAGATTAAAAAACTGATTTTGTAATTTTCGCCTGAGCAACAATGCAAACCGCATTGTAACAGTTTATTAGACTAAAAAACAATGATTCTTATCATGACTTCTATGAATCGAAACCTATCTAAGTTTTGAAGGTAGTAAATACTTGACCACGCTCTAACGCAATTAGCAAACATTTTAGTAAAAATAAATTATTCAAAATTTGATATTGGATTCTCACTGTTTTAAACAATTTGGAAAGAAAACACTTTAACAAAACAAAGACGAACTTTCACTGTTATTCTAGACACTTATTATTTTTCAAATATTTTTATCCTCAGAAAAACTAGGTGTTCCTGGTATAAATGAAAAAAAGGTGAAATTTTATATTATAGAAAGAACATAAGTGAAACAAAATAATAATAAAATATACTTATATCATTTTTGCATATTTAAACATTTTACTTTTTCGTATACAATCAACTTTCTTTTCTATGTTCCTGGTTAAAATTTAGTTGCGATTCCTTTACTAACATATTATAGACATAAAAAACTGTACATCGACAAAAAATTGGCTGATTATGAATAATACAATTTCCCCATACAATGCATCGCTAATTTGCCTGGGCTAAAATCTATAATATGGGGAGAAAAATGTCACAACTCAAAGCTATCAACATTTTGAAACATATTGATTTTGACAAAAAAATTAAGGAATAAGACATTATAATCGCATATTATTGATGTCATGACAGTTTGCTTGTTTGTGATTACTTGTCAGAAAGAACTGTGTCTTAACAAAGACAAAACATTGATTGCCTATGATTATGCAATAGGTGTAAATTGTAATTAGCGCTAGACGTATTGTGCGATTGCGTGGATTTAATAACGATACGGAGTCGATAATTTGCGGTAAACGGCGCGGCGTAGGCGGCCGCTGGAGGCCGCTGCAAGACAATAGACTACAGAGCAAGCATCTTGGAATATTGTCACGAATGTTTGAAAAACATTGCTTACTTAATGACCCGTCTTTCGGCATGGCAAATCTTAATTTATAAAAATCAATGCCACTTTTCGTTGTAATTTTATAACTCAAGAACGGGCTCTCCTATCCAAACCAAATGCTTAGGCTTTGTTTGGACTATTTAGTAGATTTATGTGAAGTTTGCACAAAATCGGTCGAGCGGTTCTTCATTTATCACACCCGGGCGAAGTCGGGCGGATCGCTAGTAAAAAATATATCTTGTTTTTTATAAAATGTATTTTAAGGATATTTACGTTTGTTTTATGTAATCCAATTCAATTAGTTGCTGCTCCTGTTTGGTGTAAGAAATTTTATTTATTGTCAAAAAGTGCATTGGTAGTATAAGTATATATTATATTGACATTTATGGTAACAACATTATTAATTGATAATAATGCTAACTGCACAATTGTTGTTACAAAGACGATGAAAATAAGGCGTTGGTGTCAGTCATATATTTAAAAATAGTACAAAATTTATAAATATTCATTCGTTATTTTTGAAGTCACGCACCTGCCTTCACGGAATAGAAAATACAAGTATACTAGAGGAGAACCGTAAATAAAATTCTAAAATTGCCTCAAAACGTTTTCTTACAAATGCCACAAAAAAAATTCGCAACTCACTTTAGACGGGAGTAAAGAAAGTGTACGTGGAGCTGCGGCTAGAGGTATTATTTTATTTCGAAGTTAATCTGGACATTAAGCGAGGCAGCGGCCGTGACAGCGAAAACGTAATTAACGGGTATCTCGATCTAACACACTAGTTTGGGTGAGGACGCCGACCTCTGGCACCCAGGCAAGTCACAGAACAGATAGTAGTATTACACCCGTGCCACCTGTACTCGAGGCATTTATTTTATGATTTAATTCGTCTTGTACGCATGAAACACATATTCATTTATCCTAAAAAGAAATTGATTCGAATTCTTCATTCGTTTCTTCTTTCTAATCAATAAGAACTCTAAGTGAAGAGTGAAAAGGTACCGTGCCATATTTTCGGCACCATAGTCACTTTCCACTAGGTGAATGGGTCATCCCTTCGTGTTCCAAAAGGCATCAATGCTTTCTGGTCAGATGTGTGGTGTATTTGCACTTGTGAGATTTAATTAAGTTTACAATTGCTTATTTAGAACACCAAAAATCATTTGTTCAAAATTTGACACTCCGGTCCAAATACAGGCAAAAACCGATGTAAGCGCCAAACTCGCGCGTGCTCCAGTCATTAACTATCAATAGAGATACGTTGTTTATAACAGATCTAACTGACCATTATAATAAGCGTCACGCTCAGTAATAACGATTGTTTCATTTTGATTTGTTGCTAGAACTACATATATATCTGCACAGATGTTTTCTTTAAATGCCGTTTCCACGGAAAACTCAAAGACAGTAATCATTTACTCGTCAGGACTCATCGGCACCTCAGATAAAGCAATAACTCCGCATAGGGTGCGTCTAAGTGTATGTAATTAAACGCAGTTAGTACTTAGTGTAATTCTGGTTGGACTGGTCGGATGTGTCGTACGATTCGCGGGTAATGTCTATTAGAGTAGGTATGGTTTTATTGGTAATTAAAGTTATAAATAAAACACACCGTTTTATGGGAACGTGTAGAAGCCATTTAAAAGTTGTTTATTGATAAGCCACTCGATGAGCTCTACAACGGATGAATTTAGCAAGAAAAGTTGACTAATTCAAAAACGCAATATGATCGCAGATTTTTTGGGTTAATATTCATAGATAAAAAAAAAATTGTTTCATTTGTTCATCGATAAGTAGTTTTTCTGTGACTTTATAAACTAATTTCTCAGTAATCTAAGTCTAGCCATTCTCACCAAAAAAAAAACCCGCTGAAGTATAAATATTAACCAAATTTTCTGAGCCGTCATATAATCTTTATAATTTTAGATAAAATTGTCATCAATGCCAGAAGGTAATTAATATATTATGATATTCTGACAACTGATTTTTAGATGCACAGATGCATATCTCAGACATAAAGTTTCTTAATTATTCGTGGAAGTCCCAAATACCTGCTATGACGTCTTGGTAAATCTAGATTAAACATCTAGAAATATCAATACCTGTCCACAGCTCCAGTCTAATCGCAGACGGTCACAGTTTGATATTAAAACAGTACCTTTAGTAAAACAAGATGCAAACTAGGAAAAAAAACATAACTTTTATCGTTGTCATTTTTCCATAGCAATGTTGTACATCTTGATTTGGGCACGTACATACAATCACATCAAAAGAAATTACTAATAAATAGGTACAATGGGCGGTCTTATCGCTAAGAGCGATCTCTTCCAGAAAACCTTTTGATGGAAAAGAAAAAACTTGAGAGGTGTCAAGGGACACCCGGATGGAGCGAAGTTCTATTTCCGTCTAGCCCCCATTCGCAACGCGCGATAAGGAACTTTCGTTCCAAAATTAAAAGAAACATGCAAAAACCAACATTACGCGGTGTTCCCAGGCGGTCGCCCATCCAAGTACTGACCGCGCCCGACGTTGCTTAAATTCGTGGACGAGAACGTGGTATGGCTTACAACTATAGCAAAAAATGTCGTTACAACTTTTGGTCTTAATTTTTTCCGTCTAGCCCCCTTTCGCAACGCGCGATAAGGAACTTTCGTTCCAATAATACAGATAAGCAGGGACAACAAACAAACAAACTACATAATCACTACATATACACATATAATTATCCTAATACATATCTAATATATATATAAATACAATATCATATACCATAATAAATATTATACATACACTTGCGTAAATAAATTAATATATACAAACACATCCATACAAGTGAGCAAAAAAAAAACTTATTCTACGCTGTTATGTTACTAAGGTTTTTACCTTAGTAACTGTAGTCCTTTATTTGTGATTTAAAATAATCAAGGCATTGAGCACGACTGATAGTGATCGGAAGCGCGTTCCACAAACGCACAGCCTGCACAGTAAAGGACGAGTCATAGTATCCAGTAGAGTGCGAGGCATCCTTAAACGCAAGTTTTCTGATGACTTAAGAGACATAGGAAATTGGAGGAGTCAAAGAACTCAAATCTCTCTTTGAGGTATCGTGGAGCTTTAGGGTTAAAAAGTATGTTATAGAGGAAGGAGAGGACATGAGTATGCCGGCGAGCCCGGATAGGCAGCCACTTGGGCTTAGAGCTGAATTCTGACACGTGATCGTATTTTCGGAGACCGAAAATAAACCGAATTGAGAAGTTTTGCAAGCGCTCAAGCTTGTTTCCCCTGCTAGATCTAGGAAGCAGGAGTCAGCATAGTCCAGAATTGGGAGCAAAAGAGATTGAGCAAGCCTATGTTACCCTGAACCGAAATACGTAATTTACCACATTTAATAAAAATATCATGCAGTCAAAATAAGCCTGGCATGTTTGACTGGCACCATCCCTGACCACGTCATCGCTTACAAACAGACGACATCTTATGTGGTCAAACTCTAGCTTATCAGTAAATATTTATAAACTAAAGTTTGTTATGTTATATAAATAAATTGTGCTTTAAGCAATGCTTAAGGAAACGTCCACACCCAGTGACGTCAAACACGTGTCGGCATACTTCTCTAATTACACACATCCATAAAGCACCATTCAAACTAGTTTCTAAACTAACCTCTAAGAGAAGACGAGACACGAAATATAATTAAAATCAATTACCGAAATGTTTATTCCGCATAAATCAGAGCCCGAACGACAAATAGGCTCGTAAACCATCGGGTTCCTCCGTGTCATAAAATGATTCACTGTTTTTTAATGTTAATTTACAGATTTGAATATATAAACTGTCATCTGCGCACGCGCCGGTGTAAGTTCCTTTCCGGGTTGAGTTATATTTTTTCCTCTGTACTACGTCCGATTAGTATTGTAATGTATGTAAATGCTTGCTAAAGTTCCGAGGTTTTGCTCTTTTAATTCTAGGGCACCCCCGAACAAATTATCATAATTGAGAAAAAGTTAAATAATATTCATGACATGTTAATTTGGAGGTTTGTAAGTGTTAAAGGCGTAATTGTATGTTACGGGGCACGGGTCGGAATGTTTATTTTTATCAAGGTATCTTAAAGCTTCTGGTTTATCGCAAGTTTCTTAATTTTTTTAACACGCCTATTTATAATAATGCAATCAAGCTTTCCATTTATAATTGCCGTCTGAACTGACTTCCGAAAAAGAGGAAGTTCTGATTATAGCTTTTTGGGCTTGCTATCTCGTGTCTTTTGCAACGTACATCAATTGTTATTATTTTTATTTGAATAGGATTAGTTATAATTTAACAGTGGAATATTATATATTAATTTAATATTATGAGACTATTTTTGATTATCTATGAAATATAATTTAATTTAAAAAAGTACTGATGACGTGAAACGATGACGCTGATAGTATATTTTTGCTTAAAGTATGAAAAAGTTGAGTTTGAAAACTATCGCGAGTGTTATTCATTATTATTAATGTTTACTAACCGGCTGGTACTCGCGGCGGTTTTGTCGGATTTTCCGACTAGTTTCGGGCATGTACGATGCCCATCATCTGGGAGGTGGCCGATCGCAATGTATGAAAAAGTTATGTGAACCATCTATATATTTGCACATTTATAATTGTAATGTAAAGGTACAGTAAATGACACTAATACAAGAAGAAATCTTCATAATACGATATCGAATTGATATGTACCTTTTATGTAAATATAACATATTTTATGTTCAACAATGTTATGTAATGTCTAACATTCACTTTAGGATATATTATTAAAATCAAACATTGTATTTCAATTGAAGTACAGTTACAATTTTTGAATAATTCAACATGCAATTAAATGCATATTTGTCCCAATTGAAGCGGTTTACAATGCAACATATAATATTTACCGACTACAGTTTGATGTAAGAATTATTCAGTCACAATTCGAAAAGTGTCAACGCAGTACCTATGATCGATGGAAATATTTATGATCAAGACCCGATACTGCAAGGGTTACCATTGTTTTGAATTATCATTCAATGCTAGTGACTTTTATCTCATCATGTGTAATTAATATCTATCTAAATCTAAACATGTGTATATTAATAACACTAAGGCGATTTGACACTTTGTTACCCAAGGCAATACCAGTTAGACCACTCCGTTTCGCGAGTTGCGCAACGCATTTCAAAGTAACACCTTAGCCACTTTGAACCAGTTTTTTGGATTTGTCTGACAGCTATATGACAGGTTCGTAGCGCAGCTGTGTATAATTTTCTAGGATTAAAAACCCTTTGACTCGTTTCAGCTGCAGGTGCAGCTAGGTCGTCGAAGCTTATGTGCACAACTTGAAGTCTTGAATCACACTCGATGCTCACTTGTTATTCGTAACGAGTTTAAAATCGAGAGTGGGTGGTAGCAAGTATAGCTCTAGGCCTATGCTAATGCAAGCTCCCGGGTTACGTACAGTAATAGGACCACTTCTAGTAATTTCCACTTAGTTCCAGGCAATTTTATTTATATCGGTCGTAAAGCATGCGCGGGCGCAGCGATCGTGTTTAGTGCCGTGTTATGATTGACCGAGCTTGTGGTAGTGGGTGCTTGATAGCTTTGTATTAGTACTAGTATTGCACATGAAATTTGCTTCAAACCGTAACGTAAAATAAAATATTGATAGCGAGATTCATATATAAAAAATATTTATGAACGTAATTATGTACTATGTTATGTTATTGTTAGTATTAATCATTTCATATTTATATGAAAAAAAAAATTGTCTGCTTGTAAAATTTACATGCTAACTTAAATCATATACACAGTGGTTTTACTGAAGTTGTAGATCTATAACATAGTTGTTTGTAATTACCGCCGGTAAAATGACAGTAAGCTCTTATAATAAAACTAAGTGTCGCAGAAGGATTTAGCAAATCCACTTCACAGCCACACCTTAGCTCTGGTTTGATGCATTTATTCAAATACATTTTATTATTATATGTTTAATAACAAAGAGATATTTGAATAGTTTTGTATTTAATTGGCTGATACACAATTTGAGCTATCTTAAATACTGGTAGAATCTGTGTCATTTAACTAATTTTTATGTTTATAATACTTTTAAATAATTCAGAAGAAAATATTTTTATTTGTTACTTCTATTTAAAAGCAATACGAGTATTGTAATGTATGATAACTGTGTGATATATTTTAAAAAATAACACCATATAACTGTCTTCTTTATAGTGCCATGTAAGTATGTTTTTTCGAATTTTGTTATCCTTATACAAGATCCCAGATAAACAAAATATTTGGTCGTTCTTATAGTCATAAACACATTGGGAATATATCAAAAATAAATCTATTTATATATTATTATAAATCTATTTATAGTTATATTTAAAAACTAAAAGTGAGTACTCGTATATTCTCAGTCTACATTATTAAATTTAAAACTGATCTCAATATTGAGGTGAGCTCGTAAATTGCATGTTGGAGGATGGTGAGTGTGTTTGAAAAATGATTACAAACAAACAAACAAACAAACAAACGCATTAACACTCACAGCCCCACACCAAGTTCAAAGACTTGTATCGCGGGTGCCGGAAAAATTCACATCACACACACATTACACACAGAATCAGAAGCACAAATATCCCTTGGGAAGGAATTTGTGCTCCTGCCGGGAATCGAACCCAGGAATCACGACGCAGAGGGCAGACACCTGTCCACTGCGCCAACTGGGTCGTCGTATTATTATAAATCTAAATTTTCTATGTTACCAGCAATCTAAAAACGATAGCTCATTGATTTAAAAATTAATTATTTGTAATAAAACAGTTTATAAAATAATGTATGGTAATGTTATAATTTAATTGAAAATGAGTTGTTTATCCAACTATCCAACACATTTTGTCATAAATTTCATAAAAATGGCAAAAATGTACGTTGAGCTGTAGTAGGAAAAACGACTAGCTTCATTGATACCATTTATGGTACTAACTAGTACTGAGTATATATAGATATAGACTAATAAATACACAGAACAGCAGCCAGTGAAGTCAAACTTCCTTCCATTTATATCTTTTCATATCAAAATGTCAGTTACAAAAAAATAATAAGCGCAACCAAGCCATATAGCGTCAGATGCAGACATCTCTGTGTAAAAGAGTTCAACGCGTCAACGTCGCATCGGCTTGCTTACATATTATGTTGTGATATAATTTGTTTATTCTTTTGCCAATAATATACATATATTTAAGATTATTATTTTTTATTTTTAACTTGTACTCACATTAATCACAATGGTCTCTCTTCATCTCATGTTCACCGTTTTCAGGTAAACGTAAGTATAAAGTTGGTATGTAATGTATGAGCTAAGTTATTAATTGTTTAGTCCATAGTAACAAAGTTTCCGAGTCTGTTATTGTACCGTTTAAGCTTTTCAGAATTACTTTCTTTGTTCTAGATGGTGTTCAGTTTTGTTTTCGGTAGGTGTCAAGGATCAGACTCATCACAACTTGCATTATACCGCTTGGTTTGTCTAAATATAAATAACGCACATTTTCACTTTGTAGTCATTATTCATGTTATACATACCAAGATCGAAAATAGTTTATAAATCTCGTTAAATATTTTGAACCACTAAGACTCAGATTTTATTTTTTGATTAAGATAGTCAAGCATTTTATCAATATCACACCTGATGGAAAGTGAAAATGCAGTCGAAGATGTTACATGCTTGCCTAGAAGATACCTATTTACTCTAGTCTTGAAGAATATCAGATTGTATCGTTCGGGCACAAAGATGCATAACATGTCTGGTAGAATATTGTATTCTGCTCAAATAAGTTGAAGCATTGATATAAGTATGTTCATAAATGCTACATAATATATAATAATATTGTAATTTAAATTATTATTACTGATATATTATGTACTGGTTGCAGTGTTTGAAGAAGAATAATATTGGTATGTAATTTTTCTTTGATTAAATATATATTTTTATGTTCTTCGTGCTTATGTGTAACTTCTAAAAAATTTTTTTACGTAGAACAGTATTTTCCTGAAGTTTATATAGTCATTTTAGCTCATTGAACATTTAGTTTATGTAACATTTGCGCAAACGGTGCGCCGCGGGGCTCTCCAAAGGAACGGTCGACTTGCTGATATAATAATTGTTGGCCATTTTAATTTAACGGCCCTTTTTAGTCCCGGCACTAACACGCGGCTCTGCCGCACCGCGGGCTGGAAATTTATAGCCGATTTGAAGGAAAATTGGAATTTTGTCGAACAGTTTTAATTTTTCAAGAATTTTTGCATCGATTCGCCGAATACCATCAGAGCTTGTGTTATTTATGCCCGTTATTAACTTGTTCACTGGCATCGATGTGTTTGTGTGTGTGTTTTTCAAAGAAAAAATAGCAAACAATCTTGCAAATATACTATCGAACACGTAATTTCTAGTTTATTCGTCCCAAATGTAAAGTGAATAGGATAAGTGGTGACTGGTGATGCATCCCTTTGAGCTGCTGTTATCGGCACTTGTACTTAAACAGATCTAGTTGGTGACCTGAGTCTACTTTTGATACTAGATATTAGAAATTTTGCGTATGAAAAATGAAGTGTTAGCGCTCCCCGTTCACACCGAGCGCTATTTCGAAGCAAACTGCGGCCGTTGGCTCTCCCCGAGCCATATATGGATGTAAAAAATGGCGATCGGTTCGTAAAAAGCAACTAATTACACATCTTCATTTGACCGTGATGCGATAGCGTTTTTGCGGCGTGTTCCGGACGGATGGGTGCTGGGAAACTGCTGTGAAAACGCGCCTCGTAAATAAGCGATGCGTCGAGCACCCTTCGCCGCCGTATATGGACACCCCCGGGGCCGGTCGAAGACCCCTGCCGTGCTGCCAACGTCATAAATTCATATCAGAAATAGATAAGAAAATGCAATATCTACGATACCTTCGTGCGACTAAAAAATTAACATGGTAAAGGCTGGTAGCGGATGCTTGGATCCGCGTTGAAAACTGCCCCGAAGCGAAAACATCGGCTAGCACAGTTAATCAACTAATGAATGTTTACGATGAGGCGCCCGGTAGCCATGGCGCAACACGACTCTGCACTCTCAGCAAAATGAAAACTAGTGTGGATACTATTTTTTAAATTAAATATACTAATTTATCCTGCAGCTTCATCTTCATTCCAAAGCAATATTTATCCTATTTGCAGTCTACTTTAGTTAGAATTATTAGGAAAAGTCTCTAGCTTAAAACTTCACACACATATAAAATACAAACACATCCACACTCACAGACCCACACTAAATCAATCACTTCTCGACCAAATCGACGGTGAAGGAAACATTTACATCACACACCCAAATCACACCTGACATTTGTATTTCTGGACAAATATCCCTTAGGAAGGAACATTCTGTTCCTGCCGGGAATCAAACACAGGCTTCCGTTGGAAAAGAAATAGCTTGCCCACTGCGTCAACAATATTGTTTTAAATTTTACACACTGGACAAATTGGAGAACGTTAAGTTAAAATACTAAATAAATATATAAAATACTAAGTTAAGTCGTTTAAAAGATTAGATGACTGTTGTTGGCTAAGAGCTCACCCGGTGACAATTTCATCATTATCATCCTCCACTGACCACTGCTGGATCAAACCCAGCTTGCCCAGACCCATTATTTTATTATTTACATATGCAAGCTACTTAATTTCACATAATTATCAATATAAAAAGGCCCGAGAGCGTTACGTTTAATGTAAAATTAAACGGTATTTATACCTAATACATAAATAACCTGAATTAAATCGATTAATTTCTGCAAAAACTGTGAGCTATGACGCATTGGTATAAATTATTACGCACGCAACCACACACAATGAATATAAACGTACCTATATAAGCATGCCAAGTTCATAGCGATTGTATTTTTCACTACTATTTTTTTGTTATCTGAAACAATCAATATATGTTCTAGTATCGCAAAGTCCCTACCTATCTCCATGATAAGCTTAGGTTTTTCTCTGAAAGCAGACATTGTTCCAGCAGATTGGACTTCCAGCAACTTTCGATTCCGCGACATCGCACTTCAAATTTCAGGGGTGCATTTCGATACGCGGCTTCGAAATGCTGGAATAACATTCCACCTCCCATAAGAAAAGTAAATACTTTAAATTTATTCAGAACCAAACTTAAAACTTATCTCATTAACGAACAGAGGCTCCATGGAATCATCAACGTCGACAAGTCCTTTATTTAATTTAATATTTTTCCATCATCACTTACCAACAATTATTGAGAAAGTAATCAAGGTTTTGGTTTGTCAAGAATCATAGCCTTACTATTGCCCCCCGTATATTCGTTGGCTTGGATGTAATGTTTACCTCTTATTATTATTATTTATTTATTTATTTTTTTATTATTATTTGTTTACTATTTATTATAATTATGTTGTCTATTGTATGTATTTTTGTTAGTATAAAAATATGTATTACTTATATTATAATATATTATATCGTAGCTTGTATTATTGAAATAATTTTGATTTACCTTTCATTTTGTTGATAATGTTTTGTACTGCCCGCAAGGTTTAACTGAAAACCAGCGTCGAGTTCTAACTCGACATGATTGCTGAGTTGAACCTTTTTGGCATAATAAATTATTGTTAATATTTTTGTTTTTAATATTAAGTTATTATTGTCAAATAAATGTATTTTCTTTCTTTCTTTCTTTCTTTCTTTCTTCTTTTACGAAATACTAGGCTAAGTCGATGTCGGTAGGACTGTTTGAATGTATTGTACTATCAACTAATCTTATTAATATGATGTTAAGATTGCCTTTACACCACTAAATGACTGTGTAAATCACGAAACATTGATCAAAAGAAGCCATAATCTGTCCTCAATACCTTAATACGTGGGACAGACTTCCATAACAGTACACCGAATATCTGTAAAATTTCGAAACTCATAACACATTCCGCATTCGATGCCACCAACGTGCTGTCACCTGCCGCCTATATGCGGACAAGTTATAGTTTAATTTTAGCTTATTAGCGGTTCGAATAGTCATAATGTTGTTCTTAATTAAAGATTAATGATAAGACGTTCTGATTTAAGGAGTGATTTCTTTAAAATAACGTTAATTAAGATATACACGCTTTTTCTTAACATAACAATATAAATACCAAGTGTATAAATTATTATGTTGCAACAAAAAAACGGTTGTATAGAATCTATACAACCGTTTTTTACCATTCTCGACTACATCATCACTTGCCATCAGGTAAGATAGTAGTCAAAGGCTAGCCTATCGGACACAAACAATATTAAGAAAACCAGTATAGCCTGGTCACAAGCTAGTGAAATGGATAATGGCTGCGTATATAAGAAAGACGGACTTCTAATTTTGCGTATCTGGTAGTAGTCATCAAATTTCATGATTGCCTCTTTATGCCATGTGATTAAATGATTTTATTTTGAAACTGATAAAATAATTATTTATCTATACTATAGATCAAGTTTCTGTATTCTGTAGAAAAGTCAATTGGAATTCACCACATATATTATGCTTATACTATTATTTACTAATTAGTTTAAACTTATCGGTATATACCAATAATATGCAAGATATCAAATCGTAACCGTATGCAGGTGATAATATAAATATATTTCAGAGCTTTCTTTAAGCGTGACACCAAATAAAAAGACGTCCACAAATACCCTACATTTTCCCTAATGAGTATATCATCACAGACATGTAGGCAGCTACTTGATGTAGATATGTATGGGATATGTGTATAGGAGATATGAAAGGTACATGTATATGGTAGGTATTGGATGAGTTCAATAAACTAGCTAGATATCGTCGCGATCCTACGCACTAGATACCCGTCCAACGGTATTCGTTCGATGATTGGGAGTCCAGACGAGCGTTATGAAGGCTATGATTTGGATCAGTCAATAAGACTAAAATACCATTTTAGATCCTACTTATAGATAAGTAGAAGTGCTGTAATTTCAAAAATGTATGACAGCTAGCTGATGCCAATTGAATGCAGAGTAAATTTAATGCTGATTGATCATTTACTAAGATTATTCTGCAAATACAAAATTTAATTCAATCGTTATAGAAAATGACACATTTAATTTAGAAAATTTATTAAAAGCTTATTTTCTCAAAATCTAAAAAATATTATTTACGTGAAAGTTTGTGTATGTTTGTTACCACGAATCTCCGTACCAGATAAACCCATTTGATGAAATTTAGATTGTAGATAGTTTAAGTTCCCGAATAACACGGAGGCTCCTATTTAACGTAATTAACGTGGGCGAAGCCGCGGAGCAGGGCTAGTATTATATGTGTATGACAAAGTAAGCAGAATAATTTCATATGTATCAGGTTTTCTAACAGACCTTCAGAGTTAAATGTTTTTATCGTAAATATAATAACATTTTACTGAAGCAACCTGATTATCTTTCCACATCTTAATCAACACTTTATACTTTTAACGTGACACTTAATTAAAAGACTACTTAAAAGAGTCGGCCGCAAGTGAACTTATAATATCGAACGTTTCCGTTAAAAACGTTATTCCATAAAAATGTCACTATTGTGGCTACAAAGATGTCCAGTTTATGAAGAGAAAACGCCCGTCTGCTGTACCTGGGACATAATTACTGGGCTATATCGGTCCGCGAATGAAAACCACATCTTTATGCGTATCTCCAAAGATAAACCTAAAATGTTGATGGTTACTCGCCGCGACTATTCACTAAGATAAAAATATTGGACGAGTCTTACCTTTAAAAGTTGAAATACGAATCTCGAGATATGTTGCTAGTAGTTAATGATTATTTCTTGCACTTAGTGCAAGTTATAGAAGCCGTGTCGTAGCTAATTACTTTAATGTAAAATGATAAGTAATCCAAAACTTTACGTACTCAACATTACATTGCTACATCTTTAAAAGGCACAACTACTTCTACCATCTACTGGATTTTTCACCTTATGAACCGTAACGAATTCTATATACTCCACCAAAAAATCAAGTTGGATCCATTATTTATATTGAAAAGACACAGCAGACAAGCTGTTAATGTCATAACGAAGGCGTTATGTCTTAGAATTCCAAGCTATTAATGGTAAGAGATAAGCACAATCGGTTGCGAAGTCTTTATTTCTCAACCTTTAGCGACAACTAGATAAGGTTGAAAGTAGACGCCTATTAATGTTCGACGTGTACTTACGTTTCAGGTTTTTGTCTCATAATTTATGTAACATTGAGACTCAATAATGGGGTTATGCGTTTTCCACGGAGTCGCTAGTTCTTCAACGTATTCCCACGTGTATTATGTGAGGTATCATGTGCCACAAAAATGTGCAGCGACGTTTTATTGATCACATATTCGAGGTCTCTAATGGCCGTGAAAACGAGGCGAGTGGGATTGGATGAAATATCAATAAAAGTGTGTGAAAACTGAGAGATAAATAGCTTATAAAACTACGTTTTACGATGATTTCACTACTTTTAAAGTATTGATTTCTATATTATGATTGTATCTTCAAAAGCAATAAAATGATTTCCTTCTTTATTTCCGATATTTGGTTACGAAGATATAACTTGAATTTAATTGCAAAATATACCATCTTTTAGTAGAAATATTGAATAATATAAATAATGGTGCCATTTTTGATGATATTATAAAAATAAATGATATTTTAGAACTACTTTATGATTAATTAAATAGTTGAAAAATAAATATCTTGCAGCAAATCAATAAAACAGCCTGGAGTAGTTGAGTTCAACGTGGTGCGTCCGGCGCGTGAGCGGAGCGGGAGCGGCAGAGTGAGGGCCGACTACAGACTCGTTTTAATTGGCTCAAGGAAGCACGCTTCAACGATTTCGACTCTACTTGCTTCTATCAAAACAACTTATTTGCCAAGAATAGTTCTCGATACCTCGATACCTCTTGTAGTAACAGAAAATTTTCCGCTTCACTGCGCTCTACCACTGCCAATAAACTAGATAAACACTACGCCTAGCGACGCGAACTGTTCGGTATTTTTAATTACACTTTTTATCTTTAGAACATATCGAGTATTTCCTTCTGGGTTTTTTCCTGCAACAGATCCGCAGACATACACGTACACAAATATTTGATTACATGAGTAATCCAGAATCATGTGTAAATATTCCACAAGTCATCAACGATTGTAAGCGAACAAAGGCGCGGCTGTTAAATAAGCGAATACCGGCCGCTTGACGTATTCATTAGACCGAATTAGCTTCCAGCACGCTTCAAACACGGCCGCAGCAAGCGCCACCTCCTCGCCTCGCGCCTCGTGCGGCCCGAGCCTCGACCGTCGACACTCGCACGCCACTCAAACTCCCATTAATAAGTCATTTACTGACTAAGTTACAATAGTAGGGTCCATTCATTCGCGATCGCGATCTCACTCGACGCGTTAACAACCCATAAATTAAGAGCACACGAAAAAACGCGACCTACCGCACACCATCGGTGAATGAATATGCAAAATAATGGAAACAAAACGGGCGGTCCTTCACCCGGAGCCGTTCAGTCTCGGTCTGGGCGACCGCGGCCGCGTCCGGAGCGCTCCGGGAGCGGTAATTAGCCGGCCTCACTCCCACATGCTAATCGATCGCCTCACATTCAAACCGCTACAAAAAATCTTACGCGTTACAATTATGACAGACCGGCACGAGAATAATGCCAAGAATTTATTTGAATTACAAATTGAACGTACACCAGACGGTTTTAGCGCGGTGCGAATAAATAATTTGATATTATGCAAAGCGATGATACCGCACTTAAACGCCGCGAGCGACCTTGACATAGACCCATAAATAAGAATATCTTAACCACTCATACATATGGACAGCGGTTCGCACACTCAAATATGGTAAGTGCCGGCTTATGAATACATTTTATTATTTAAAACTCGGAATGTTCATTACTAAAACAAATACTCGTAAGGCGTAGTAATACAGGTTGTTCTGTTTGGGACGGGAGCAGATCGGACGAGATTCGGCAAACACTATTTCATTAGTATTTCTGTGGATATAAGTGTATTGTTAGATCGAGTTAGATTTGGTGTTAAATGAGCGTTCAAGGTGAGCGGGGTCGAGCCGCGAGCTGGGCGCGCCCACGCACCTCCCGCGCTTCTAGGGTTGCACATGTCCACATACCTTACCGTACTTTATCTATGGATGTCATGATTTCTAATATTCTTAACTGACTTCCCTCTGATATGTCATTCCTTAATTTATTTCCGAATTAAAAAAAAATGCAATGTAACTAATTTTTTATGCACAAAGTACGTTAATTTATTATATTTAGTGTTACTCCCGATATCGGGATAAGCACTTAATATAATAAATTAACTTTGTCGTTATGGATTTCCGAAAAGTAACGCTTAATTCAATTAATTTGCTACTTATCGGTGTAAACAGGAATATTATATCATAACATGCCTATTTACACTCTGGGACAAACGGACAGCTTGAAATTTTGAATGTTCAAACAGGCATATCACTTACCATCAGACATACTACTTGTTCATATCAAATTCAAAATTGTTTATTCACATGGGTCCACAGAAGCACTCATGAAAGGGGCAAAATTGCAAATAATAAAAAAAATATTTTGTTTATATTTATTTATTTTATTCATTTAATATAGCACTGCCACATCATACACATTAAAATTAAACTTAAAATTAAACGTACAATAAGGGGATTCTCCGATATGCAAGACATATTTGGCGTGCTTATCATTTGCCAAATGTACTCAAAAAGCGAGAAATAATAAAAATAAAAATAGAAGAAATACTTAAAATAACTAACAATTCAATAACTATGCAAAGTTATTTAGGGTCAAATGTACTATGTGATTGCGACATATATCTCAAAATTCAAGAGAATTGCTAAAAATGTCAAGGTTACTGATTTGATTGTTGAAACTATTATATTCTAAGGTATCAAGAATGTAGTGAGTACCAACCCTAGCCAGTCTTACGTCAGCTTCAAAACAGTCGCTAAGTATCATGGATTTGCAGAACAATGGCTGGCACCTACCGTCACACCACCCATCGCCGTTACGTAACCATCGCCGCCGCCGCCCAGCACAGCTCTATCCACGCGCTGCGCATCCTTGACTCGATCTAGGCGGCAATGACATTTCCAACCATTCCACTTTTAAATACATTTCTGATAAGCAAATCGCATTCTAATCGTTGACACGCGACCTCGCCCTGTTGACAAAATTTATTATTATCGACATTTTAGGTTGATTAAATTACAGATTAAAAAAAACAACCATTTAACGGGCCGAAACTCGTGTCATCATGTTATTCACATCCTTGAGCGTTTTTTATATTAGCCAATAGATATTTAAAGACCACCTGTAAGAGGCAGTTAACATGTAAATGACAGATCCTGTTAACAGGCGAAGAATTCGAATGACAAAAACAACGTAATTGAGCATAATGAAGAGATCTCGAGAATAAGGAACACCCTGTAATAGTAGATTCTCATGACCCGAGGCGAGATTACACACAGTTACCGACATGCAGAAGATCATCTTTGAGTTATGTTAGATTTGAAGGATATAATCTTGCTTTGTACTACGGTGTATCCATCATCTAAATAATAAATATTATTCGATTTCCGATGGTAGACATTTGCTTATTTTGATAAAACAAAAAAAGTTTTTGCCGTGGAAAAAAATGAAAAAAAAGTCCTATTCATTAATTGAGCGTTTGATTACTTATCTTAATGTGCATTTTTTGTTTTACTCGTATAAAGGCAAGCGTTTGACTACTATCTCATTTGATGGAAAGCTTTGATAGTGATGATATGGCCAAGTGATATATTATAGAAGTACTAAAAGTTCTGATAATTTTAAAATGAGCTAGAAATTCAGAAGTATTCTAAAATATTACAACTGCTTAAAAAAGAATATATAAAAACAATTCTTAGATACTTTTTTAGGGTTCCGTACCCAAAGGGTAAAAACGGGACCCTATTACTGAGACTTCGCTGTTCGTCCGTCCGTCCGTCCGTCCGTCCGTCCGTCCGTCCGTCTGTCACCAGGCTGTATCTCAAGAACGGTGATAGCTAGATAGTTGAAATTTTCAAAGATGATGTATTTTTATTGCCGCTATAACAACAAATACTAAAAATAAAATAAAATAAATATTTAAGGGGGGCTCCCATACAACAAACTTATTTTTTTATAGATAATGGTACGGAACCCGCCGCGCGTGAATCCGACTCGCACTTGACCAGTTTTATCATATAGCTATAATGAATTACATAAATGTTTAAAAAATAACCTTCTCCGCTGTTATGTTTATAAATATTGTCAACTGCGAATTGGAAACAAATATCACTAATCAATAAAGAGACGTTATAAATCCCATTGAATACGACATCAACTACTGCATTTTCTGTACCAACAAATTCACTCACAATAAAAACAAGACAACAATCGAGTGTATCCATTAAACAAATTTGTGAATACGTAATCGGGCTCGATGGCTTGTATTAATATTTATAGGAACCATTTGAATAGATCGCAGATACTCCACTCGTTAACGTCCACTAGGGATGTTAAAAACAATCAATGCTAGTGTAATCGATTTTATTATAAAATATATTCGGAGAAAATTTGCTGTGCCAGACGGATAGACATCTTCTGACAGGTTACTTTTTTTCATCGAATGTACGCAACTTGCATTTTTTGTAATAAATAGCGTAAATAATATAACTTTGTTTTTATTTCCTTTTAGTTTTGTACATCTTTTTTTACGTATTAATTGTCCCTATACACATTTTTGCTACAACTTATTATAATAGAAGAGATTCTAGCATTGTAGGCGATTGCAGAAGTCACAAGGTGCCGAAAATTTGCTGCCTATTTATTCTCATTATAATGCTTAAATTTTTCTTAGCATGTTTACTCGGTATTATTTATGATTTTATATTTATTACAGGTTATCGATGTTTTATAATCGATTTGACTGACTTATGGTCACATCTCTACTTGAGTATGACAGAGTGTGAATGCGATTGTATCGGGATCTGACTCTTTGCAATTAATCTATTAATGATCACATTTTTTTATTTTTCTCGTATCTAAATTAAGTAATTGATAATGAATGGCTGTCGAACAACATCAGAATATTTTTGAATAAGGCTATGTTAAAAATTTGGATAAAATGTTTAAATTGCGATGATATTGAAAATACTTCTTTGTTGGGAACGATTTTGAAACATTGTTCTTAGGGTGTTATTATAAAACTAATTGGATGCAAAATTCAGTGAAAATGTCATCTTGCTGTCTAATCTGGAACCTTGTGAGTAATATATGAATAACCTACTGCACAATTTCTATAGCTAGTTATAAACTAATTGCGTTGTTTATTGCACTGATTATGTTGAAATTCCATATATAATTGTTCTCATCATTTATTATATTTGAAAATGTCTGATATAACATTATTGCAGGCATATATCTTAGTATTATTATTATTATTATTCGTTATTTTGCAAAATGTAACTGTAAACGTAAGACTTAATGCTAATACATCTTTTTCTGAGCGACATCCGAGAAGGTGCAGGAAAAATCGCGGTATTGCAGTGAAAAGTATATATTAATTAAAATATGTATCTATAACTATGAATAAACACATAAATAACAGACACTATTATTGTGCTCTCACTTAAATTATTTACTCTGTTATATTATGCAATCACAATGATAATATAATTATATATACATATATATATATTGTTGACTTACAATCTTGATCTGCTGTAACGACTCATTGTCAAGTTTTTAATTTAGTTTCTTCCTCTTCATGAGTACTTCTCTTCATACGAGTCGTTCTGAGTGTCAAAAAATCTGGTTGTATTGTCAAAAGAAGTTAATACATCTCAACGTTTTTTATGTATTACACTAGCCGGCAACTTATAACTAGCTATATATATATTTGGCATGCCAAGTTTAGAATAACATGCTATACCTCTTTCACGTTAATGGTCGCCTAGTACTTAAATACATTTCTAAAAACTTATTGAATATTGTTCATACAAAAATTCGTGATTTAAAAATGGATGGCTAGGGTAAGAGGGTGAAAAATACTTTACGATCTATTCTCATATCTACCAAATATACAAAATGCATTAAAATCGGTCCAGTCGTTGGAGTTCAACCACAAACACCGTGATACGATATTTTTTTGTATTAGATAATATTATCTTATCGAATTACTAAAAAAAAGTAATATAAGGAAGATTTATTTAATAGTCTTCCATTAAATAGGACTTCGTTAAAACTTTAAAACTATTTTGAAATCGATATAATTATTGTCATTTAGAAACACTTTTTTGGAATATCTATGTTCCCCATAGATAGTCGCTATTTATCATTCTTCCTGCGGTTACATTATAGTCTGTTACCATTTATCTCCTTCCACATAGCCAATTCATAGTCTGTCACTTTTCATTTTTCTCGCAGCCACATCATGTCCTTCATTGCTAGGTCATATTCTGGCATCATTCATGTCTCTCCCCATAGTTACAATAGTCTGGCAATATTCACCTCTACCCTTACATCAACGTCATAGTCTAGCAATCTTGCATAGATCTACATCATAGACTTACAACATTTAGTTTTGCTTTGTTATAGTATGTTAGCATTTATCTCTCTCCTCGTAGCCAAGTCATAGTTTTGCTCCATTTATCTTTTTTTGCAGCCACATCATAGCTTGGCACAATTTATATTTCTCTCCACTGAAGTCTACGTCATATAAAAATAAACGTTTTTATACTCACATCTTTCACATACACTAGCACCATTCCTATCTCTCCCCATAGTCAAGCCCGTACCTCATTTATCGAAAAAAAAAATGTATGTCGGCTTAAATTACGTAACTCACGTTTTAATTTGGAGTGCACAAAACTACAACATAACTAAACATCGTTAAAATAATTATGTTTACACTTTTATTTATTCAATAACAGTTTATTCTCGTTTAATCTACTATAATGATTCATTTGTTTTTACACGATTAGAAGTATAGGTATAATAAAATGTAGGAACAACCTTGTTAAGAATTATGTGTTTACTTTGAGTACTTGTAGGAGTGGTGCAGGTACGCAGCTAATTGTGTCACATTCCTTTGAGCAATCTATATATTGTATAAATAGGTAAGAAGGTTTAGATGATTTTGAAATACGAATGTCTGGTGGCAATTTTTTATGTAGCAGGTTGAGGTTGTATTTGTAAAGTATAATCCTTTGATGCTGTAATGGCACAATCACAGTGTTTAAATCTGTATTTTATTTGCTTGCTAAACTACTAAACTACTAGCTTACAGCTTTTGTCTCATATGCCAGGTATTACTCAATTTTTATCAGGACCAGTTGTGGCTGCACAGTGCTGCTGAGACTATTCGGAAAGGTTACTTGTTATCCTATAACCTTATTATTTGCTGACAGAGTTGCCATCTCTTCGGACTTATACCCTTAGAGGACGAAAAGCCGCTCTAATCTTGTAGTGTCCATTAGAAATTCCCCTATCTACCACGTAAGAATAGAAAGGCCTTATCAGGCTATTTCAAAGCTTTACTACATTATTTTTAAACGTATCACTTTCATCTCGCCTTAGAAATATTACCGATGCAAAAGATACGGCATACTTGTCTAAAAATACCTGGTATAATTTTCATCCTTAGAATACCAAAGACTGTTAATTGATGTGACAATTAACAAATTACACATTGAACGTTGGTTAAGGAAATTAAATATATATATTTCGTTCCAACAAAACCATTATTTAATAGGTTAGTTTAAAATATCATTCATACATACATAGTGCACAACATTTTCCACTGTTTCATAATTTGATAAAAGGGCGATAAGACCGTCAAAACGATCAATCGTCCCATAGCGGGTCTCCCAGGACACATAACGACAAAAGGAAGGATGCGCGTACGTGCCTCACAAAGACTGCGGGGATATTATCCTAGTCTACCGTATTAGGAGTGACGCCGCGGCGGCGCAGGCGCAGCGGATATAAAAAATTAACGTTTCTTCACTGTTAGTATGATATCAGTTTTTATTATCAGCAAGTTTAAACTTTAAACATATCTTAATCTTCTAAGAGTATATATTATTATTATTTATTAAGTATTGATCTGTCTAGACGAATGAACAGATGTGACTGAAACCAACTGGTTCAAACATACATATTCAATTTTCTTTTCAAAATATCTGACTTTAGTCGCCACAACATTTTGCGGAACCACCTCGTGGCTACTAAATATTGAAAGTACCTACAAATATTCAGAAGGTTAAAATCATACAATTAAAAAAAAAATGTGTAATTTTTTTTATGTAAATACGTACTTTTGATTATTATAAACGTGAAATTGTATTTATTACATGTTTACAGAAAACCATTAAATCTAATCGATGTTTAGAAATTTTCGTATTGGGTGAAACCGTCGGTGAAGACAAGACAAACATCAAAAATAAAAAAATAAGCAATCTAAATTATTATTACATCCGCAGCATTGTTGTTTTGATAAACCATCGCAAATTAAAATACCCAATCGTCAATAATCCTGAACGTGACAAACAGAAATCTAAGCCCGTCGACTTACATAACACAATCAACGATTCGTTTATTTCTAAATGCTGCAGACAAATCCTTCTGTCACATATGACATCACCACTTTTGGCGCACGTCTTCCACGTCTCTTATTTAAATAATGCTAGAGATCAAAGTAAACAATATTGGTTGTAAAACTAAGCTTGTGGACGTAGACCGAGATCCGATTATGGACGATACGATAATTCCCGAAGTCGATTCGACGACAATGCTCGATAGTATCTCGCAAGGATCTCGTTCGACAATGTTCTGTAAATACAGTGGTATATTGTGACGAGAGATAGAGCCTCACAGCATACTGATACTAGAGGTGAGATGATTGCAGACAACCTTTTCTTACAATACTCCCGATATCGATCCTTATATTTAAGAAACTGGATAATTTATCAGGTTTCTTATGAAAAAATTTAAGCAGCGTAACCTTTTACTGCGCTTTGTTCGAGTTGTTTAGATACGAAGATATCTTAAACTAACAAAACTATCGCATTAGGGAAGTATCGCTAACACCTACGATTCGGAAGTCAGATAGACGGTGAGAAAAAAAAGTTCACGACCCGTTGCAAGGTCACGACCTGAGGTCCAAAATCTAGATAATCATCTCCAGAGATACGTGTCCAAAACCGTGGGAAGGGGCAACAATGGCCTTTGTAACGCCATGCCATAAATTCACTTATATAATTGAGGTAATTAAAAATTTACGTCAGGTGGTCGGATTGGATGCGACATCCGATCCGCTGATAAGGTTGTAGGTACCGTTGGAACTTATCTGGACTCGTTTGTTTCATGGTTTATTTTATGGATTTTGGCACCTGTTTGGAGTTGAATGGACCAATCGGTTATTAAAATAATGCTGACTAACAGTGTTTGATGAATGATAAAAACTTTTCATGATATTATGTTGGTAGGCACAAAACAGCTGAAATTTGAATTAGATGTGCTAAAAAACAATGTTTTTTTTCTTAGGAAAATATTTTGATGATCAATTTTACAATTGTTATTCAAAACTTCAGAAGTTACCGTTATAATAACAAAAAGTTTGAACTTGTGTGGAATTAGGTATTGTAGGTTAAACATAATGAAAAATTTGAAAAAGTCTATTGTAAAATCTACCACAAGGACCAGTGCAGTGTACCAAAAGTACCAAATCTCAAAAAATATCCAAGGTCTAGGCTATCGACATCCCATATCAAATCCAAATCCTTTCAGCTGTTACAGCAATACCTCATATTAAACACATTCACATACTCTCACACACTCACACAATTTTTCTGTTTATAAAAATAATTATATAATTATGTATGATGATTGTCATATAAAAAATCCAAAAACGCCAAGATGTATTTATCAAAAACTTCTTCCAAAATGTATGTACAATCCGAACCATACGCACGTGACGTCCAAGATTTGTTATCTTCCATATTATCTATACTATTGTCTGGCATTCCCACGTGGTAGTAACGACCTCATACAACAGTGGAAGTCTCTCATACAAATGAAACTAGTGCTTCGGACTCACACATTCACAAAAAATGGCGCTGGACTTGAAAAATATCAGTATAACACTAGTTGGGTAAATTTTTGAAAACAAGTCAATGTAGGTACTAAAAATTCAAGAAACCCGACATCCAATAATTTACTTGTAAAAATGTTTTTAAAGGCAAGTAGTCCTCTCTTTCTTTTGATACCCACATAGTAGGAGTGCATTAAAAATTACTTGTCCGCCATTTTGGGTGTTCCGCCATGTTGGATTTAGAATGACGTCGCACAACTAACCATGCATTTTTATCCAACTAAATGTGAATACAAAATATCAGCTCAATCGGTTGAAGATATCTGCTTCAAAATTGAGTTGCAAGATTCCACCCGGACAAACATACATACATTGCAAGTTAAATAAAAGCTTGTAAAAAAGTAAACTTACTTTTTTTCTATTTTTATATTTTACCTTAATAAGACATATTATGCTATTATATAAGAACTTTTAACACAGCTTTATAATAAGCATTGAAAAATAAAACAATGTTAAGAATGGTTGCTATCCAGCTATAAATAGTTATAGATCGTAAAAATGTATTCGAAATTAGAAATGGTAAAAGATAACAAGCATTAATTCTTATAATATTAATAACACCATGATGATCAAGTGGCCTCGCCAACTCTGTAGAAGTATGCATTCGATGTTGCTTTCCCATCAGTGGGAACATTATGTGCCTGTAAGCTTAGCTACTGCATAATAGTTGTGTAGTGATAACGGGCGCTGTACCCTGTGTTGATTGTCGAGCGCTTTCTTAAATGACAAAAAAATATTTGGATTCCTTTAAATATTTTATTTAAACACCATGAAGATCAACTGGCCCCGCAAACTCTGTAGAAGTATGCATTCGATGTTGCTTTCCCATCAGTGGGAACATTATGTACCTGTAAGCTTATCTACTGCATAATAGTTGTGTAGTGAGTGATAAAGGGCGCTGTAATCTGTGTTGATTGTCGAGCGCTTTCTTAAATGACAAAAAAATATTTGGATTCCTTTAAATATTTTATTTAAACGATTGTGTCATTTGGTGTATCTACCTTTTATATATAATCAAATTTATTATTCTTAGCATCATTTATTGAATTTAAAATCTTGATTATAATCATAATTTTAATTGACAACTTATTTAAGATAATTTATAAAAATATAACCACTATCTCTCTGTATTTGCACGCCTCTTTAGGCAAAACATGTTGAAATTAATATTTATGTATAAGATCAGCATGCATTCTTCTGTGTTGTGTGTTACTACACACGTTTTACAAATGCAATTATCTTTATCTTCATTTTGAATAAACACAATTCCACAGATAATTTTTAATTAGTAGTTAGAGTACCAGAACATTCAATTTAATTCGTTATTTTGGATTTTATGATTTGAAATTTTGCGAGTAACATTTTGTACAAGTGATAAAATGTATCGAATTTATTTATTATAAATAGATATCAATAATACTGGGTAAATCTATAAAAAAAGCATTTGTTACCAGAATGCAGGTGATAATATTTAGGAAGATCTACAGTAAATAAAGGTATAAAAAACAAGCCTAATTATATAAAATCATTAGAAAAAAACCTAACACAGAACACGGAAGAGTCGCATATCGGCCACATATCAACTGTTTTCCTTTGTACGATGAGGAAACACCTTGGACTCGTCACAAGCCACTCTATTTTATACTCTACGTTCTGAGCAGTAGAGTAGGAAGTTAATTTATAGCACTACGACATAAGCGTATTAACTATTATAAACCTCTTTATTTTATACCTTATGTATCATGTAATAAGGTAGTCGAATGTGGTTACATGATACGTCACAGGTGAGCAAGGACGACGGCGCCGTGAAGATAGCAGTGATAAACGTTTAAAATAGATATTATATTTTGTTTTGTTTGAAGGAAGGTGAGACTTGTCGGTTAGTGTTGGTTTGTTTTAGAAAATATACGTTTTTTCAGCTGTTGTGAATATATCATTTTTTATTTTATTTAATTACGGATGTTAATTTGCATTGTCATGTGTGGGTGCTAATTATTGAGTTATTTATTTAAGTTAAAATAAAAATATTTATTTTTGTCCTTACATATCATTAATGCGAATGTTTGGATGTTTGTTTATTATTTAATGGGACTATTTTTTTTTATCCGAATATTAACGCGGATTAAGAAAACGGATGCAACTAGTAATAACACAAAACAAATGCCTTAGAAGTATACATACATCCCAGAAGAAGTATCATATAAATAATAAATAAATAAAAAATCGCTTTATTGAAACTATAAATAACTGTCCAGAGAACATATAATAACACATTAATTTATGAACACAAATAATATACATATATACATATATAGTGCAATAGGAACAGATTCAGCGTGTGCTATGTGAACACTTACATGTCCGCATAGCGCTGTTTTTCAATCTGCCTCAGGTTAAGGTGTTCTCTGAGTAAAAATGTGACAAGCGAGTTAAATACCCATATTATACTAGTAGGTACACGTTTAAATATTGATTATTACAATTATTAAAATTATACACTATTAATAAGAAATCAAGAACTATATAATATTAAAATTAACAGATTTACAAAACTAAAGAAAGTCTTCAGATTGTGCACATGTGTGTGTGTGAGTGTGTGTGTGGTTGTATATCATAAACCCTAAATCTATTTTTTGCTACGTATTGTAATATTCCTAGCCAATTATATATATTGATAGCATAAATTATACTCGTATTAAATGTACCAACATGAAAATAATTGAATATGTTATGCTCAATACCGCAGATCACACAGTTAGACTAACAAGAGAAACCGAAACACCAAAAGTAAACATCGTGAACTTTCTCGGACCAATTATAGATTTTATAGCACAATTACCGCGGTGACCCCTGACCGTCCACAATTTGTTAACAAACCAATCTCAAGGCAGTTAGACCGAGAATTAAATTGATTGGCACTGCAATTATATGTTCTGGGACAGGCCAAGGACTTCATACATTTGCTGATGGGAAACGTAGCCCATGGAATTTGAGCGAATTTGATACTTCATTTGACTCAAGCAAGGCAAGAAAAAAAAAAAATGATCAAAATGCTGGCACTTATTTGGCTCAACGTATTAGCATTGCAATTCAGAGAGGCAATGCCGCCATCATGATGGGAACGCTACCCACTGGTAGTGGGCTTGAGCACATGAGTTACCTATAAGCTCGATGTCTTGTAGGTAACTTAGTTCTTTGCTGAACATAGTTTTAGTTTAGTTTTAGGAAATATAGGCAATTGGCCCCTAGTTAGGCAAGAAAAAAAAAAAGCAAGGCAAGTGGTTGCAAAGTTACATAATTAGTAGAGAAAACTTGAAGTTAATAGAAAGAGAGACATACACAGTTCAATTAGAAAAAACAAGAGAAATTATTTTGTTTTTTTTTTTTTATTTTGGATAGGCAAGCGTTTGACCACTATCTCACCTAAAAGAAAGTAACGATGCAGCTGAAAATGGAACATGCTTGCCTAGAAGGTACCTATTCACCCAGATTGTACCATTCAGGCAACTAAAACGCAGGCAATTAGTTCCACTCCTTTGCTTTACGCATGATAAACAATTATCAAGAAGTCCTAATAATATTTTTATAGGATAAACTAGCCTTGACCGCTATCTTACGTGTGAGCTAGTGCGAAATGTACGAGAATGGTAAGCAAACCAGGCTTAGAATGGGAACTAGATCTTCAAAATTATTCATATATGAGTAGCATTTAGTGATAGTTCATGGATTTTTCCCCTTGAGCGACTTCTCAAAATTATAACTGTATTTTCGTTAAATGCAGAGTAGTTTTTGGGGGCTGAGTCACCCACGTCCGTAGGAGGATACCCCTTAAGCCTGACTCCCTACACGTGATCCCCGGGTGGTGCTAATCATTGTGTGACATTTGAGAGGTGGTAGAGCATTTTGTGAGTTGCTCGCCTGACTTGCTACCAAAGTAGCTTACCACCATCAAGTTGAAAGTCTGCCGCCAAGCCAAATACGGTGTTCCGGCAGTTATCCTTGAGAGCCTGCGTATTCCAGGTCTAGTGTGCTTACCAGCTTCGATCACATCGTCACTTACCATCAGGTGAGATAGTGGTCAAATACTAGCCTGTCGCAAATAAAAAAAAAAAAGTTTTAAATTGATTGTCAAAGAAACTACACGTTAAGAGCTACACTTACTTTCTTTATAATATAATAATATCTTTACTTATTTACAAAGCAAACCTAGTTTACTTAACACAATGAATATAACGTATGAATTTAAACACAAAGACTGCAATAAAGAACTCCGTGAATTCATAAATTCAATACAAAATGTAGCCGTAAAGCTCAAATGTCAGTATTTAATGAAAATTACTAAATCGCGTGATGATATTCTCTTACAAAGTTATTTTCGTCTACATATGGCGTCGAGTGCAAGCCGAGTATAGTGGCTATTCTAAATGAAACAATTATTTGTTGACATTCGTTCACGTCATAGTTTTGATTAGTTTTTTATAGTTATTTGCAAGGCAATATTGTGCCGCGCGTTTTTTATGTACCCTGTCATATTTATGTGGCGTGTTTTAACTAATTGGTTACTTGGTTGGTGCATTGTTTTAAATATAGAGTAAGGTATGAGAGAGTAGATATAATTATGCTTCGGTAAATTAAATAACCTCCATATTTTAATATCATAAATATATGCACAATACACAATAAATAACCTGACTTTGAAAGCAACACAGCAGAGAGAGGCTATCATCAAAGGCGCGTGAAGAACGTCAAATTTAAAGATGAAGACAAAGTTAAAAATAATTAAATTTTTTGAAAATTACTATTTTGTAATTTATGCAAATTGACGTTCAGTATATATCTTGTCATTTAATATTTTTTTTCCAGAATTCGTAATATAGTATGTTTGATACATTGAATATTAAATTCCTTTTCAATATTGGCTAAAATATTACTATGTACCTGCCAAAAATACAATTCCTATTCATGTATTAAACTTTTTATATGAGGTAAAACCAAAATATCAGATAATTTTAGAAGAAAGCTCAAAAAAGTGTAAAGATTTTTTCCAGAATAAGAATAATACTCAAAGATTTGATTGATTCGTCTTCTATAGAACTCATATGAATTTATATAGAAAATACAATATCTAAAGACAGCAATACATCAATATGATCGTCCACTTACCCCTACCCTTTGAATAGTGTCCGAAGCTATCGAAATTAAATAACGTTATCAGTAAGCCGGGGCTACCGCCATCCATCGTCGCGACAATAGTACCCTCCTTTGGAGCTTTATCCTGCTGACAATATAGGGAGGAGCTGGGAACTTTGGATGAGGCAGTTTAGCCACAATACGATACGAAAAAGTTGCTGTTATAGGATTTAATATTATATACCAAAATGCAGACTAAGCTAGAACTAAGCCAAAGAAGCAAAAAAAGCACCGTAGCGTCATTAAATTTAGAAACTATTACATGGCCTTTTGTATGTTTATATAGCCATAAAAACTGGCTTTACAGTAATTGTTAGTGTTTTACTCCTACATTTATCATCAGTACAGCAAAGGAGTGGATCTCACTGCCCGCGTTTTTGTTCCCCGAACAGTATAATCTGGGACTCTTCAAATGTAGATTGAAAAGATATCTTTTAGGTAAGCATGCTGAATCTTCGGCCGCATCATCACTTTAAATCAGGTGAGATAGCGGCCAAATACTTATCTACCTGGCAGAATCTACCGGGTTTGTCGCCTCGGCAACTTCGGCAGAGCAAACGGCGAAAATATGGCAATCTCCGCAGTGGCTACATATTTGAGCCGTTAGGTGTTGAGACACTGGGTCCGTGAGGACCGAGAGCTCATTCTATTTTCAAAAATCTATCAGAGCGCCGGGTTGATGCGACGCGTGATCAAAATGCTGGTACTTATTAGGCTCAACGTATTAGCATTGCAACAGAGAGGCAATGCCGTCTGCTTGATAGGAACGCTACCCACTAGAAGTGGGCTTGAGTACTTGAGTTACCTATAAGTTCGATGTCTTGTACGCAACTTAGGTCTTTGCTGTATAGATGTATATAGTTTTAGGAAACAATTATAGACAATTGGCCCGTATACCTGTCATAATAAAAAGTACCTGCTTTGCTTGTTAAAACGACGCTTTCTAAAAATGAAACCTAGCTAGATCGATGTATCGCCCCTAAAGCTCCCTGCATACTATATAAATTTCATGAAAAACATTGGAGCCGTTTCCGAGATTCAGATTATTTACAATAATTGCTCGTTTAAAGGTATGTATTGGATAGATATTGTTTCATGCACCTCATTTGTTAGATAAGCTATCAACTTAAAACAACATCGACCTCTTCTCTGATTTGAATTGGGTATGTCTCGATTAGCTACATGGATAAACAATTTAATTTTTACCAATAATATATTGTAAAATTAAGCGGGAAGCAGTTGAATATGCGACATCTACCTCCTCGAACTTTGCTGCACATCTGCTTGGCCCTACGCCCTGGATCTGAACAAAGGGATCCGCGGCCTAAGCCCTGTCATAACATGATCGATCAGCTCTGATGAACCTCACACCCTTTATTAGACGCTGATGTGGTGCGTTGTGTGAGCGATAGTTTGGATCAAAGTCAAAACTTGTTTAAGGTATAAAGTGACATTGCGCATTGTTTTGAAAAATAGGCTTGAGCAAGTTTTGTGTGGTCAAAAGCCTTGTAATTTATTTTTTCCACATAATATAACATTTTTAAAATAAAATAAACAGGATAGTGAAACAAAAAAGGTAAAATATTTTTTTCACTTATATTATTATCATCTGAATTTTGAAAAAAATATCAAAAAGCGGAAGGCGAATTCGCTCTAACAAATTTTTTCTTGCCAACTTTAGCGAATATTTTAATTACGTACTACTTATATAATTATAATCTTCGATAACTTATTGTATCGCCTTCAAAGTACTTCATCATCTACAAACCAGTAAGTTTTGCAACCAACCATTTTGTCAGGTACGTACTTCTAAACCAGGTATGCTGGTTAGGGCATTCTGGTCGCACCTGCGGCGCCGGCTGTCGGCCGCTTGTTGTCTGGCGACGTAACTGGGCCGCCTGCTATCGCTGCGATCTGTCGCCGGCCGCAGCCATCCGCAAGGTCGTGCTGGAATGGTGGACCGGGGGCACTAGAACATTACATAAAAACAAGGATTACATGGCTCATAAAATCAACTGTTGCATTTCGGTTGTGCTAAAGTAGCTTAGTTGAAAGAGCTGGTACTTCCCATATTCCATTTAAATGACTTATTCCTTTCTAATACCAAAAACTACCAATGGTATTTGTTTATTTAAATTTGATTAAGATCGGACCAGTAGTTTTTTAGTTATCGCCAATAATGCGTATTTAATTAATTTAATCTTATCAAGGTTTCCGAAAATAAAGCGGTGAAGTCGGGTTCTTTAAGTTTTGCATGCGTTTAATTTATTTCGTCTACATTGCAGAAAACTTATTAATTTTGTCACTACAGGTTTTGTGACCAAAATACAACATAACATAAACGCTTTCACAATCAAAGCCCCACTCTAAAGTTCCACGACTTGTGTCACAGGTCACATCACACACACAATCACAACCAGAACCAGAAATACACATTTTTCTTGGAGAGAAAACTCGTGTTCCCGCCGGGAATCGAACTAGATACCAGTGATTAGAAGGCGAAGGCGTACCCAACTTAGCCAACGGACTGTTCAAAGAATTAATCAATACTTTGCTATTTTTTTATGTGCATCAAGGATGCCTGCTTACTACTAGTTTTCACTACGTATGCCTATAACAAAACCAGGTATACGCACTTACCTACGTATTTTACATACATATTATGCTATTTATGTGATTTATAGATACCGACTATTACAGGTTGATATTATTGCCAAGGAGTCCTAAGTTCATTGTAAACGTTCTAAAATTAAGCCTCAAAATTCTCGAAGTCACGCGGCCGTACTCATAGAACATTCAATACGGTCTGCTTTGGTCAAACCAGCTCAAACAAATGGCCATACTATGTCACATCTATAGATACGTCAGCCTGCCTGACACTTCCGCCAGGCACCGACCGAGTAGTGATTTATCGCTATCACTATCATATGCACTTGGCCGAAATTATGTAAGCAGTGATATACTTGCAAGGTTGTGCAAACGTTAGATTCGAATCAAAGGAAGGCAGTGACAAAATAATGTCTGTAAAGATGAAATCTCGACGCTAATTTTACGCAGATAAGCTCGAGTTTAGAAAAGTTTTGTTTTGATTGAACCAAACTTTTTTATAGTGTTTTGAGAACAGAACACTATTATAAAGGTGGCATGCTCTCTTTATTACGTAAATGTAGGACAATTTATTACTAAACTATTGTCAAAAAAAACATTATTTTGGTTCCACAGTTTATTCTATGTGTTTTCTATTTTTATTACAATCTAGCTAATATTTGGCTTTGTAATCTAATTAATATACTTACTTGACAGATAATGTTGACTTATTAACCACAGTACAGATACAATATACCCTACGGCCCGCGATGGGTGAAACAAAGTTTCCGAAGAAGCTTCTAGGTTTATCATCAGTTCTGCGAAGGTGGAACTTATTGCCTGCCTCTTTGTTCCCCAAACGGTATAATCTGGAAGTTTTCACGTCAAGAGTATATAGGTATCTTCTAGGCAAGAATGTTTAATCTTCGGCCCGCATCGTCTCTTTCTATCAGGTGAGATAGTGGCTCAATGCTTGCAAAAGAAGTCTGCAAGCTCTTCGTAAATTTATAAGGAAATAATTTAAATACGATGTAAACATAATTACCGGCTAAATGGAGTTGGATTAAAGTTGTTATGTAGGTACTTCGTTAAGGCCGAAGATTTAATATCTTCGACCATATAGTCACTTACACTTTTGGCCTAGAACATCAATCTTGGAAATATTGCAACAATGTTCTTCCTACTGGGAATTGAACCCCGATACCCACGATGTATGAATCCAAAAATCAACCTCTAGTCGGACAGAGATCAGATCAGAAACATTTCATAAATCTATGTATACATTAAACAAACAGCGTAAATTACAAAACGTGTTAATCATTTGTATCTACATTTTATGCAGCATGTTGAATACACATAATCCGCTATTATTTACCAGTACGGTGACCATTACAATAAATAACAATATTATTATATTAATTGCACAAAAGGACAGACGATAAACCATGGTGACGTCACTAAGTCGTGTTAGAGGCAAAGTGGAAATGCAAGTATTACCGATGCCATTGCTATGTATTTTATTAATCGAATATTCTTACAGGAATAAGCATTAATAAGTGTTATCGTTACTTTTTAAAGAGTCGACTTATTCATTTTCTGACATTCGGCTTTGCTTAAACGCGTTTGCCATGGGCACTATTTATAGTTATAATTTGTTTATTAGCATTAAATATCGTAAGATTTATTTCCTCAATCAGCAAATGTACAGCCATCTCAATAGGAACCCGGAAAGAAACTTAGTCGTAATATTTTATTTAATAAAATATAATTCCTTTAGTAAAATATTGGACTGTATAAAATATAACGGCTAACGACCCTATGCTTGTGTTTATTAAAACGGACACAAACCATCAAGAACTCATACAGACTTCATTCATCAGTAGGTAAAGCAAAGCAACAAATATTTAATACCTATTAAGTAACTGAGGAGAATGCTTTAGATAACCAGTTACAATTATAATCTGAGACATGCCAATACTTATCTCAATTTGCTGACGCCATAGCTGTAGGATGGTAGACTAGGAATGCAGTTTATTATGTGGAAAATGTTAATAATTCTGTCATAATAATTAAAATAAATTTAATGGTTATTTTATTAAACTTATATTATTTTACTTTGTTTAATATCATAAAATTTTATTATCTAAATTATTCATCAGTATTTGTGAATCTTATTTTTTAATATGTATAACCGTCATCAATTTTCCATGTAATGCAAAGAACTTATAAAGCTTTAACTTTTAAAGTCCATTAACACTAGGCACTAAGTAAAGACGGAATTACCTCATTTGATAAATAAATTAAGATCTCGTTGATGTCTAATTTAGGGTTGATTGATCCAACTTTCGTCCGTAGCGCTCGCGTAGCCGTTCGTAGCATCTTTCTTCAACAATTATTCGGGTATTATTCTCAATCTTTTCGTAGCTCCTAAAGGATTCTGTGTTTTAAAGTAGACTTCAGGTATACTCGAAAGTTGTATAACACAACTGAAAAGTTTAAATTGATTAGCGATTTTAACGAATTCAAATGTAACCTCAGAGCTGCAAAAGATATGGCTGGGTCTTGATTCAAAAATATATAAGAAATTTTGAGATAAGATGTTATTATAGATAGGTAAACATTTTACCACTACTTGACCTAGTGGATATTGGTGGGTACGTTCTACTGCCAAATTTTTGCACTCTATTTAGAATCTACCTGGAGAAATACCAATGGTGTGGTACTTCTCAGTCATTCAACCGCAGCAGTGTGCATATATTACTCAATATTCTTTGGCAATAATACTATAATACAATGTTAAAAGTGTGTGCAACTTGTATAAGAAATAAACCCACTCTTTGATTTTACCGTATTGCAGTTATCATTGAAACTTCACTGAACAGCATATATTATAATTGTTGTCGTTACAAGGTTTAACTGGTGATATTTATTAACATTCCTAATAATAATTGCAACTTTTGCAACAAAGTATGTAATATGGAATTGATAGGACACAATTTGTATCTTAGGAGTTTTTTAAGAATTAAGAAAACAATACAGATTGTTATACTGTTTAACCAAAATGCAAAAAAGGTTACCTACATGTTCATCAACTGCCCGATGGCTAAGTTGGGTGAGCGTTCGCCTTCTAAGCAGTGGTATCGGGTTCGATTCCCGGCGGGAGCATAAGTTTTCTCCCCATGGATAATTTGTATTTCTTGTTCTGGTTGTGATTGTGTGTGTGATGTGAATGTTTCCGGCACCCACGACATAAGTCATCGAACTAAGTGTGGGGCTGTGAGTGTGAAAGCGTTTATGTTTATGTTTTTATGTTTAAATGTTTGTTCTGCTTAACTTTTTACCATAATCTATTTAACATTCTGTTTTAATTAACATACAGGGATCCACGTGCCCCAACCAAATCTCGCAAAAAATAATCACAGTTGCATTCAAATGTAAATAATGTTTGCAAAAAGCAAACAACTAAGTAACACTTAACAAGTATCTACCAATGCTTAATACGATAATTACAACTTGCCATACATAATGAATATAAATGACACGAGAATAAATCTACACTATCGCAGAATATATATGCTTTACATATCATTACTTCTTACAATTACAAAATCTTTCAACTTTATCGTAGAAAAGAAGCAATGTAAAGAGTTATAAGTGATAACGTGGTGTTAGATGTGATTTGCAGATTTACTTATTGCCTTCGATTCCTTTAATTGCATTATGCAATAGATGTGGAGATTTCATAATGTTGGCAACTTCATTTTGTTTCCAATTTGGTTGTACAACTAGAAATGTTTTATTCTGGCAACTTTTATTTTTATTCTATTTCCTGAAGTTTTTTAATAAATTGTTTACAATTAGACAATCAGCTAACGGAAAAATTATCTGATCTTTTATCTATTGTTCTACTGTAGCACGTGTTTTGCACACGGAGGTGGGAATATTGTAATAAGGGTTTAGACACAGTGAGTTTACTTTGTTGTTTTGTTCATATTACTATTATTAAATAAGATAATAAAATAAGAATAATTGAACTGGCGGTTAACGTTAACATATACATATATATGCTGACGTTAACCGTCAGTTCAATTATTTACTGAAATAAGATATGACATATTAATTTGCGGCTATCATTAAACATAATTAAAAAAACGCTTTAACATAAAAGCTTTCACACTCACAGCCCCTCAATATGTTCGATGACTTGTGTCGTAGGTGCCGAAAACATTCACATCACGCACACAATCACAACCAAAACAAGAAACACAAATTTTCCTTGGGGAGAAAGCGTAAATGGCAAGACTTTTTGCTCATTATGCTGCGGCTTCAAGTCTGAATTCCAGCAGGAGCATATTTTTTCTACCTAAAGTATTTTATCTTCTGGTTCTGAGTGTTATTATGTGAATATTTCCTGCAACCGCGATAAAGGTCTTCAAACTATAAGTGGGGTTGTTATTGTAAAAACGTATGATTATTTTTATATCCACTAGTCTCCAAAGAGAGGTGTTTTGGACTCTTTTTTTTCCTCTGTTAGATACCAATCAGTTACTAGACGAAAATCAGCAGAATAATTTAATTTATCTCGAAGTATTTATGGCAGTCAGGTAGGCCTTTATGAAACTATTGCATTACATAGGAAAATCACATTATTTTTCTTCAATATCGTCAAGAACAATTTTTTTATCCTATATAGGCAAATGATTTACCTATGGATGTATTAGGTGTTCATTACATAAAATACTTTATAATAAGAATTTAGTGACGACGAGATATTTTATTTACTCGACAAAAAATTGACTTCATTATATTACTGTTGCCGTGACCACCTACTACTATCGTTTTACATCTACCTACTGAGTCTATAATTAAAACTGTAAAACTATAGTTCACCGTTATAAAGAGAACGTTTTGGGCGGTAAGTAGCGGGCGCTGACCATCGAGCGTGGAGGCAGCCAACGGGGTCGCTGATATGCGTGGTGCAGACTGTGGCTTACTGTCCAGTAGGTTATGTTCAGTTTTCTTTTACGATGTGTTATATATAAAAAGTCGAATATTAATGAACATAAATACATACCAGTCAAACACATAAGCTTCCGCCGTAATCGGGTAAAAATAGTCATAACTACTTGGTATTTTGGTAAAGATCCATAAAGGTCCACGGACTTTTCATTGATCGTTTCTTGTTGCATCACTATTTTAGGCTGTATATTTAAGAAAATAGAGAAGCACGGTGCTTGCCTTTTGGTACATAATATCTCCGATTACGTACATACATCTGCAATGTCGCCCAAATTATCTAATAACTACATATATTCCGGAGAACTAATTTTTAATCATATTTTAATGATTTTATGAGTCCGGAACTTTCGGTATAAGTGCGTTGCTCACCTGAATCAAAGCGTAAATATCTTTTAAGACTTGACTTTCTGTATACACTTCTTTACTGCGCCTGTCGCGGAAGAAGACATCACTTCCAAAATATACGGTTTTATTTCATTTTACGCAGACGCTTAGCATATTGTTGTATCGTAATTAAAGCGCTCAGTTTCTGATTGTTGTCTTAGGAAAAGTGTGAAGTGTTTTAAACTGCTCATTAATATTAATGGGCTTTAATAGACGCTGATAGTATCGAAAGTAAGAGATCCGTTTTCACGGTGTCGAAGAACTTTCGAACGCACATCGCTGTGGTATGCGATAGTTCATAGAAGTCATTGTCATAGGTCACTCGTATTTTATAGATTAACGGTTTACCGTCCCCTGAAAAAGTTAGATGAAAGTCCCACCAAAAGGTCACTATCTCATTGAAGTAGTGGTCATACCTAACGTTTCTAAATAAGCTTGTCAATTGGTTATAAACGACTTACTATAAGACTGTACTATCAGTGTCACAATGACACATGTTTAAATTTAATAATATAGGCGTAGTGTTAAATACTTGGTGTCGGAACCTAGAACATTGGGAAGATGCAAAAAAAATAATAGCCAACGTTAACAACACTACTGTTTTTTTAATATATAAATAATTAAAATAAAACCGGTTACAAATTCAGTAATTTTTCACTTAAATTAATGAGTACATTTTTCAATGCAACCAAGTGCATGTAACGAGTGCGTGTCGATCAAACGCCGTAAGTAGAGAGGCAATTATCACTGCTCGCGATAATTGTTATCGACACTCGTCATTATCAGGACGCTTTCTAAGTGGTCTGTCACTCACTCGCTTACAGACTCACTGTAGAGCGGAGATTGAGACGGCACGTTGGAACTAACTGATACTTTTCTACATTTTATATAAATAACTGCCAGTGCATTCATGGAAGAACTCTCTTAGTTATCAAGTATTGAATAAAGTATTGAAAACCGCGCCTACATTATGTCTATAGAGTAAACCTTGAATCACCCAAGTTAACTTGGAGACATCTCTTTGCTCGGTATTTGGAAATTTTACAAGAGTATAGAATTATTATTTTGTATGTAAACCAGAAAAATAACCTAAATAATCTATTAGCTTGCTAGATCTTTGGTCGCATCATCACTTTCCATCAGGTGAGGTAGTGGTTAAATGCTTAATAACATAAATAAATTGTTTTTTATCGAGAGAGCCGCGCCACGTCCTTATTATCACTCTACAACAAGATAAGCGTCATTCATTTATTGTTGATATACCTCGAGTTGTGTTCGCTCGAAGCTTTTCGTTTCTATTTTATATTCCTAACTGCAAAGGGTTGGAACTCATTGCCTGCGTCTATGCTTAACGCAATAATCTGAGTGTCTTCAAGTAAAGAGTAAATAGCAGTATTCTACGCAATCATTCACTTTCCGTCAGGTAAGATATTAGATCAAATGCTTGCCCACCTATCGTAAAAAAAGGTTACATTATATATTAAATCACTCACAATTTACAAGCACAAGTACATAGTGACGATATTCTTATATTGACTTTAATGAATTAGGAAAAAAATAAAAAATTAAAGCATGAGAATTAGAGCCACTCACACTAGTCCCTAGGTTTTCCTGCAATTTGTTACTTGAAAATCTTCTGACTTTAAACTGATCAAAACCATGACGTTTTCGTATGCAGTAGTAACATGATTCCAGCCCATGAGTTACCTCTGGTACTCCAAGGTTCACATTGTCAAGTGGCATCCTGACACACGTCTAAAGTTAACTCCTTTGTCCTGCTTTGGAACAATGTGTGACGTCATCAATTGTGGTCCGTCGGTCGTTCACCGTTGATTGATGGCTGATACGTGATCGGTGGAAGGACATGTACCAACCTGGAAATATTTGTAACCGTTATTAAATATACGGTAATAGTAATATGTGAAAAGCTTCCCGAAATAATATAGTGTATTTTTATAAATAAAACTGTGATGCAGTTTAGTGAAAGTTATCTTGAGTTATAATTACACAAAATTTAGTTAAGATCACCATGAATAATTTATAGCAAGTGTAAGCGGGTTCTATTTTAATAGAATATTTCTGTTATACAATTGAAGTATTAGCAAGAAAATCTATAAACATATAACATAAACGCTTTCACAACACAACCAGAACCAGAAACACAATTTTTCCATGGAGCGAAAACTTGTGTTCCCGCCAGGAATCGAACCCGATACCCCTGCTTAGAAGGCGAACGTTTGCTCAACTAAGCCAACGGGCAGTTCAATATATAACTGTGAAGACTACAGTAAGTATCTCGTATTTGAACTTTGTCTCGAGTAGAACATTACAGTCTGTTGTATTATACATCAAACACCGCCGTTCCGTCAAACATTTAGTCACAAATTAATTTATAATATCAGATTCGGTATATTTTTACATAAAACATATTTATAGATAAAACATTAAGGAAAAAATCCTTTATGTATAAAATAAGTTTTTATGAGCCGATAAAATTTTAAGGATCTGTAAAAAAAAACTTTAAATATTTGTTTTATTTTAATTTAATTATAAATTTTTAAAGTAAATATATTACTTAATATTCTGTGAATATTTCAAGCGTCTACCTGTTGCCGTTATCGATATCAAGCAAAACGAGTAAAATCATCACGTTTGTTGTATGGGAGCCCCCTTAAATATTAATTTCATTCTGTTTTTTTAGTATTTGTTGTTATAGTGGCAACAGAAATACATCATCTGTGAAAATTTCAACTGTCTAACTATCAGGGTTCATGACAGGGTTAGCGACAGACGGACAGACAGACGGACGGACAGCGGACTTACGGTTCAGAGACCTGCCTACTGCACCAATAGGGTCGTTAAGATATATGTCCATTTACGTTGCTTCTTCTGCACGGCATTGGCACGGCACGGCACTGCATGGCATGTCCATAGCGCGTCTACGACCCTTAATCATGATGTCAATTAGTACTGCTTCATGGGACGCTTTAATTTCGCACAACTAACGGGAATTAAAAAAAACTTGATTACAGATTTTCTAGGAGTACATGTTTAAAAAAATATAAATTTTAATATTTACGATGGATTCAAAATTATATTTATAGGAGTTATTAGCAACGTAATAAAATCTGAATATGCATTGAGTATGTTAATTAAGAGAAATTGTGCGTTTGATATTGTAAGTACTAGACGTCATTTTTGTAACAGTCGTAGTTCCCATGCAACATATAGAAAAAAATATCATTATAATAATCTCGATAATAAATATAATTACCGACAACAAAGTCTTTCCACGTGCACTATGACCATGTATAAATAAATGTTAAATTTTAACGTTTACGTTTCACGTTTTAAATCTTCTGGTGTCAAAGTATAAGATCTACTTTGAGACATTAATTTAGTATATAAAGTATTAATTAGGTAAATAGACAGCTTAGTGATCAGGTCACTGCCTTCTGAACTGTAGGTCTCGGGTTTGATTTCCGGCAAGAGCACAATTTTCATTCTTACTAGATATTTTTGCATCTGTTTCTGGATGTGTTGGTATTTGTAATATAATGATTTCGGCTTTTTGAACTTGGTGTGGGGTTGTGACTGTGAATACGTTTGTTTATCTACAAGACCTAAACTTGTCTCAGGCGTTCCTTAGAATTTGAGATGGTTAGTACGATGTTTAAATAAATCTAATGATGGGAACGCTACCCACCGGTAGTGGGCTTGAGCACCTAAGTTACCTATAGGCTCGATGTCTTGGAGGTTACTTAGGTCTTTGCTGTATATATATTTAGTTTAGTTTTAGAAAATATAGGCAATTAGCTCTTAGTTAGGCACCATGAAAAAAAAACTCATGGCCAATTCTGAAATTTATTTAAACTCAGGCGAAATTCAAATTTACTGTAAGTAAGTTTTTATAAAATTATGAACGTATTCCAAAAAAACTTCGGACGATTTATAAATTTACTTTAAAAGTAGTCATTTAAGTATAGGTTAGATAATTACTACTAGACAAACTGCCAAGCGAAATCGGTCTATGGTTGATATTCCAATGGAGCGAAGCGTTGTGCTTCCACATTAATTATACGTACCGATATAGAGAGGAATATCTTGCTAAAGTCTATGTTTCACGATTTGGGGTTTTTTTAAACTCAAATGAACAGCTATTGTCTAGTAGTGTCCCACGGTCGCATCGTCACCAACTATTAATAGAGATAATTAATAAAATAATGATAAAGAGATATGCAACGAATACGTTTTCTACCTACGAAATTGTCTCCGATAACATAGCCATTACTGTATCAGTATCTACCAGTATTAAAGTCGAGCTAGGTAAAGAGTCAGCTCAAGTAGATAACCAATGATTACCGTTCCGAGCGGTAGATTCGGCCCGACTGTGTACAAAATAATGATTATTTCGTACGGTAGGTAATTAGTTTAATTAAGACGTGCTACGGGCCGCAGCGAGTCGTAGCTGGAATATCTTATTAACAATTATTATAATTACGCTTTTATTGCGGAATTTCGGAGGTAGAGATATTTTGATTGTATTGGTTCCTTGAGAAAAAAATAGTTACGATACTAAATGCAGAAAGACATCTTCTTAGTGAACATTTTACGATTATAAAATCTAAAATAACCAAGCATATAACATATAACAACATACTGTATAGAAATGTAAATCAAGTGAGTATAGTCTATCTGGTGAGGCAGTGGTGAAATCCTTAATGAATATAGTTTTAATTTCGTTTTGGGATATATAGGCAATAGTCACGTATATACTGTTTTCCGAAGATTGTGTTGAAGAACATACTAAAGACAAGAATAAAATAAATTAAATAATCTAAATAAATCGTAACGGGTCGGCAATGTTCCCAAAATACTAGCTGCTTTGCCCCGCTGTATAACGATACTTATGCGGTGGGCAAAATACAGACCAGCGTTATGGTCGCGAGTCGACTCTCTCAATCTTCCAGCCAAATCTTTGTAAATCTTGAGAGCATACGGTACCCATGGGTCTAATGTTTCCACCCCAAACGGCACATATATGAAGCATCTATAGAGGTTTGCTGATGTTAGTTTTCTTTGCGTGAACACTGACCAGTTACCACCACATATGTACAACTGTACTGTAAACTAAGTACCCACTAACCGTCGCCTAAAGTTTTTCCAGTGACTCCCGTGAAGCGTTACGGTGGACTCACGAACAGCACTGTCGTGTGGTTCACATCGCTTGAGAAGAATACTGAGATGGTGGCCGGATAAATTGACCGGATGAAAAAGATTTAGCTAATCTGATGGCAAAATTTGATGGTAGGTGGTTGAACTGCCCGTTGGCTTAAATAGGTCCACGTCCGCTTTTTTTTGAGTCCAATTCCCGGCGAGGACACATGTTTTCTCCCCTTAGAAATTTTGTGTTTCTGGGTCTGAATGTGATTGTATGTGTTATGTGAATGTTTCCGGCACCCACTACACAAGTAATTGAATTTAGCGTGGGGCTGTGAGTATTAAAACGTTTATTTTGTGTTAAAATATTAAAATATCAGCACGTGAAGTTTGATTTGTCTGAGTGAATACAGCTTATACTTTAATATTATAGTTATGATTAGGATTATCATCAATGGGTAAACTGGTATTATTATTATGTATAACATAACATTATATCAGGTTAGATCACGTTCAAAGCCTTCGTTTCCGGTTAATAATCATTAAAGCAGTTCCTAAACTATTTATATAGGAAGACTGTAGGCCGCTGTTCTATGCGACAAAAAATACGTTGCAGAATATCATTATATGTTGACACTAGAAACATATGCGTTCATAAGTAATTTCTATAAACTATCTTGCACCAATCCGGCCAAAACATAATTTGCACCCCTAGTCAAACTCGCAAAAACGTCGCCGTCACGGCACGGTGCCGCTGCGTTTTTGCTACGGCTATTCGCGGCCGTTTTTCGTCGCGTGCTTGCTAAATGTGAAGGACTTTACGAAGGGGTTGCCGGACAGGTGTTTTGGAAGACATACGAAACAGAACGTAGGTTGTCTAGCAGGTTTACGTTTTAGAAAAAAAGGTGTAGGGGAATGCATTAGCAACGTTCTTTTAGACATTTGGCAAGGTTGTAGATAGCAGGTAACCTCCGTATTTTGTTGATAAATGTTGGGTGTTTTGCTTACCAGTAGGTATTTATAATGCAAATTTTATAAATAATTTTAATATCATTGAAAACTCACACAATTAGATGTAGCTCACAGTAAACTTTGTAGACAAATACTTGAATAGCTTTTAACATAAACCTTCTTCAAAGCTATAAAACAAACAAATTAATAATATTATAGTAAAGTACCGTAATCAAAACTTTCTCCAAACTACAACTCAATCTTTCATCACGTCGCGGTTATCTATCTGCCGAATATTGCGTAAGAAAGATATACTAATATGTCTGGTGGTTTATCTGTCAAATAAATCGTTGTAGAGGTCGCCACTGACGCGTCATTACGGCTAAAGACGAACCAGCGCCACACTGATATTTTATTCAATCAATAAAGTTTAAAAGTTTTGAGCCTACTTTGAACATGCTTTAGATCGAACGATACGATTTCCAAAAGAGCTGTAGCTGATGTTACAATAATATGATTTTATACGAGTTAGTTAAGGCGGAGTTTTTTCAGTTTAGATTTCATTATTTTATTGCCAAATTATTTTGGAATATTGAAATTACAAGTTTAGAACACACAACATGAAACTGAGCTATTATTATTTAAACAATTTAGCGAATTGTGTTTATAATGCAATTTATCCTTAATAGTAATTAACTTGAAGTTTAATATTGGAAACTCGCAATTTATTTAAAAAAACAGTTACACAAATGCATGAGCGTAAGCTGATGATTATACACAGTCAGTAATACCTTGTCTCAGGATCAAGCTTAACATATGGTCCATTATACAAATTATTATCAATAGTTGCAGTACTATCGATTGATTATACATAAAAAACGCTTTCAAAAACGCGACAGCAGAATTACTTGACTATTGTGTCGTAAATGGTATCGTGTGACGTAAAGACCACCATAAACCCATAGAGGCGAGTCAAAGGTCGCCGCGCTGTATGCATTAATAACGTTTTTTGCGAAAGCGGAGAAACCGCTGCGTTCTTGCCGTCATCAATTATAACAATTTTATTTATTCCCTCAGTTAAATCTAGAGAGCCTATTCGATGACCACGAAATCGATTTTATCGGTAGGTCACGTCTACGCGTGTTTTTGTGAAGATTCAGAATACCGTTTGGCGATTAATTTTAAGATGTCTTACGATTGAAATTTTTAGGACAATGTCTAGACGAAATACAATATATTTTACTAAAAACGTATACATTATATTTGTTTATATTTTTGGTCTAGACAGATGTGTAGGCGATTACTACATATCAATTGTATATCGTGGTGTGTCCAATGTGTGCAAATTTTAAACAGTGCATATCTTCTTGGGAAGCTTGTAACATTTTCGATCACAGTGAAAAGGTTAATTCGCGATTGACGAATACCTCATTTGATATGAGGTATTCGTCAAACGCGAACCTTTTCTCAATAATAAATATCGGAAACCATATATTATAACCATATATCAAAATTACAGCCATCTCGAGTAGAACCTGGCAAGAACGGCGGCACATTATTCCATATTTTTTAAAAAATAATCTTAAATGATTAATACAGGAATTTTGATCATTGCAAGTACTTTTTACTTATATTTGGAATGACTGCAAAAATCAATTCAAGCCTTAGTTGGGCAACAAAAAATCTAAAACAGGTTTTGAAGACCAAAACGTTATAAGGTTTTTGAAATTCGAAACGATAAAATAGTGCAAATGTCATTGGGTCATAGAATGTTGTTTTGTTGCAAAAATAGTTGTTCCTTACGAAATAGATGTGGTCTGTGATGATACCAATATTGGCAACATTGAGCTAGCGCCTAATGATTCACACGGTATTTTGTAATTTATTGCCACATTTAAATATTTTGAAGCAATTTTTTATCAAACAAAATACAGCATAAAATTTTAAAAGATTTTCTTGATCGATAGAAGAACTTGGCAAGAGTAAAAATGTACAATCTTGCCAAGTAAGTAAGTATAAGTATGAAGAATTTGTTAGTAGATTGCTACTCATACTAATTTCATTTGTATTGACAAATGAACTTTTGAATTAAACAATGTTATGAGAACGCTGTGGAAAAGAGCTGCGAACTTTATAATTATGCGACATATAGCTGATTAATTTTAGCTGGTATAGTGAGAGGCAAAGGTCAAACACAGAACAAGACACTCAGGCCTGGCGAGTTTACTATCTTCGACCACATCATCACATAATTACTATCAAACGCAGGCATATCAGACATAGAATAATTAAACGCAAGGAAAGCTTAAAAAAACCGACTTCATCGTAGTATTATCTTTGGAACTTTGATCAGATTAGATGTACTAAACACGTATTATTGAAGATATTTCAAGAACTACTGATCAGATCTTAATCAAATGGGACCAATTGGAAAGCAACATCTTGCAAACAAACAAAAAAAAATCTAAATCGGTTCATGTGGAAAGATGTTATGAGGTAACACACATAAAAAAAACTTTAAAAATTAGTTTTTCACAGATGTATAATATAAAGCCTTAAATAAATGCATTTATAGGATATAATATTAGCTATATTTTAGTAAAGTATAAAAAAATAAACAGTTTAACTACCACGATTTTGATGAAGTTGTTATGTATGGTGAAGAAGATGGTCCTCTTTATTTTATTTAGTTCACTATCGCATTTTCAGAAGTTTGAAAGAAGTCAGGGAGTTTGATGACTTTTCCAGCGTGATTTTACACAATCAGACATTCATTGCTGAAACATCGCCCACGATTGCAGAAAAATCTTGCACAACGTTCATGCACACAATTAACTACTCATAAACCTCTGAGCCGCACTCTTTCAAACGCCAGTCTCGCCTGACATTTTATGAACACTCTTTTGTGTCCCACCACCAGAGTAACTTGACCTCCCCTGCGTCTTTTCGTCCAAACTATTGTTAGGCTCGAGGGAGTTTATGAAGCGGTGCGTGGGGTCATATTGTGCTGGCCCGAGTCTCAGGTGGGCACAATACGGTGTGAGACAATGACGGTGTTGAATATGCATAGTGGCATCGCGGAGTTGCAATTTGGCCGGAACCATCTTGTGATGACAATGTGACAAAAATAACACGTCTGAGGTCACGCACTAGTGGTGAGGACGAAGCGAGCCTGGATTTGTCTAATGTGAATATATGGGAGTGTTCCTGTTCCCCGGAGACAACAGCTTTAAGACGCAAATCTACGCTATATACATAGCACTTATATACGCTATTTTATAAAGATTTAGATTTCTAGACATATATTATAAAAAAAGATATTTTATACTGCCAAATCACTCACATTAAAATTATTAGAAACGTAATATAACCCGTGTATTTTTATTTTTCTTAGAGTTCTTAATATTTCGGCATCATTCATCCCTCTTTTTATTCAATGAATAAAAATTTATTCCATTTCTCTTCATCTTAAACCGTTATAGATACCTATATGCCTTGTTTAAACATGCAAGTATGTAATACTGATTATATAATTTCGGTGCCATGGATCAAGAGGATAACTTTACCGGAAGATCACATGCCTTGGATTCGAAACCAAAACTTACAATTAAAACGATGAAGGCAACAGAGACAGGTCTTTGACGATGAAGGCGACATCAAGGCAATCGCCATGTTATTATATTGTGTATGAACATTCCAAATTTTTTTTTTTTCTTTTTTTTTTTTTTTTTTTTTTTTTCGAACGGACTACTTGCTGCTGGCTGTGTGTAGCCTCTGCAGCGTCACCGGGCGGGAGGGCGAGCGCGAAAGGCGCTCCGCCGCAAAAGAGAGGGTGTAGGCAACTAGCGCAAGGGCCACCTAGGAGGTGCGAGCCTCGGCTTGGACCGTTGCCAGGACAGGGGGAACGGGAGAGAAACGCCCCGGTACATGAGAGTACCGTTGATAGTGGGCCCTATGAATACGAAAAGTTCGATTAAATCGATTTTGGCTAGAGTTTGGAGAGACATGACGAGAGAATCTACGTCCTCGCCGGCGAGGACTGTTTAGTCTGATTGTGGTCTGTGTACCGGACGATCGCTGCGCTGCCAACGTGATGGCGACCGCAATGGGATCGTCCGGGTCCTGAAGGATGTGTCGCGGACGGCGACTACGGAAGTAGCGTGGGTCTATGGTGTCGATAGAGTAATCGGAAGCTTGGACTATGAGAGGGTTGGAGTGGTGGGGGGCCGCGTCGAAGAAACGGCGGGAAGCCGCCTTCATGTATTGGACGATAGAGGGAAGTTCGAGATCGCAGTGCAGATCGACGTTACGCTGATACCAGCGAGCGCCGACCGCTCTGCGAATGAATCTATTTTGGAGGACTTGGAGTTTTTTGAGTGTCGCGGGTTTGGAGTGAGCGAACACCTGGGAGGCGTAAGTCATGATGGGACGGACGCAAACTTTGTAAAGTGTCAGCTTATTTCTAAGCGACAGTTTACTGCGTTTGCAGACGAGAGGGTGAAGGCGGCCGAGAATGAAGGCCGCCTTGTTTCGGACATAGTTGACGTGCTTATTGAAGTTGAGACGTCTATCAAGAAACACTCCTAGGTACTTCGTAGAAGTAACATGAGGAACGTTCTTGCCGAAGAGAGTGACTGGGCTTGGGGGAATGTATTGAGTCGGATGAAAGAACATAGCTGCGCTTTTATCCGGGTTAACCGCGATACGCCACTTCATGAACCACTCACCGAGAGCGGTGAGGGCCTTTTGAAGGTTGCGTTGAAGGGTTTTACGAACCCATCCGGTGCAATAGATGGCTGTGTCGTCTGCGAAAAGCGCAATTTCGACATTGGGAGTGCGAGGGAGGTCGCTAGTGTATAGCGAGAAGAGTATGGGAGAGAGCACGGAGCCTTGGGGTACTCCGGCTGCTATGGGGTGAGGGGAGGAGTGAACTCCTTCAACGCGATAGCGAAAGTTTCGATCACTGAGAAAGTCTTGTATTATGCGTACAAGACGGTCAGGCACCCCAAGTTGGTACAGCTTGTATAACAAGCCGTTGTGCCAGACTTTATCGAAAGCTTTCGCTACATCCAAGAAGACTGCGTAAGTCCCTTGGGCAGAGATGTTTCTGTTGAAACCCGTTAGGATGTGCTCCGTTATGCGGTGCACTTGTTGAACGCAAGAGTGTCTGGCTCGAAAGCCAAACTGCTCGTCGGGAAGGAGATTGTGGGCGTGTACGTGGGACCAGAGACGTTTCATAAGGATACGCTCATAGATCTTCCCCAGTGAACTGAGGAGACTGATAGGCCGGTAGCTAGAAGGCTCCGAAGCTTTTTTGCCTGGCTTATGAATGCCGATGACGTCGGCGGACTTCCAGGCGTCGGGGAAAATAGAGTTACTCATGGCCGCATTGAAGATGCTGACCAAGAGATAGATAAGGGCGGCTGGGCAGTGTTTGAGCACTCTGTTACTGATGCCGTCGGCACCGGGGGCTTTGCGGACTTTGAGGTCTTTGATGAGCGTCTCAACTTCAACAGCTCTGACGGGGTCGAGAGGAGGGTCAGAGAGGGGCAGGGAGTTCCTACGTTCGACTTCGCTGTCCACCGTACGGAGGTGGGCAGGGTCAACGTGATCGCTATTAGGGGTGCACTGAGACTGAAGGCTGTCTGCTAAGCATTCAGCCTTTTCCTCATCCTCGAACGCTGGGGTTTGGGGAGGTTGTCTATCGAGAGGAGGCATTGAGGTCTGTCCGTCGTTTTTCAGGGTTCGAGCGAGCTTCCAGTATGCCAGGTGGCTCGGCTCCAACCCCGACAGTAAGTCGTCCCACCTTTGATTACGCAGCTCGCCTATGCGCCTTTTAACAGCATGCTGTAAACGGCTCAGGGCGGCTTTGTTTTCTCGGGTGGGAACTCTGTCGTAAGCCCTAGTGGCGGCATTCTTGGCTGTCAATAGCTCCCTCGCGTCTCTAGGCAGTTCCCAGCGCTGGTCGTCCAGCACCGGTACCTGCTTCGAGGCTTCACCTACAGAGGTGGTGAGGTGGCTAGTGAGAGCTTCGATAGCGGTAGTGACGTCATCTACTGTCTGTATGTCGTCGGGGATTCTATCAAGTTGAGGTGAATCGATAGCTTTTAAGTTTTCACCTAATTGCTTCCAATTCACCACGGTCTTGGTAGGTCGGGGAGAGTCGGTCGGGACTGGGCCTAGTCGCATCAGGACGGGACGGTGGTCAGAGGTTAGTTCATGGATTACTTCTATCGAGCTTAACCGGAGGGTTACGCTTTTTAGAAGTGCCATGTCTAGTATTTCGGGGGCATGATTGAGATCAAAAGGGTACCTAGTAGGGGACATCGGAGGGAATGAACATTCCAAAATTTCCAAATGTAATGATATGATCACCTTATTGCTACAACTAGCGACATCTACCAACAGCAACCTCAATATTTTTCTTTACAATATAACAGATTATTAACAGTTATCACCCATCTGCCCTACAACGTTACGAGCAGAAACTACGTTAATCATCGATTGTCGATAGCAGCGGAAACTAACCTATTTTGCAATGCTAATTCTGGATTCCTTCAATGTCACCGAAGGAAAGTCAACAAATGCATCAACACCCCTACCGCTTAACCACCCTGTCATAATACAATAACGCAGCATTTTGACCAGATGTGCTTTAAGTGTAAATAGATTTCATAGCGACAAAGTCCTAAAGTTAAATACGGTTATTGCCTTGTAACTCCTAACCCCGGGTTACGCAAATTTACATATAAATACCGGTGATTTTTAACTATTGATCGAGTTAAATGTGTTCGTTATTTATGGCTCATTTACATATACAAGATAGTTTGTTTTGTATTTTGCAGCTGGGTTAAAGGTAACGCATGACGGAGCAAAACTGTTGTTGAAAATAGAATGAAAAATAATCATAAATCTTAACTTATAGGCAAATAATATAACAATGAGTACATTACTTTAAAAAAATGGCAGTTAACAATTACATAGCTACCTATTTAAGTATTTATACATCTAAATATACATTTTCAGAAAAACACGACATTGAAATATTTTTTTATTTACTTAACTAAAATACATATCAGGTTAATTGATAATCTAGTGGTTATTGCGTTGAGCTGGTATTCTGAGCGAAACTTTTTCATCCTCATTTCCAGCATACATTTTCTCTTCACTATGTGACAGCTGAACAGATTTGGATGGGCATGTACATAGCTTATACCTAAGATTAACACATGAGCTACTTTTCAACTCGATAAACGCAGGCAAAACCGCGGAGAACGGCTAGTATTCAATACACAAGAAAATTCCAAAACAAGGTTTAAACCCTTTTAGGGGCCGAGTTTAAGCGTAGAAAACAAATTAAATTAACCAATAAGAGTTTTAATCGTTTCTTCACATTTTAATGCCATTGAATAAAACATTTACTGTTCACTTTTCGTTCATATTTGCAAAATTAAATGACAGACAGCTGCGACCAAACTCTACATCCGATAAAAACAATATTTCATCGAATTTATATATGCACCTTTGCCATTCTGATGCTAATACAGATTCGGACAAAAACTCATTGATTGGAATCAATGGATCATTTAAATAATTCGTAGATAAATCATCTCTCGCGTAATCATGGTAATTTCGACAAAACATATGCAAAGAGAGATAAATTGATACGCGTCAAACCGGGACTAATGTGTCTAACTAATAAAAAACTGTGGCACATTGGAGCAAAATTACAACACACATAGCTATGCATACGACCATGTAAGATTTGTGAGAGACTAGAAGACCATGTAAGATTTGTTTTGGCAATAGTATTTTGATGAGAGAACGAATTAGAAGGGTATCTGGTATAGAACAATATAACTGCAAATTTATCAAGTTCCATGGATTGATAACATCCCAGTAAGTAGAAAAACGTTAGTGACGGCTCTCAGGTTGCGATCTGGACACATCCTATCGAACAAGTTTGGATTTTTAATGAGAAAAGTAGCTTGGCCTAACTGTTGATTGTGGTGTGGTTGAATATGTCCAACAAGTTCGATGTGAGTGTGCTGGAACGCTACCTACAGACGTATTACTTTGGTAAAATAATATTAATATTAGTTAAATCTATTCATATGCAGTTATCACTTAATTCATTGTAAGCTTATTTTTTTGTCTATCTTTATAATATATAAAAATTTATTTCTATTTCCCTTGGACATCGAATCACGCGGGAATGGATGGAACAATTTCGCAAATTCTTTTTTGTTGTGTTAATTATTCTCAGGAAAGGTTCTTATGAAAGATAATTTTATCCCGGAATTCCCGCGGGTCCGGGACTAACGTGGGTAAAACCGCGGGGCGCATCTAGTACTGAATAAAAATAAATACTGACATACAAATATTGTCTTTCATCGTTTTTTTTCCCGCTTTCCGTGGATTTTCCCGCCTAATCCAGGTAAAAATAAACCTAGGTTCTATTTTAGAGTTTGAATTATCCCACTGCCAAATCTTATTCCGAATCTATTCTGCGTTTTAAATAGTTCAAACTTTTTTGTATAATTAAGTGACGATTGGATAAAAATTACAAAAATTGTATTATAAATATTATCTATCCTTCATATATCAAGACCAAAACCCCTAAGAATCTCCTTATTCAGTTGGCGGATATCTGACAAGCATCAAAAATTAAGAAGCTGTCACCGAAACGCAATTAGGAAATTTTATGAGAGGCCGGCATCCGTGTACAAATTGCTAATTATATCGATAAAATCAACCTCGCCGCCGCCCTTCGAACAATGGCACCCACCTCCAATAAATTCGCTAAATAATAGTTATCGAAAAATAAGTCAAAAACATTATCGTCATCCGGAAAGCATAAAAATATTTCAAATCGCAAGACAATAGAGTGGAGACAATGGCAGCGCCGCAAAAAGGGACCACGATTTTTTTTACTGAAAAAAACTTGTTTTTTTGCAATGCTCCATCGACAACAGTCAGTGTACCGCCTTTTTAATATATTTTTTTCAATAACGGACCTGAGGTTTGTTTATTTTGTTGGGTCGATGTTATTGTTAATGGGTTTTTATATCGGGAACAAATTGAAGCTTGTACTAACCATAAAAATTAGAGCAAATAACATTTGAAGTAAGAAAATATCACAGATTTGTAATGGTTATGGTCTTTTTGTTACAATATTAAGAACCTTTATTGCTTCTAGGTCATAAAGTGCAGTTATTTTAGTCAATTTTACAAAGTAATTAATATCTAAGTAAAAGCACAATTTTTTTATGGTCTATTATATAGTAAAAGTAGGATTAACTATCATAGGTTCTACACATCCGTCTTAGCTAAAGTACTATTTCCTCCCAAATTCTAAAAAGTATGTTAACCCATAAACCGCAGGTTATGGTAGGTCGCACGTCCGGTCCTCGTGGAGCAAAGGTGGCAACACTAAATAACGGCCAAACAACCGTTTCCGACCCAAAGGAAGTAATTACATATTCTAATCCGAATCCGCGCTCCCGGTTCATATGTCACTCCCGACACAATAAAAAAAAACGTAACTACCGAGCATTCGACCTCCTTCTAACGGTAAGACCTTTTCTTCGACATCCCTGAGAAAAAAAGTCATCAAGAACCGAATTTCTGAACGGTGAACCGAGCTAAAAAAATCGCATACTTACTATAATCCATAAAAACAACTTATACATAATAACCTAAAACTGAACGTATATTCATGAGCAAAGAAATCAAATTCGAAAATCAACCCTTCGTGTGTGACATTAAAATTTATGCGCGCATTTGCATAATGTGCATAGCCCCTAAATTTTATTGAATAAAAAAATAGGATGGGTAGAAACTTTTTTGCATAAATTCATACAAAGGAAACGGGTTAAACTATTCAGGAAGTAAAATGTCGTAGATCCGTTCGTATAGAGAATCAAACGTCAAGGTTCAAAGTGTCATACAATAAATACACGACTTTATTACTCTATATTTAAAAACCATTATGATATTGTGGCAAAATAGCCTTTGCGCCCTTTTGCAAACCGACCCTTTTCGCGATGCACAATAGAGCAAAATGTACCTGACTATAATTTATGCGAGAATATTAAGAGAAATGTACCTGCCCTTCTTGAATATTAAGTGCAACCTAACCCCTGACATTATTGAATAGGGTTAAGATACAATTTGAAAAGGAATAATAAAAAAAATGCAAATAAACTGTCCCCACATTTCCGCAAGGGTTGATCAGGATACAGGTATACGGCTTGTATAGAAAAAAAATCGCGAGCGCATAAAGTACAGCTTTTATTTGTGCTTGACTAGCGGAGGGTTATTGTGCTACTTGATGGGTGCAGCACTTGTCACCTCAGCGTATAATTTGGGTGTGTACGGTTCTTTTCTTATGCATATTCGGTCGGGGGTCGCGCATAGATAGTTCTCTTTTAATAGCGTTTTTTTTATTATGCTCCGTATGCAAAGATTTATAGTCGTCTCGGGATGCGTGAGAATGCTGCGAGATAATCGAATTTGCCTATAGACGCATCCACCCTAGGCAACCCTTTGATTCGATTCAATGCCTGCATGGGAACATGTGAATATTCAAACAAGGTGTCATCTCCGTGAATATCGATTGCCGTTGAGATCTTTTATGGGAGCATGGGAACTGATACATTCAAAAGGAAGACTCCGTGGGGTTTTTTGCATAATCTATCAGTCTGTGACCGTGAAGTTCTCTTATTTGGTCCTAACGGAATTTCTCAATAAAGGGTTGATAAAAAAATTCGTTAAAAAGATGAGACCGTTATGATTTTTTATTAAGTAGCCAAATGACTACTGTCCGAGTATTGTTTGGGGTAACTGTAGTCGTCTTTTTGTGCGCTTTTTTATGAATACTTGTCTTGAAGTTGGAGATGCTAACTGTTTTATGTGTAGACGTATCGAATTAGTACCTTTATTTTTGTATTATCTAAAACGTATGTAGTAGCTTTATAAATGTCACTGCAATATGTATTTTTTATTTATTTGTAGTAATAATTCATAATAATCAGTTTTATTTTTGTATTTTGATTGATATTTTATCAACAAACTCGTACCAATGGAGACTTATAGAAGATGATATAGGATATAGATGTCTCATGAACATAACATTCTACGTGAACATTACATCTGGAATTGCAATACGTCTCTGCTCATATTGGTTTACAAGGAAACGAGGAGGCTGCCAGGTTGGCAAAATTTTCCGTTATGGAAATAGAACAATATAATATTAAACCTAGCTATTCCCATCAGCCACCTCGAATCCCTTGGTTTGTAGAAACTAAATTAAATATAAAATCTATATTTTGGCTCACAGATTGTGATCAGGTCACTGTCCAACAGCAAGTTTGGTTTCCAAATGAAAAAAATTAACTCACCAAATTGTAAATTATGTGGAACATTAGAAGATGTATACACTACTTGTAGATGGAGTGTGACCGAACAAAAAATAAAAAAGATTCATTTGCGCAAATAAGTTATATAACTTACATAAGAACAATATTGAAAATTAAACTCAAATTTTGGCAATTCCGTCTGCTCATGTGCCAATATATATAGTGTAATTGTGCACAGATGAAAAGAAAGATGTATTTGATAATGGTGACATACCTAAATAGGTAAACGTCCCAATGAAATTACAATATAAAAAAACTTAAGTAAAAATATCCTGGGTGAAAAATATTACTTTTAAACCTTAAGTAAGTAAATAATTATTAAAATGTTCAAAATCTGTACAAATTTGCCTAAACAAACATTCCAAAACACAACCCTTTTTTTGCTAAAAGTTGTGCAATTGTTGCGGCATTTGTAAAGGACATTACAACTGCTCTAGTTTTTGTATCGTGCACAAAACAAACACTGACTATAGATACTGATACTACTACCAAACCAAACTTCGTATTGTGAATAGTAGTAACTATTATGTAGTATGTGGCAGTGCCGTATTGTTCAGGAGATATGACGAAACAGACAGACGGACAAAAGGAAAGAGTTAGCAAAAACTCAGGCAGTAAATTTAATTATGCTAGATTGTTGCGGTTTCTACAGGATGTTACTAAACGCGTGTTAACAAGGTATTACAGGTAATATATCTACTGCCTTTAATCCAATTAAATATGAAGACAGCTAAATAGCTCACGAATGGATCTTCTCATTAACATTACAAAATAACTTTACATTAATGTGGCAAAAAACTTTACATAGAAATCGTATATGTAACTATTCTAATCCCATGTCAAAATTAATATTAGTCATAACAGAAGCGTTATGATTAAAATTATAAAAAGTTTAACATACATATTTACATGATATCGAGTCTATTAAAATTAAATTATGGCCTATTAATAACATAAACTATACATTACGATTTTAATATTTAAATCAAAACCAATACTTAACATGTGACAATTTACGAATGTCATCATTATATTCAAACTATGATAATTTTGCATAACTTTGCCTTGATTAGTATAAGTATTTTATTTGTGAGCAGTAACGTCAAATGTCGTAGAATCAATGGTTACGGTTTATTTAAATTTAGATCACTCTGTTTATGAGTTAATTTTTTTCATAGGCCGGGCTTTCACCGTGGCTCGTAAAGAAATCGGCAGCAAGCGTTTTTAATGCGTTTATTTTTTGCTTCAATAAAAAGTCCGTATAGCTTATTGTTGCGTCACCGGCCGGTGCGCAGTGGAAGGGTTAACTTATGCAAATTGGTTCATAAACAAAGTGGCTCCGTGGCCGATTGACCGTACATCTACATACAATAATAACTGTACGGGTGTTTGTCAAAATGTATTGTTTTATTGTCGCTTCGGGAAATATCGGGTGAAAGAGTTACGTTTCTTGGAATTCTGTCTTTTACGGCTTACGCGTTTTACTTTGTAGCATGTCGAATGATATGACGTTAGCAGAATAACCTTGCGTATTTATTGTAAATATCAATAAGCCTGAAACGTGTCCGTAAGCTGACGCTGTATGTATGAGTACCACAGCGTATTTAATATAATTTTATTACATAAAAATTTACGCCTTGACTTTGAATTTTTTCGGAAATTTATGCCCACGTCTTTGTTCCTCGAACGATATAAACTGGAAATCTTCAAGTCAAATCTTTAGGCAAGCATGCTCATCTTCGGCAACAGCATTAGTTTCCATTGCTTGTATATCGAACATAATTGATCTAATGATGAACTAATGATGAACTAATGATGAACTAATGATGAACTAATGGTCAAAATTTCTTACTTTTGTGTGTTTTATCTATACATGTATCACAAATATTTGCTCAAACAAAGTAAGATACCCAAGTAGATATTGCCACTGTCTCACCACTGAGTATCATCAATAAAATAAGAAACGTATTACACCTACCGGCGAATACGCGTGTAATCCGAAACGCCGCGACTCGCGTATCGTATACATGCCACGTTTTAATTGAATCTTACATTTAACCTGAACTCAGTGTTACTGTTTGCAACTGTATAAAAATGTTTATTCCAATTGTAAACTTCTACTAAAATAGAATAGCGCTTAAAAGGGTCGACCTTTAGACTTTTTGATACTTTATTACTGGTATTATTATGTTAGATGTGCCTCGCAGATTTGCCTGCGTGACTCATAATATAAAATAATCTATTTTCTATAAAATTTTCTAATTAAAAATATTGATACAATTAAAAATAATCAATAATTTTTAATTGTATCAATAATTAATTTTTTATCAATCAAATGTAAAAAATTGTATCAATAATTATTTAATTTTATTATTGTAATTTAAATTTTTAATTATTAATGATATATATTATGATGACAATGTGATTCCTGTAAATTAATTTGTGTATATGAGTCTTTGTTACTTGAATAAATGATTATATTATTATTATTATTAAATAAATTATATTTCTAATTTTAATTGTTACGTGTTTATTAATTAGAATATATTTTGTAGTCACGTATTTGACGTTTTTTTTTGTTTATTGGTACCTATATATTATTTTTTCTTGTAAGCATTTTTGTGCAACAAGATTATGAGTTATAACAGCTCAGTATACTATCTTTTTTTAATAATTTGGAGCTAATATCCTTAGTACCCTTGTAGCGTCTTTATGGTAGAGTATGTTAACATCTCGAAAAGTAATTGATTAATACATACATTTTAAATTATTTCTTTTCGTTTTCGCTACATATTTCAAAGAGAAAATAAAGTACACATTATTCTTAGAAAAGTAGAGGATCTCAGACAAAGCTGCTGCATGAGATAGTACAAGAAGTATCTTTATTACCATCTTAAAAAATAAACTTCCAAATACACTTATTTCGTAACTGATGTCAGAAAATTACCAAACTACAAAAACAATCAAAAATTAAAAAAAAAACTAATTCGTTGACCTCTATAAAACTATCTGATTTATAAGCTCTACGAATACAAGACCTCAAACATTGAACTCAAAAAACAAGTTGAAAACAACACGCCAACTATTCCGCTCACCAAAAAAGGGGTAACAAATAACGCGAGCCTCGATAACAACACTCGGGAATCGATTTCGAGAGTAACCATTTAATTATTTTATCGATAATCTCGCATCGAGAGGCCGGTAACAAAATAAGAGGAGTGCGGAGTAATCGTCGCTTAGCCGAACGCCCGGTAGCCGCCGGCGGTACCGGCCGATGTTATCGTCTCATAACAGACTCGATTTATAAGTATCGATTATATGTATCGATACATCGATACGCCGCTCACGGTCATTTGGCGCTGCGCTCGCGGTCTCGAAATAACAATTTCGTCCGATAATTAGTAAGTAGTTGTATATGGGCCGCTTTCAATGAGATTGTGCATTAATTGCAGTCGATATTAGAATGGAATCGCATTCCGCTATGAATGCCTCCTTGAAACAAGTTGGACATACCTTATAACCTTATTATATACTTACTTGGACATATTTTTGTACTTACTTTGTATTTTTATATGAAGGCTAATAGTTGTGTCCAATGGTTTTATTACCTGTGTTAATCGAAATAAACATAAGCATTTTTAATCTCACAGCGCCACATTCAGTTTAATGACTTCTGTTCTGGGTGACGGAAACAATCACTTCACGCTCACACAATCAAAACCAGATTTAGAAACACAGATTTCCCTTGGAGAGAAAACTTGTGTGCTGGGTTTCGAACCCGAAGCTTAGAAGGCGAACCCGTACCCTACTAAGCCAACAGGCAGTACTACATGTAAATAAAAAATTGCCTAAGGACTAACTATACTATGGTTTAAGGTAGATTAATTATAATTATCTACATTAGACTTAACTAGTGCATATACCCTAGCGCAGTAGTAGTAATTGAATGTAATGTATCGCAGGTATTGGACACAGATAAATCACACACACACATACATTAAAAAACACGCTTTGAATCAGAAACACATATTTTGTGGAAGAATCACACAATTTGAAGGCTTACGCACTGGACTGGAGATGTTCAGTTTAACCTTGCAGTTAAATACGACTTTTCGTGTTACGTAGAGCTGCAGATTCCAATATAAAATAAAGAATAAGCTCCTAATCTGGTCCATTCCACAGCACCCGTGGACGTCTTAATTGTCCAGCCTTTGATAACTCCCCTGATTTATAATACCTCCTCTTATAAACCCTTTGTCGGCGCTCTTATCGCGCTCAGCGGCTTCCGGCTGTTTTTTGTTCATTTACTAAAACACGTACACGGTGGCAAGGTACCGGCTAAAAAGAAAAATATGGGTTTGTCACGGTATGAGACCAGTAATGGAGGATGATAAGAAACGTGTAAGTCGTATAAGAAATGTCGGACACAGATGTGTTAATATTAAATCCAGTCGCGTGAGTGCATTTACAAAAAGCAATATGTTAAAAAATATTTTATTCCTTTTTTTTTCATTTGATATGGCTTATTTAATAATTAGAATTGAAAATAGCAAAAATTAAATACATAAAAAATTGTAATAAAAATAAAAAAGGGTAAAAGAATGCAGAGATGCCTTGGCCTTGGAGTTTAGTGAAATTAAAAACATGAATAAGTAGTAGCTGCATAGTAGGCGATAAATATCTAATAATGTGGCATATGAACCGATGTTCTAATTACAGAATGGGAGACATTTCATGATTTATCAATTTTGGTTCTCAGTTGTTTTTGAATATTAGTAGAATGGCTCCGTTACAATTACTTTTAAGTCGTACTGATTACTATTATTTTATTATTATGTATTGTTATTATTAACAACTAAATGAATACGAATATATATATAAATATAGTTAAATTTGTACATAGTATTGATTTGTTCAAGGAAAACACGAAAAAAGTTAAAATCAACCTTATTAATGTGGCTTCTGAGTCCTGACATATATAAGTAACATACATTTATAATGCTTTTTTTTTTTAATAAATGGATTTCAATTGTGCTTCGTTATTAAACCACCAAGAATCACTTATACATCATCTTATAAGCATTTTATAAACTTACAAAGTTTTTGTCAAAATTGTACGTGTCGGACATTTTACAGGCGAATAAAACCCGTCGACATTTTTACAGCGTCGTTTGTTTATTTAAATACGTGATTATTTACATTTTATCATCGCGAATGACATAAAAATCAAAGGGAGCGTTCACACTTATCTTTGGACGTTTCAATCGTGCAAGGACGAACGGAGACGTAGGTACAGTACCCAAGCTTACTCGATTTGTTAAGTAGTTGTGCACTGTCTTCGCGATGCAAATAGTCACAATAAAGAACGTTGTGCCCTACTGCTGGGGTTTTATTTAATCCAACTCTGTTTAGCCGTTTCAGAGACATTTCTGTTTCAAACGGACTACTTGCGGTTGTGTGTAGCCTCTGCATTGCTACAGCGTGAGTGAGAGAAAGAGCAAGCAAGGCAATCCGCAGAAGAGAGGATTACATTAATATTGTAGTGTTATCACAACGGAACCTAAGAGATGTCAGTCTCGGCTTAAGCTGTTACTTGACCACCAGAACGGATCTTTCATATTTGTTCTATGCAACATAATATGGTGTAATGGTTGTGTTGTTCTCTTAAATAAAACTAGTGGAAAGACCTACTCCCGTTTGTTCTGTTTAATACAAAAGAAGAAATTGAATAACGGCACATCTTATCTCATGCCCTGCGTGCCCTGTTACCTGCTCGCAACAAGAGCTCATGGACGCTGCACCAAATGCAGTTCGGGTGGCTGAGTTCTGGGCCTCAGCTATTTAACGGTTTGCCATCGACACGCTAAGAAGAAGAACGGGTTTATCACCTCGATAGAAATTTACCAAATTAAAATTATTATATATTATTATTTAGATTTAAGACAATCTCTACATGGGTACACCGCTAAAAGTGCGTGCTTTAAATATGCGCTTTTTGATTGTTCGGTACTGGTACAATCGTACTTTAAATTCTGATGTTCATAATTATTTGTTTCAATATAATTGTATACATTAGCACCTGAATCACTGCCGAGTGACTACATACCTAAGATGAAGTAAAAAAGGATGTATTAGAGCGCTCGGTTCGTGTGAGACATGAAGTGATGAATTGACATGTTCCCGAGGCCATTAGGAGAGAAGATAAGCGGCATTTAACTTCATCTGTGCCGCCCGCCTTACACACAGGGTGGCTACTTTTTAATCCTTACTTAGTTATTGTTAATAGTGATAAAAATTTAAAATGTAAGCGGGATAACTGCTCGCATTGACTTGCATCTGTATGTATACTTACAATTAACTAGATAACAAGGTAAAGGTAGTTATTAATTATCTGTGTTATAAATAATTCTAATAAGACTAAAATATTTGATCTTTTTATCTAATAGTAATACTAGTAGACATGTAGAGAATAGTGTCGCATCCTTTTTTTCTGATTAAATTAGTTTTGTTCTATTATTTTGTAAATTATTGTTTTACTACTGCAAACGTATCAAAAACGTGTAAAATGTCTGTCTCACCAATTAAAAAACCAAAATATTTAAAAAAATCCTTGGTACTTTAATATAAAAGTGAAATTTTAAGAGCAAAACTCTTAAAATTTCATCATTATCGTTTTTATTTTCAAATTCATTAAAAAAAACTTGTTGTATTAAGAAACTCAAACTCAAACTCAAACGTTTATTTGCCAGAAGAATCTAAATAGAAATTATTTAAATAATAATTCGTTTTTATTATCATCCTGTACACCATCAATATCAGTATCCATACCGGTCCCCGGTAGCCTCATTAGAGCATCGGCTTCCGTCAATAAGTTTCATCGAGTGTGTGGCGTGCCTAAGTGTACGTGTGTGCACGCCCTTAGGGCCTACCGTGAAATTCTCATTGACCTTACGGGCTACCCAGTTCATGTAGGGTTGGTAATTCTTCGGACACGCGGACTTGTGTCACTCTGAAAATAAAAAAAGCAATTAAATTTCTTTGGCATTGATATTTTTTTATATAATACTTTTAAGTAATATAATAATATTATGCATGCACCTAGTCATACATAATATCAATTTATTGTTAAAATAGCAATAAACCTGATCAAATATAACGTTATTTTGAAGATATAATATTTGTAAACGAAAAACAATTATTCGTTTTAGAACATGGTTATAAAAAATATTAACAATCTTGTTTGATTTATGTTTGATAATATTTGATAAAACTTACGATGATTGATCATAAATATAATCCAACAAATATAATAATTTAAATTTGTTTTTTATTTATTTTATAATTAAATCACGTCAAAACGGATCTATTTAAATGTTTGGCAAAAAGATGGATAATATTCTTAGAGATTTAGATTAATATTAAAATGATCAAAGGAAAAAATATCCAGATTTGAGTGAAGCTGTAGAGTACACCAAATTAGAATACTTTTCAAAATTGATATTCATCAGTTAAATATCTTACTATCTTTAAATTATATTTACATAGGATTAAATATATGCATTTGATCCTAAAACACGTATAATGAATATTCACTCCGTTCCAATAATCACGGATATTCAATAAAAATAAACAGCCCCATGGCTATAGAATGGCGCATTTTACATACTATTATTTTACTATTACAAGTTGTCCCAAAACTGTAACCGCCAACCCTATTCCAAAGGAAGCGATATATTTCCACCGATGGTTATCTAATTAGGGTCGCGTTACGCTCGAATTTTTTAAATACAAAATTCGAATTTGGAACTAAATCCGTTTTTCTTTCACTAAATTACGGCCAATGTTGTAAAGAGAAAGTTCCTTGGTAGCTATTTTAATTACATTAATTTCGGAATAAAGTAGTGGAGCTAACAGGAACGGGATTATTTGTAGTTTTCAGAATTAAATTGGAGGTTCTAGTAAGATTTTTATAAGAATAATGATTTTTAAAAGAAATTTAACAAACATGCGATTATAAAACAATCGGACACGTATTTTTATATAAGCGCATGTTTAAAATTGTCATAAATTTGAGTTTTAGTTGAACTATTAGAAATATTGTCACTTGTGAAACGGTATACGAAAAATCTTAATTAAGACTGTCAAAACGCAGTACAATTAAAATACTTGACTGGTAGTTTGACTTTTATTAAAGGTAGTTAGTAAACGATTTAATACCGTGATCTGTATTCTGCGCCAAACTAATAACAATTAATTGTCAAGGATAGTCTGCAGTAGGGTCTAAGAAGTACAATTTTATCTGTGCCACTTCTGCGTGCTTCTACTGTCTCTGTTTAGTCATTACTTCTTCAGCCAGTGTATTGAAACAGGTAGTAGAAGCAATTACATGCGATGGAAAAAATGCAAATTCAAAACTTTGCATTAGCATTTGGACTCTACTGTTAGCGTAAGGGTACATACAGTTTACAGTATCTTTTCAATGTGTATATGATTCAGCTTTTAGCAGAAACGCATTTTTTCTTATCGAATATTTAAGATTTTTTTTTTTTTTTGCTAAATCATTTCGAACGACAACTGTTAGCATTTTTTTATCTATGATACGCTAGCGTTAGACCATTTTCAAACCTTGTGAGTGATGGAGTGATTGTGGCTGATAGACACCTAGTAAATTTAGCTAAAATAATCTAAGCACAGCAGAATATTAGCTTTCATTAGCTAAGACAATGTTAGAGATTTATCTGTGATCACAATATTTTACGGGCCGATATGTTTATCTTAAGAATTACTACACTCATTACAGTTTGACAGATGACCACTTGCTTAATGTAATTACTGATATTTTAAACATGTACAATGACTTATAGATCAATGATTATTACTTATCTTCATGTATAATTTGTTCCAGTACTGTTCAAATGAACATCGTTCAAATCCAATGTAACTCTCTCATACAAACATCCATTAAAATATGAAACCCTACATTAATCCACATTTAAAGCACTAACAACATAATCAGAGACCGATAGCCCAGAGATAACTATATTCATACGTCTCGATTTATTTCTCCTTTTTCTCGCTTTATTCTCGTTTTTTCTCGTTTGTCGTCGACGGGAGGACACCGAATAAATTAAGCTACCGGACTTTGATATGCTTATTCGGTTGTAATGATTACGTGGGATTTAGAAGCTTTGGTAATGATTGGGAATTATAACGGATTTTTTTTTGGAAGAAAGGAATATTTCGAAACAAATTTAAATTAAGAATGTTGGTACGATTGGCAAATTCCTTTGCAAGGTGCAAAGGAATTTGCCCATCGTTCATGGGTCAGTTCCTCGCAGAAGCACAATTTTCCTTCTCAAAGGACATTTGTGCTTCTGGCTTGGGGCATGATTATGTAAAAGTTTCCGGTACCACGATTCAAGTCTTTGAACTTAATTAATGTAAATACATTAGTTTGTTTTAAATACATTTATAACTTTTACTTATTACTACTTGCGAAGTGTTAACTGGTTTTTTAACTTATCTTCTCTTCTTTTTGAATGCAGGATGTAACTTAATGCATACAAAAGTAACAACTTTAGAAGTAAAGCCGTTTCGTAATTGACCTAGGGACAAAATACATCAAGTAACTTTCCAAAAACCAAATTCTTAATTTATAACGAAGAGCATTGATTACAATGGTTTCACATTCTGCAAAGTTATAAATAACAATATTTACATACAAACCTACGAGTTGAAAATAATTAGCTTTTGGTCGGAGTTTTAATTATTAAGTAAAAATAATAATGATAATATATGTCTAGTTTGATTTGGTTTAGAAGTGTCTGACCAACTGGCGCACGGACGTTTAAACAAACACAGGACTTAACGACACAGTCCCAACAGAGCCTCTCTTGTATAGTATCTAGTTTAAATAAGACTTTCTTTATCACTTAGTTGGAATTAAATTAACATTTAAATCATTTAATCCATAGGAAAATTCAAAACATTTAAATATTAAACCTTCTTTGATGTTCCTTATGCGCAAAACTTTTTACAGGCGCGATAACGCAGATCAATCGCACAAGACAAGATTTATAGCGTCAATTATACGCAGCATGCATTAATGCACGCCCTAGGTGTGCCTATATAGTAGGTTTTTATAAGAATATCAAAAGATAACACGTAGAAATACTACGATAGAGTGTTTACACCAAAAATAAAATAAAATATATAAATGAACACTACAGTTTCCTGCACAAAAAGTGCAGAAGAGTTATAGCTTTTACTCACAGAATATCTTTTAAGCTCTTTTTAGGTTTATACATTCTCTATTAGTTCATCATAGGCAAATACTACGGGGTACTTACCAGTCTGTGAGTGAGAATGTGTTTGTTTCTTTAAAAAAAATGGTTAATTATAAAACTCTCTTCTCACTTTTACTCTTGAAGAAAATTTGATAAAAAATAATAAACTTATTAAATTCAGCTATTGTAGTGCCTCATCGATCAACATCCTATAATTGTATCCTTATTTGTAATAGCCTATAATAGGACATATTTCTGTTTTTTTTGTGATTAACAACGTAAATGCATCTTCTTGAGTTGTGCATATTAAATGCACTATATGTTATATTATACGAAGCTTGTTTACCATCCTCGACTACATCATCATTGGCTTTCGAGAGAGGCAGTGGTCAAACGCTAGCCCATCAGAGAAAAATATATATATATTGCATGAATCTCTAAACATTCTAAATCAAATTCGAACATGGTTTAAAGAAAGCCATGGTGTGAAGTCTAGCAATAGAATATACAATATTACCAACCAAATTATATCTAAGGTTCCTGTGTCCCCTAGATGGGGCAGAGGGCGTGCACAGTGTTTCGCGATCCCGTGTCAAATTTATCAAAGTAAACTAATAACAACAGTAAAAATAATAACAACAGTAGTATATACAGTACAGTGTGAATCCTAACAGAAATGTTTTCCAGTCAACTTTTATAAGTCTCACAATAATTCTTCCAAGTCAATGTCTTTGAAAGATTCCAATTAGCCGTATCTTTTCTAACTTAAAGTTTCTGATCTTATCTTTTCATCACCGATTTATAACATCCGAGGCGCTATCCTCAGTAAATTGTGAAAGCAGTGATTTAACATAACAATAAACACGTCATTAGAGTCTAACTAACATGATTATGTCGTGTTTAGGGACCATATTGCGCAAGCGCAGCATTAACTGCGTCTACGATAACTAGGCGTACCAAATTATAGTCTTTATTTGTAACGTACGAATCTACAACAGTATGGAGTATGAAAACTACTATTACATAAACGCATATATAGTAATTGTGAGGATACCCTCACAACTATATATGCGTTTTGTGAGTATCTGTAATTATATACGTCAGCAAATGAAATATTATTGATGAAGGTAAAAGTAGTTATTGTTATTTAAAAAACAAATACAACTTATTGGTAAGCGAAATAAATTGCATTATAACACGTCTAGCTAGACTACCGTGCACCGTGCCCATCTTCCTGTGCCCGGTTTTAGTAATAGATTGTTATTAAATTCATGATTTAAATAACATACATTGTATTTAAAACGCCTCTAAATGAGTTACTGTACTTACTGTGCATCAGGTCTTCGATTCCCAAAATGCCTTGTAAAACCCTAATCTTGTTAGTTTTATGGGACCATGGATCAGAGGAAGTATGAGAACTAATTATAAAAGTTCTATTTATGCCCTAAAGCCCGTTTGTTCCGTTTGATAAATTCCAACTGGACTTAACAGTTTTATTGATTGACAGTCCTGTGAGAAGTGACGTTGACTTTCCATTCATATATTTTTAACCAACATTATGCTTGGATCATGAAAACCATTCACAGCATTACCAAAAAGAATGTTAATCAAGCATAGCACCAAGTAATAAAAAAACAACACATGATTAAGATATTTTTTAAGCATTGAGATGAAAACTGAAAATTGGCCCGTATAGAAGATTTTTTTTACACTGACAGCCCACACTAAATTCGATGACTTACCGGCAACATTCACATCACATACACAGTGACTGTGTGAACCAGAATCGGAAACACAAATATCCCCTGGGGAGAAAACTTGTGTTCCTGCTTCAGGCAGCAGGCCCACTAAGTCAACGGGCAGTTAAAACAATGTATATAAAGACAGTCACAAGTGAATAAGTTCTCTAGGCAATCCTGCTGTTTCGGCTGCATCGTCAACTAACATCCGAATGCAATAAAAAATTTTACAAGTTACACAAACCAAGTAAAAACACCAGAAAAATCCGAACAAAAACACCAGCCAAATTCCCATGTTATCTCCATCGGCTGCGGCGCCTGCGCTCCCCATTTGCTAATTACCAGCAAAACGACGCGTACGTCTTTATCCCAACTCGTGACCATCGCGCACACCTCGCTCCGCCAGATTGCAGATGCACGATTTGGTAAAAAGGCTTAGAATACCTGGGAAAGTGAAGACATTGTTGGTCAGGGTTCTTATTTTGTGAAGGAAGATTTAAACGAAGATATTAAACAAGCAGCAATGTGACAAAGTTATAAAAACTATACAAATGTCATCACTAGTCTAGATTATAATAATAAGACAACATAGTACTAAATTATCTATACATAAAAATCAATTGACATATTATCTGCCCATTGGCTTAGTTGGATGAGCATTCGCCTTCTAAGCAGGGGTATCGGGTTCAATTACCGCGCAAACACAAGTTTTCTAAGGAAAATTTGTGTTTCTGGTTCTGGTGTGATTGTGTGTGTGATGGGAATGTTTCCGGCACTCGCGATACAAGTCATTGAACTTAGTGTGGGGCTGTGAGTATGAAAAGGTTTACGTTCATGTTTATGTTTGTTAGTCTTACAAAAACTCGAGAAGTGCTGAACCTGGAAGGAAGTCTGAAAACTGTAAGGAAGTCATATACCAATTATATTTTAATATACTAATTAAATAATGCATCATACCAATTTGAGTATTTCTTATTAATATCAGTTCTTACTAAGTTTTTATCGTCAATATACTGAACAGAACGATACATTATAGTAACATAATTAAATATCTCACATTCGTAGCCCGCCTGGTCGATCGTAACTGCAATGTTCAGTCAGACCAGTGCTTGGATGGGTGACCGTTTAGTGGGATTTTTAACTGAGTCACGGTGTTTAGGAGGACGCGTTAAGCTGTCGATTGTTAGTCGTAAGACAGCCTTTAAGCCATGTCGGATGCCTTCAGGCGGCCTGAAAAATTCTGCCACTAGCACTGCCCACTATACGACAAAAAAAAGAAGATCGCGCATTCCAATGACATTAAGTTTTAACTATATTATAGCAATGAGATATAAAAGCTAAAAGGTTCCCCTAAAGAATCGGTGGCCTCCTATCTAACTATTTTATCACTTTCATAGGACTTGTTCCTTGCATATACCTCTACACATCATGACACTTTATTGAAGTGCGTTCTATTTTCGACTGGAATCGTCTTTAGGCCGTAATTAATAGAACTAAGAAGCCTTTGATACCGATCGTACATAAAATGTTTCCGTATTAAACCCTGTCTTTTTTACTTATTTTAGGGTACGTAGTGAGATAACAACGCTTTATTTAACGCCCATCCAAAATTAGAGGCTCCCGTTCTAATTCCAATAAAGTATACTTCGATACTTCGATTCCAATAAGTCCAATGGGACCTTTCTAAGTTACCTTTATCCAAGGTTAGATTCCGAACACTCTCTTAATAAGTGTTACAGGAGAAACGCATTTGTGCGCCGGTAGCCGCGTGTAGATAGCGGCGTGCTATCTACACCCACATGTAGATGTGAAGATAAGCAGGTGCCGTGGGAGGCTGATCTGATAACGAGGAAAAAACTATTGAAAGGACTTGGAAAATTAGACGGCTGTTGTTTTTGGAGCATTTAGTACACATACCGAACGGTAATGCAGTTATGTTGATCTTATAAACTAGGGTTTATTTGGTCTCCTATTTTTCAATTGTCTTAGTTCATTGTTCGTCCGAAATTGACATTTACTGTTGATACTTTAATATGATTAAATTTGAAAAACCTTTTTGTCAACACAGTTATATCCAATAAATTTATTTTTGATTCTAATTCTGATAATTAAAACTGATTAACTATTTAATCTTATTAGAAAGTAATATTTTTGTTAAATGTGAGCTGCATTTCAGTAGGCATTAATATATACATACTAGTGTTTTCAATATTAGAACGTAAAATATGGGCAGTTTACCCGAATGCATCCTACTAATATTATAAATCCGAAAATTTGTGTGTAAGTATATTTGTTCCCTCTTCACGCTTTAACGGCTGAACGGATTTGGATGAAATTGGAATATCAAGGATAAACCCAGGCTATATACAGGCTATATACAGGCTGTATACAATAAGCTGCCCGATACAATTGTATCCGCTACGAGCATGGCATGCTTTAAAGCGAGACTGAAGCGCTGGCTAATCGAGCAAACATTCTACTCTTATGATGAATTCATCTTAAGTATTTAAGTGATCATATTTTATTATTATTTGATGATTGTTAATATACAGCACATTGTGGTATGAAATATTTTTATTTTACTATTTTTATACAATTTTTATTTGTGTACTGACATTGATTTCAATATTTTAATGATTTATACAAATCTTACTCAAATTCCAATTGTAAAAATCTAATCTAACTATAAGACGTGTAAACAATGTTTGTCAATAAATGAGTACTTGGGCTATTTTTTAACTTGATAATACCGGGCAAAGCCGGGGGCACGGCTAGTATGTTAATAAAAGCCTGTAATAATGCATACTTATATTGACGCATGCTAGTTATACTTATGCCATTTATGAATTATGTTTAAAATGTTAGTAACGTGTTCATTTTATATGTTGTCATAAGTGTTGTAAGTCAATCAATAAATCAAAAAAAAATACAAATCAGCCATACAAAAATAACTAGAGGTTTGAATTCTAGTTATCATTGAACGACGTGACGACGCGACGGTACGAAAATCATTTTGCTCCAATCAAAAACATAAAAAGAACATACTATATCTACCGCAGCTGATCGAATGCGCCGAGATAGCAGCAACCCGTCAAAAGACTGTGGAAAAACATGCAATTAGCATATCTCCAGCCAACGAACATTCCACAAAAAAAACATAAACAACAGTTACCGACCAAATAAAATCGTATAAGAAATACGAGAGATAGTCGTGCTAACAACTATGCCCTGCTGAACCAATAGTGCCATTAAGATGCTCGCTATCTTCCTTATAAGCCGGCTAGTTGTCACATAAAACCACTCGATATGGAAAAAGTGTGGTTATCTATGATCATAGTTATCTGCTAGATACAGTCGAGGTACCAGGCGATCAGAAGTTGCCGGGAGATGTCATTGTGTGGCCGTCAGGTATCGGAAAGAAGTACTAACTGCGGTCTTAATGAGAGTGGACAAACTGGATGGCGAAGGGCTTATGCGTTCGATTTGTATGGACATGTCGTTAAGTTAATAAGAGTTATTTTTTAATTAAATTTTAATTAGAAAAAATTAAGCATTCTTTTTTAATATGACCTACATAATTATTAGAGGAAACATGAAGTGAATGAGTGAATGACTTAAAGTACCCTAACAATGCACGGTACTCTAATTAAGGTACAAGGAAATCCTTCAGTTAAATTCTAAATCACAGAAGAATAATATCAACAATTTAATTTCAATAAGTAATGTTTTCAAACAATGCTGATTTTGTGTCAACTTTACCTGTCGCATCCACATAAAATCGATCAAGCATCATAATTCTCGCCCTAAAAGGCCGTGGTATCATTACGCGACCGGTCCGCTACCGGCGACCTCCACCGCTCTGCTTCGCGCCTGGTAGCACTGCAGTCAGCCTCGAGTGTTGTTTTTACCCACCTCTCTGTGTTTGTGTTGCTATCGACATTCTATGTTGTCTAGAACAACTATAAATTTCCACTAGCAACTGACTTTCAACTCTATGTTTAAGCGTATTGAGTTCGTACTATTTTGTAACTTTTGTCATGGTGAGCGTTGAATGGTAGATGCATTTCATTCAAGTTTCTTTGTGCACCGCTATTTGGAATATGACGTAAATGGGCGCGAGCGCATTTTTTCGAATGCAATCTCGATGTGTTTACGATATTGTGAGTGTGCTAGTTTTTGTCAGGTGCGAGATATGGACAGGTGGGCAATGATGCTGCCCTCGAAACTGGATGTGGATGGCGCCACAGAGCCGTAGACTCATGTCTCTGTCTCTTATTCTTGGCAATTTACTAGGTATTTGTCATAAAGAAGGCTATTACAATGTATCCTGGCGCCATTGCATTAAAGGTCTAGTATGAGTAAGAATAAGCGATATTGGTTACTGTGGCACACATAACAGATTATTTCGTTTAAAATATTGATTTATGCCTTCTTACACGAATTCTTTTAAAAAAATAACTTGCTCATTAGAAAAACTCGAAAACAAAAAATCAAGTATCAACTAAGTAAGCACTGCTATAAATAAAATATAAACTCAGGTACCTACAATATAATTATGATTATGTACACATATTACCTATTATTTTATGCTATAAAGCATTTTGGTCATTTGTTAACTTAACCACATTCCCCGACTGATTTATTTTATATTGTATTGAATTTGAGCTAACCTAGTTCCATTCTATATATTCGCACAAGGTAACAATCAAATTCTATTTAGTCTCACCAACAAGATGAGACCTAGTTAACCAACAGTAGCAATTTCACAGAAGCTCCTACGTGCGCTGCCGCCCTGGTACCGCCCCTGGCTACCTCGCTAATAATAACCCTGTCCGTTCGTCCGCATTTATTATTACTCTTTATTATTGGTAGTCTTTTTCTTATTATTGGTAACATAGTGGTATTTTTCTTTATTGATGGGAACATAGTGGTTTTCTTGATTATTAGTAGGGTGGTTGGATTGTTATTGGCGTCCGTATAGTAAGAGATGCTATTGCTTGCTACGAATAATTATTAGTTGTTACGAAGATTTATTTCATAAAATTCTATTGCATAATTAAATTTTTCAAATATCTTGCTAGATAATGCCGCCAGTTAATAACAATTACTGTACTCGATGGTAATTAAATAATTATGTTATAACACGTTAGTACTAAATTATTTCTAAGATTTAAAGCTACAAATACACTTGCTGAATAGTCGTGTTTTTATATTTATATAATAAACTAAACTTAAGTTGTATATATCCAACAACCTGTTGGCAAAAAGTTGTTAATGTGTAGAGAGTAACTGGCATTAGAGGCACTCGTAGCTGCCGGAACAACTTTATAGCATGGTGACAGCTATTCTAATTGAAATTGGTAAACTAGTTTAGTATGGCTGTAATATCATACTACACAGTAGAGTGGTACCAAGTAGGTATCTAACATATTTGGAAAAAGTGCTAGCACCAATGAAGCGCAAGTGGAGTGGAGTAGGCAGTAGTAAAATTGACATGATTATTAATCTTCCAGACAAATCAATGTCTCTATATTCTTACCACGTTCCACATTTGAATAACAGGACAAAGTTCTCTATTAGCTCGCTCATAAAATAATGCGAGTCGTATTTGGCGTCGGATGCGCACGCGCCTTTGTGAGATGATTTACTGCCGTCTCGTCGGGGAAGTAGGAACTGTTGCTAGGGTGATGATGACGTAAAAAGTTCCATCATTTTGATGCTTATTACTGGTTTAAAAACTGTGACAGACAGACGAAGAATAAACTCATCTCATGGGCATAGTTTTATTTTGACGACCTAATTGGCGCAGTGGGTTAGTCTAGCTCCTTACGAACAGCCATGAATGGCCATGATACGTCATGTAAAGTTATGAGTTTCCATACGTCAGTAAGACTGTGGTATAACTAATTCTCTCTAGTCTATTTCTATTCTAAGTATATAAGCAATACAGAAACAAAACATACTTGTTCTTTAATCTTAAGTATTTGTTAGTATTTCTGCTGGGCACAGCTACTACAATGTAGCCCCTAAGCATTGGTTACAATATATCGTCTAATTCTGATTTTTCGTAAATAACACCTTATCATAATGTGATCCTGGGTATTAGGCAAACTAAACGTAGGATAATCAACTACGCCTCTCTAAAATAGCTATCGACAGTACTCGATGCGGCAGATTGCTTGAGTTAAACTATGATTTTAGACAGAGCGCTGACTAGCTAAGCGCAAATTACAAAATTCCACTCGAACATGAATCACATCTCGACCTTCAGTGAAATCTTATGCTCAGGGTAGGTTTCAACTGTCTAAACGCCTGAGAGTTAATTTTTTTTATAAAAACACAGCTTCGTATTTATTCATATTAATTATTCAAACTCTAGGGCTAAAGATACGCTTCGAAAAAAATATACTAATATGTAAAGTTATATATGAGTAGTATACAAATGTTTTAGACCATGAAATTTTCTAAATAAAACGTATGCGAAGAAAACAACTCGCCGAATGATTGATTGGCTCGATAAACACCGCGGTCTCGATTGCCGCGTAATTTGCGCTGTTGTAAAATAATCGATTTTAATTCGCAATTACGATAACCTTTTATTACCGAATCATGCGTTCGACATGCTCTTAACTACTAAGGCATCCCGAGTGATTAAACTTGACGAATATCGATTAATTGTTTACGATGAAGTTATATTGCTTCATTATAGAGAAATTAGACAATCTTCGCGAAATAATCGAGCATCTTTTATTTGTTCTAGTTTTTTGGTGTTTGTTGTTTTGACTTAATATTTTCTATTGATACTTTTAGGGTTCCGTATTTGATATTAAAAACGTGTGCCTAATAGAAACATTTGGCTATATAATGGTTGTAAAGTCTCGGTCACCGACGCAAGGTGGTACATTTTGCTATAGCTTAAATTTTGGAGAGTGCACAGGAATTACATGAGTTAATTCCCCCATTTTTTCCAATCTTACAATAAGACAAGCTGTCAAAAATCATTAATTTATGGTCGACATACCTCTAGTTCACTCGAAGCGTTTTGCTTCTACGTTCATAATCAGGATCAGGAGTGGAACTCATTGCCTGCGTCTTTGTTCTCCGAACGGTATAATCTGGAAGTCTTAACTTAAAGTCTCGAGTGAATAGGTATCTTCTAGGCAAGCATGTCATTCACTTTCCATCAGGTGAGATAGTTTTCAAATACATGCCTATACCACCTATACTGTATAAAAAATACATCTGACGAAATCTTTTTCGCAGAGATAGGTAAAATAATTAAGTACGGATTATTATCAAATAACTACGGTCCATATGTAAAAAATCAAGCTTCTAAGTTAATCAAAAGATATGGCCAATATTTTCTCAAACTCGCTCCTAGGTAAACTTCCCGTTGACCTCGAATCATGGAATTTGGCTAGAAACATGGTCACATAGCACAAGATCCGACATGTTTATGATAATACTAACACCTACATTTAAATATTATCTAGAACGACCTGCATAAAGTGAATGAATCATTGTCCGCAAATTGTATAAATTGGATTCTAAATATTAATACAAAACTAATAATAGATTTATAATATATTTTTTAAATTATAATCGAACATTTGGTATTTTCAAACGTAAACTGAAAATGTACCTAATGAAAGATAAATGTAGATTAAAGATTATTTAAAATGATTCAATTCATAAATTAGTAAATACTAAAGCGATATTAATTAGTTCACTTGTGTGGTCCAACTATTGCAATAATAATCTGAAGGCGTACACGCCTCAAGCGAATCAAATATATTATAATTTACTACAACAAATGAATATTTTAATATTAATACTATTTGGCCCATACATGCATGACAAATGCCATGATTTATTCACTCTTAATGACAAAGTTAGATTTATGATAAATAAATGGCTTAACTTCGTAAAATATTTGGACTAATTAATGTTGGATACCGTTAATGTATTCTTACTGTTTGTATTATAAATATTTAGATAAACAACGTTTCTCATACTGTCACGCTGTTTTGTATTTTTTATCATAAATGGTACCAATTATCATTGCCACTGCTGGGCATATTAACTTTATGCTTTTACCATTCACCATTGTCTCTGCTTCACGCTATTTACTAATAATAACGAATTATGTTTTTTTAAGAGACAGTCATTTTCTGAGATAATCCAATACAACATTATTACTATTTGAACATAAAACTTGTCAAGAAGAACAAACCAATTTATACAAGTATACCGTACAAGACAATTTATTCCGATCAAGTGGCAAACACTTATACTTATTGAATACTTGAAACAAAGACACATAAAATTGCCTCGTTTCAGTCAATAGTAATCATAAAAGGCGATAAATCGAATAATAACTACAAATAAATACACCTTCGAGAATTGAACCAAAACCCAGTAGCTAAGAGCTGTCTGTCCGACTCGAGCGTTTATCCAGACAAAGAAAAAAACACCAAAAAGATTTATTGTGTATCGATCTCGGAAAGAAATTGAACGGCGCAGTAATCTTACACCCATCTCTTTCGCTCTTAAACGTGTCGATCTTCCATCTCTTTTTCCATTCAATAAATGGTCATACAGGATAGCTTGATCTTATTTTCGATTAAAGTATGATGAATGGATGATTTACAATGTATGTGTAGTGACGGACAAGGGAATTATTCAGTTGAACACTATTGAGGTTATCTTTTATTTTTAGTCATCAAAGGTGTTTATTCATCTGGAATGGTTTCAATGGATGTAAAAGGAATAAAGGTATATAATCAATCAAAGGTTAAATTTTAGTTCATTGTAAGTTTGTGTCGATCTGAAGAGTTTAAAATGGAACATCTTTATAATTAAGTTGTTTTTCTGTATCACGTTGTATTTAGAAGCTTACGGCCTTTCTGACAAAACGTGATTAACGTTGTCTGTTGACACCAGCAATAGTAGTTGGTTTATTACTTACTTTTTATTCTTGTTCTTCCTATCGAGTCAATCAGTGTCTTACTTTTTATTGAGAGAACTTCTTCCATTTTGAAGCTGTCTTCAAACTCTGGAGAGATAGAGCTTGCATTTGCGCAAGTTGTATGCGATGTCCGGATGAATACCAACGCATGGTTGAGTTTTCGATCTATTCATTTCTAATACCAAAAACGAATACCTACCAATGGTATTTGTTAACTATCGTGATTAATTATCTATGTCTAACAAATATCAAACATAAAACACGTTGAATTGTATGAGATATAGTCGGTAATAGAAATGCTTTTGCAATGCATGTAAAAATTATAAGGGCTCCAATTCAGGAATTTTTTGTTTCAAAATTTCGATCAAAGTTTGTATATTTTTTTTTAAATGTTTACTTCATTTAAATATTTAGAATTTGGTATTCGTTAGAAATAAAAAATGTCTTACGACAATAGACAAATACCATTGTTTATTAGTGTTTGGAATAAGGAATATATCGAGTTTACATACCGCGAAGGTCAGAACAACTCGTATGGGCATTATCTATACTAATAATAATACATATAAGATAGGGTAAATAGCTTCTAACTTAAAATATTTCACGAGTGCATAAACTGCTATTACGTGTTGGAAAACACGAGCTTTAATGTAAAGCACATGATGGCTGAAACATTTGAAAATAATGGTACGGAACCAATGTTGCGCCAATCCCGAATTTTTTCTCCAACATGAAGATATTGCCTACATTCTTTGCGTGTGAAGGCAGTCCTAACCCTGGTATCAGGAAGATCAGTCAAGTGGTATACCCGTTTTACAGACTGACAGGGACAGACTGTTTGCCAGAGGGACTGTAAACTGGTTAATAAAACTTTTAGCTGAATAAAACTTTGAGGGAGACCCTATAGTTTAATATATTGTGTACACCATATTATTATGCCAGACAATACATGTTTTATGTTTTTTATATTTATAAATAAATTATAGGTAAGAATATTCCCTAGTAACTCTGGCAGAACAATAAGGTATTTTTAATGAATTCATAGCATAACTAAAAAACTACGCGCAAGTATAAGCTGCAAGAGAAGTGTATTATGTCATTCACTGGTAAATATTATGTAGCAATCATTGAACTTGTTCTATAACATTATGGTAGCTGTTATAACTTTGACCGATGATTGAAAAACATAGTTTCTAATTATGTTTGTAAGACAAACAGTATAATTATCAACGAAATTACATAATCAAATGCGCAATAAAGCAGCAGCCATATAATAACTTGTAATTATTATAATAAAACGTAGGTATTATTCCAGTTCATCATAAGTAAACATGCCTATGCGACGTTCTGCGGCGCTGCTCGTTTTGACTTGAAATATATTCTTTTACTGAATATTTACATACGTAAACATGATCGGGATATAGTTACTGGAAATATACATTACTGAAATATAATATTTCAATTGAATAGATTTTTTAACAAGATATAACTTATAGCAACGGATAACCCACACATTTTTATTTTTACTTTCATCTTGACTTCGATATAAATACAGAAAGGAAAAATATTTTCTGTGAATTTATCACACAGACACATAAGCAATTTTTATATATATACCTAATTGAGAGACGGGACTAGGGAGTGCTCGCCTTATGGTAAGAGTCACACTTGCCCTGTATAATACAGTTCAGTGTCAGCCAGAGGATTTTACTTATATAGGTCAAAATCCAGAGTAGCAAAGCATTGCGCTCGTCACCCCGAGATATTAGATGTGAAAACTCTATAGCGTCCAAACTTTTTCAGTTTCCTATTTACCCAATTTTCTATATCTGATTTAGCTGCTACAAAGATGCCTTGTTTTGCACATAATCACGCTCAAAGTACCATTACATACATTTTAGTTGATAGGTAGTATGATATCTAAAGTTGAAACATAACATAGAGGTGGTTGCTATCCTAATAGGTCTTAAATAAATGTCCAACGCCTTCAAAATGATTTTAAATCGACACCTGATATGCGAAGGAAGGATAAGTCTGGCAAATCTTTATTGACGATAAGGCAGTCGAGGTCGCGCCAAATACTAGCTTGAAATGTTTTAGGTGAGCTAGTTTTAGTGATGGGACCAGTTCAAAACCGAACATACATATTTTTTTTTTGTAACAAATGCGTAACCACTACGTTTTGAGACTGTGGCATATTTGTAGAGAATATTATCTAATAGAAGAGCTAGTGACATTGAAAGTGAAGTGAACTTCACTATGCGTATTACAATTGATGAGAATTTTCTTTTCGGTATTTATGATAGAAAATAATGGAAAATACTTTTCGGAAGCCGAATATATGGATGTGGAAAATATAACAGCGGCTTAAAAAGGTCGTCCCAAACTAGCCAACATTATTACTGTTACCAATTTTTTCAGTTTATTTTAAGATCCAGCGCAGTATTCAATACATGTAACACTAGCCGAATTTTTCGTCTGGGCACCTGCGGCTAAATCAGGAAATAATTAGCAATTTTTTGAGCTTATGTGGACTTTCAATGTATGGTCTAAAACTTGAATATGGAAACTAGTCGTGTTTTGTCTGTATATTCGAGCCTGGTATTGAGACACTGGGTCCGAAAGGACAGGGAGCTAATTATATTTTCAAAAATCTATCGGAATGTTAAAGACTTGAATAAGCCGAATATTAATGATACGGCTTGACTTACAGAGCGCCGTGACTTTTCATCGTGAACACTCCTGTTGATGGGGATCGGACATCCCCGAAACCTAGGTCGCTAGAGTCGACCCTAAATCGTGAGTCAAGCCGTATCATTTATAAATTATAAGCCGATATCATTCGGCAGCGCACCTGTGGCCGAAACGGGATCGTCCCTGCACTACCTAACAGTAATGTTACCAGTTTGTGTGGACATTCCGACGCACGGCCTGTTGAAATCGACGCGGACCAGATTGTTTACGTTTGAGATAGAGATAGCCACGTGAGATGCTAAACCGTTGTATTAGTGTGGACAGGCTTGATTACAATTAAGGTCCAGTATTTAAACAATAATAGATTTTAAGACAAAGATTTATGTGTTAGGTAAATACTCATTATAAATACTGGAAAATGTGCAATTATGTAGTATGTGTCCTATTAAAAACATACATTTCGCAATTTATGACAATTGTTTTGACACATGTTAATAAAAACATAAATTTTACTTCAATAACATTCACCACCATGACTTTTTATAAATAACATGTCCAAAGTTGTGATTGAGTAAGTTGAAGGTATGGCGTTTGTCGTCATTCTCTGATTACTTCATAAGGAGCGGTATGTCTGCGTATTTTCGGCATGCAGACAAAAAATCAAGGGTATGGAAACAAACCGATATATTAAATAAATGAGTTAAAAAACTGGTAGAATGAAGTGGAACTTAGAAAATTGTTTTAAAACTACGAATTGTGTCGTGGGTGCCCGAAAACATTCACATCATAGGTTGTTTGGAAGAGATCACTGTGAGCGACTGCCATTTGTACACATATTTTAAGTTTTATTTTTTATGTCTCTATAGTATTTGGTGTTCAATAAAGTGTTATCTATCTATAACTTACACTATAGCACCCATTATAATTTTGAATTAAATAAAAGTAAAAGTGTACCTAATAACAATATTGTGAATAATAATTATGATCTCTCGTAGGTATTATTCTTAAAATTTATATATTAAAATAGATATAATCAAAAAAATTTTACAACTAAAAACTCATGAATAGCCATGAGTCAGTATTCAGTATTCAGTATTTTATTGCAAATTGAGTCTAAACAGTTTTGTCACTTACTATCCATGCCGTATTTTTTGACATAATTGGTAGTTTAGAAACAAATTTACCAGATTTTTCTGTAAAATCCAAAATTAAAACCTCAATTGGCACGCTAAAAATAAAAAAAGAATCTGCTCATAAAAAGCGTATCCACATAAGTCCGTCTAGTCATTTCAATAAGTCGCCATACTGGTCGACGGCATCAGCACCGGGCGACCTTCCTTGGAGACAGGTCACTTGGACCGGCACCAGCACGCACTTGCGAAATGGCCATTCCTGATAATCTTGGGTATGGATCAGTAAACGAAGTATTTCTAATATTTATAGGATTTCTAATATATATATAGACCACTACAGTAAGTTTGCAGCAGTACATCGGTAATTTTTGCCGCTTATGACCATTTGTACGAGTTGGTGTAGTTTTAGTGGGATACCCATTGTGCTAACTGCAGGTATACAAAGCATTTTCTATTTACTGACCAAGCGATCATCTTTGGAGACAGGTCATCATGCAGCAGTTGCAAAATAGCAAAAATAAAACATCGCATTCATACGCAGAATATATCTGGAACAGGATATGAATTTTACACCCCTTGGTTATATGGGGTATGTATGCAAATTATCGAGTGTATAAGACAAACGCCATTTTGTGGTCAGTGTTAGAGAAGACTTGCGTCCTGCAGAAGATAAATCTTCTTCTTCTTCTTTAGGTGCCTCTCCACTACTGGAGGTTGGCCGTCAGCTCAGCGAATGTTTTCCGATCTTGTGCCAAGCGAAAAAGTTGTTCGACGCTGGCAATGCTGGTCCATTCACGGATGTTTCTCAACCAAGATTTCTTCCTTCTTCCAGCGCGTCTTTTTCCGTCCACTTTGCCCATCATTATAAGTTGGAGAAGTTGGTATCTCTCATGTCTAAACACATGACCAAGATACCCAACTTTTCTTTTCTTGACGGCCTGCAACGTTTTTTATTAACGCGTTGAAGAACCCGAACATTGGAAACTTTCTGGGTCCAACTAATTCGAAGCATTCTACGATAGCACCACATCTCGAATGCTTCGAGACGCTTCTGGGTATCAGCTTTCAGGGCCCAAGCTTCACTACCGTACAATACAACTGGCCAGACGTAGCAATGGAGGATTCGTATTTTGAGCTTTATGGATAACTTGCGGCTGCATAAAACTTTCTCCATCTTTTTAAGGGTTGCCCGAGCGATTTCTAAGAGAAGATAAATAAGAGCAGATAATGCAACTTGGGTAGATAAAGCAGTGATAGGTATTATCCAGACACATTGACGAGTAGAAGAGTTATTTCTGTGTTTAAGGTGTTTTTTAATGTCCCAAACATGTTGTTAGGTTAGGGCAGTGGCGAAAAAACCTTTACACACTGAAATATCAGACAAGGCTATTAAGCTGGGTTATTTCAGCTTAACCGGTTTGAAAGAGGATATAATTCGTATAAGTATTACACTTGTATAGTTTAATCAATTTAAATGAATAATGTTTTACAATGCTAAGTGATAAATAGATAAATAACATATCCCAGTATCATTTATTGGTTAAATGGTAGCACATGTATTCACCATTCATCTCGTCAATTATAATCGATCGAGGTCATGCAATAAGATGAATTTTCAACAAAATGTCACCATATTTTGAAAAACACTCTAAACCAGTCACAAATTATTTATATATTCAAACAAAATACACAGCTCGTTTAATTGATACATGTAAAACTTATTATAAAACTAACAGCCAATAACGGAATTTATTTTTACATTTTCTAAGCAAGCATGTTACAACTTCCGCCGCATCATCACTTTCATTCGAGTGAGACAGTGGCTTTCTTATTCTTATTTTAAAAAAAAAAAATTTTAATACTCGTAAGAGTTCTTATTTCGTATCATTGAAAAATTCTAATATCGTCACGGGCGGCCTCATCTCACGAAAAGCAAGAAGGCATCGAATTATTTATTAATATTATTGAAATATAGCATGTACTCGTTATAATGCAAGTGTCTGCTTTTGCTTGTGACAACTAATGAAGGTACAACATTTGAAACGGACACGATTACAAGAGCCTACAAGCCTGCGGTAGCTCAGATCTATGCAGGACATTTTACAAAACGTCGTTTCTACGCGTCTGACAAGCTGACACTGTGGGAAGTAAGAGGTGGTCTAATTCAATGAGCGGTGTTACTGCAACGACTTGCAGTCCATGATACATGTGCTTTTAAAGAGAATATTTTGTATGAAATAAAAGTAATTATATATAAAATTGTTTTCATAGTTTATTAAATAATAGTACCCGGATGACCGAGCTTTGCTTGGCTGAAAACACGGATAAAACGACGTTTCTAAAATTGAAACCTAGCTTGATCGATTTATATATATATATATATATATATTTAAACAAGAATTGCTCGTTTGAAGTTATTAGATAAGAAAGAAAAACTCCTATTTTAATTTTGAAATAAAAATATTATTGAAAAAAGTAATTTATAAAAGACCAGAAAGATCTTGGGAAATGTTACCAACCTATTTTATAGTACGGCTATTGAAAATTATGTATAATCATTTTTCAGATAGTTTTTTTATGTGTGTTCTAAATGAGATAAGAGTTAGAACAAGAATCTAGGTCTGAGAGCTTTCTGGTATTTTACATATATATTGTTACTACAAATCACGTTTTTTTTGTTCAATTAAGCCATTCTAAAGACAACCTACTGTTATCAAAAATAATCAAAATAAGACAACGTTATCATTTATTTTTAATTTACTTACAACATTATATACTATTAAGATACTATATTAAGTAATAACTTTTCCAATTGCATTAAACAATCAAATTATGTATATTAGGCATAATAAACCAAAACTGTGTTAAAATTTTAAAAGAAATAACTGGAATTTCCTAAATATAGGATTTGAAAATCGAAGATAATTAGCAATTACATATAGCGTTACAGGTTTAAAGGCAAATGAAACATGCAAGCTGTATAGCTGTCAATAAATAGTATAATCATAAATCAAAAATCAAGTTTAAGAGAAACCCTGATTATGTAAACTACCACCAAATCCACTAATCGCGTACAATAAACTAACAAAGTTTTACAATATCATATACACTTGATTTTATTATACAAATTATATTAAGAACTGTATCAAAATAGCCATATTTTTTTTGTATCTATCTTTACCTTTTTGTTAAAACTTTAACTGTGACATGGCGCTAAAACGTTTATATACATAATGGTCACTGTATCTTCTCTCTGCATAATTAGTGGTCGATCAGGTATACGAAATACGTTATATTGCTCTTGTAAATATGTAATTATGAATAATGAATACTACAGACAACTTGGAGACGTGTTTATTGTACACAAGTGAATAATAAAATATGAAATGACACAGTTAATGTGACAAGGTAATTATTATTACGCACAAAAAGTCTTGAATGTGCAATTAAGAACGTTATTTAGGTGAAGTGTCCTGGTAATAAATTATTTTTATTTACCTATTGGGACCGGTTTTTCAATTAGTTTAAATTATCAAAATGTCTAGATTTTTTAAGATATATCAAGGCCCAAAAACAAATATTATAGAACAGACGTTATTAGATGATATTAATTTAAATTCAAGGCCGTGGTTAGCTAAAAGATAATAATTAGTATTTATTTTGATTATTCACCGTATCTACATATATATATATATATTCATAGTATCTATAAATACTGTATTATAAACTGAACTGCCCGTTGGCTTAGGTATGCGGGAGTTTGCCTTCTAAACAGAGGTATCGAGTTCGATTCCTGGTAGAAACAGAAGCTTTCGCCCCAAGGAAAATATGTGTATCTGGGTCTAGTCGGGATTGTCTGTGTGATGGGAATGATTTCGGCACCCACGACATAAGACATCGAACCTTTATGTTTATGTTCTATGTATGAACATTTTTATTCTAATTCATAATCCATAACCATGAAAGTAGGTTGTCTAAGTAGTTCCACGGTACTATGTAACTAAGGAGTCGCCCAAGTAAACCAAATGTTTTGTTGTCGATCGTTGAGAAAACTTGTTTGAAAATTCAAACAACAACCTATATTTTATAGAAAATAAAAGAGGCCGAACTATTGATAAATGCTACTTACATCAAGATGACCGAGAAGTATAGTTATTTATAGTCCCGTTCTTGTAGGTCATCAAAAAAAAGCATTAAAAAAATCAGCTACTGCTACAGTTAAAGATGTCAATTATGTCAATCTACCTAGTAACTGACTGTTAGATGAAATATACGTGAGATTTAAATATAGTTCAAGTACTATTTTTTCATTTTTTTTGGTAAACAATTACTCTAATGAAGTTTTATTTGTTACGAAATGCTTTTTATCGTGAAATTTTAATGAATATAAGTTATAAAAATGTATGGAAAATTAAAACTAGCGAAGTGCACGCTATTGATTCGTGACGACAGAGTCTGCGTTTTGGATGTCAATTAAACGTCAACTTTCCTTTTCGGCAGCATTTAGTCTTTGACAACCCAGTTGGCGCAGTAGCAGGTCTGCGCTCTGCATCGTGGGCTGGGATTGATTCCCGGAAGGTGCAAAATGTTTCTTTCCTAAGGGACATCTGTGCTTCTGGTTATAAGTGTGATTTCGGGTGTGATGTAAATATTTCTGACACCCACGATACAAGTCTTTGAACTTAGTGTGAGATTGTGGGTGTGAGTGCGTTTGTTGATGTTTATTTTAAATTATCGACTAAAAGCATAAAAATAGGTTATGCATAATATTCCCTACTGCACGCGGCAACAATACTACGTATAGGTTCTTTGGTCATGCAATGAAGCGGGTATGTCAGGAAACGTCAATTTTGTACGACAAAGCTTACTCAAATTTAAAGATTACAATGTTAAATATTAAGTCAAACGAACCCGTAATCAAAATATTCAATATTTCATCAAGTTATTAGTCAAAACATAACGAACAGCGACATGTGTGAATAATAACGTTATTGTATAACGTTATTGTATAATTTAGTACGTTTGATAAGGCTTTATCACCGCAAATGCTACAACCTCTCTGTAATAACGAAATAACCTTGAATTTATAGACCTCTTTACGAAATGTAAAGTACTGCTCGCACGCAATCGTGTTTGTTTTTAATAATTGTTCGCTTCACACTTTTTAGTAATTTAGGTAATTGTTTATATCTTAATTGGGTTTGTCATAGCGTATATTAGAAAATCTATTAGCTTATTATTGTTACGGGTATGGGGTTATGTTCCCAGTGGGAATACAAATTCGTGTTTCTGGTACTGGGTGTGATTGTGTGTATGATGCAAATGTGTCTTGCACCCAGACATACGTATTGAAAATGAATGGAGCAGTAAAAGTGAAAGCTTAAAACTGAAAACTCTTTTAACTGCTTAATTCGAATGTAGTGATTATATACGCTATCAATTAATTATATTTATGATACCGTCAAAAAAATTTTTTTTTTTTATTTGTGACAGGCTAGTGTTTGACCACTATCTCACCTGATGGTAAGTGACGATGTGATCGAAGCTGGTAAACACACTAGACCTGGAATACGCAGGCTCTCAAGGATAACTGCCGGAACACCGTATTTGGCTTGGCGGCAGACTTTCAACTTGATGGTGGTAAGCTACTTTGGTAGCAAGCCAGGCGAGCAACTCACAAAATGCTCTACCACCTCTCAAATGTCACCTGATTAGCACCAAACTATGTACAGCAAAGAACTAAGTTACCTACAAGACATCGAGCTTATAGGTAACTCAAGTGCTCAAGCTCACTACCAGTGGGTAGCGTTCCCATCATGCTGGCGGCATTGCCTCTCTGAATTGCAATGCTAATGCTAATGCTAAGTCAATAAATTAGTGTCAATTATATGTCACTTATGCGCTTATTTGTACATGAAATACGAAACGCCTGGGTTTTCTACTTTTGGATTCTACTGCTGCAACTTAAACCTATCCTATGTAACCGTATACATTTTTATAATTTGGAGCAACGGAAAATTATTACAGAAACGTTTAATTCGGGTATTGTCGGATAATAAATAATAATAATAAACGCTTTCCCACTCACAGTCCCATACTGAGTTGATGACTTGTGCCTTGGTGCCGGAAATATTTACAACACACACAATCACAACCAGATACATAAACATATTTTTTCCTTGCGGAGAAAACATGTGTTTTCGGGAATCGAACCTGATACAAGGGTAAAAGGCGAACGCGCACCCATCTAAGCTAAAGGCAGTTCAAAATAACATACTATTACGCTTCTATTAAAAAAAAAAAAAAACTGTCTCTGTTAGCTGTATTTATCTTTTGGTGTCAATAAAGAGTTATTGTATTGCATAAATCATATTCAGGTCAATCACAACATCAGAAATCAAATTGACTTGACTGATTTGCTATCGGTACGTCGGCAGTGCGCGATGTACGGCGGGGACACAGGCTCGCAGGTTTTATTGCTCCATAAAGTAGCTTGTATCCGGTACAGCACTACGTAGCTTCGGGAGCGTTGCACATCACTAGAATGGCGCCTGGTATGTACAAGTTGCGGTAATTGGGTGGATGTATTGGAGAGAACTCGAGACTAATATTATTAATTCGAATGACGAAATCATTATTTTAATGCAATATAATTAATGAAAAATAGCTATATTTGACATATTTTTATAAAGTAGCGATCCGCCCCGGCTTCGCCCAGGTGTGATAAATGAAGAACCGCTCGACCGATTTTGTGCAAACTTCACATAAACCATCTACTAAATAGTCCAAAGCCTTAACATTTGGATAGGTGAGCCCGTTCTTGAGTTATAAAATAACAACGAAAAGTGGCATTGATTTATATATATATAGATCTTTGTATTTAGTTTGTGTCAATTTGTTTTTTCTTTTTTTTTTAATGCATAATAGGCAAGCATTTGACCACTATCTCACCTGATGGAAAGTGCTCTTTTATCTTATTGTATTTCGCTACTATTTTTACTGTTGCATATTATAATAGGTGCTATGCCTAAAATAAAGTAGTATAACTATGCATAAGTATGCTCCTTTTATCCTGGTACATGCAGTTAAAGAAGCTGAGTTTGGTAGAGGTTCTTAGATAAATGTAATTTTCGCTAATGGTGACACTTTTCCTTACACATTTAAACACAAAGAAACAACATAAACACATTCACAGCTCCATAATTAGCTCGCCCACATTCAATCATACCCAAAAACAAAGACAAATATTCGGTTGCAAGGTACACACTCCCAGCCCCACACTAAGTTCTATGCCTCGTGTCGTGAGAGCCGGAAACATTCACATCACACACTCACAATCACGACCAGAACCACCAATTTTTCTTTGGGGAGGAAGCTTGTGTTCTCCCTATTACCTGCGACTTTGGGTTCCCATTTATTCTTGTACACAAGTATTTATTAAATGATAAGGTAATCAATAGTGACTTGCAGCCAGCCATTGGTGCAAGTCTACGAAATCCTATCTAGAGTTTAAAACAGAAGTACCATAAGATTGATTCATTGGCGCTGATAAGCTAGTGAGTCCAAATTGCAGAGTCTCGGTCACCGACGTAAGGTCGCAAGTCTATCGGTATTCTACCGTTTACACTTTGGAGAGTGTGCGCAGGAATTACACGAGCTAATTCCCCCATGCCCGTTTTACCATCTAACAACAAGACAAACTGTCAAACGTCATCCATATATGGTTGAAATACCTCCAGTTCGCTTGAAGCGTTTCTCTTCTACGTTTATCATCCGTACTGCGAAGGAGTGGAACTCATTGCCCTCGTCTTTGTTCACCGAACAGTATAATCTGGGAGTCTTCAAGTCAAGAGTGAAAAGGTACCTTTTAGGCAAGCATACATCTTCGGCCGCATCGTCGCTTTCCATCAGGTGAGATTGTGGTTAAACGCTTGCCTATCGTACATAAAAAAAAAGTTTTATGACATAGATTGTTCAAAAAGCGAAGGTAGAAAAGGTCAGTAACTCACAGAACATTCATTTTTATTTATTCTCCGAATGCAGTGCTAACACTCATAACGTGTTTTTAACATTTTACTATATAATAAAACGGGACTGTTATAGCGGTCGGCAGCTGGCACAAATAAACAATTAAACTTATCAAAAACACTTCGAATTGAAATGGCTGTAGTTTGAACTATAACCGTGAAATTGATACAGCTTTCAACTGCAGTTTCTAATAAAGTTGTAATAAAATTGGGTGTTTAGTTTTAGAAGTTAATAATATTTTATATGTGTTTTGTGCTTGGAAAATAGGGCTTCCGTGTAGGTAATAAACAAATACAACTGTATGTTTATTAAGTTAAAGCAAGCATCTTGATCTGCTTCTAATTAACCATACTCAGGTATTTATGAGAAACCCGCTTTTATTTTCAAAATAGCATTATTTTGTATAACCTCGACGTTTCGGTAGGGTTGCACCGGCCGTGGTTACGAGAAACTGAATAAAAGCCGAAAAGACCCGGGTTACTGCTATCTCACTTGATGCAAAGTAACGATGCAGCCGAAGATGAAGCATGCTTACCTAAACGATACCTATTAATTTATTCAGATTATGATATATTGTATGTATAAGCGCGCAATTAGTTATTCACTATATTAAAATGATAATAATCCTCCTCTGTAGTGGGGTCACTGGTGGAGAGTCAGGGCACCTCTCCATCGGCTTGCACAGCCCCATATGTCTTGGGGGTGGCCTTGGTGAGCAAGGTCACCCCTCCATGGGCGCAGTGGCCTGGTTTGTATTCGGGCCTACCACCGCGGCAAGATAGTGACTGCTAGCGCGACCCTTTCTTCGACTGGTCACGAGGGGTTTTTAGTGGGTTCGAGTCCCACACACCCCTTACCTTCACCTCTGGGAATGAAAGGAAGTGGTAGGCATTTTCCACTTCATAAAAAAAAGGATTGTGCTCAGTGGCGTGCAATTAAAAATGCCTATATCCAGGAGTGGTTCTTCCATAGGCTGGATGAAGCATTCACTAAACAATAAAAATTATAAATTATGATGTTTTTTTTTATTCTAGATAAGCAAGCATTTTACCACTAGTAGGTATATCAATAATGAATAGTAAAAAAGCATTTTTTGCCAAACAAAGCCACAATGTGCAATCGATGCAAATTAGTTTATTGCGCATGGATAATTTTTCACCACAATTACGATATTTTTTAAATTAAGAATTACATAATGATAATGAAATAAATCAAATATATTTACTAAAAGGCCGGTCAGATTATGACAATTTTTTTTTGGTGTGTGTTCAGGTGGATTCATGAATGGTTTAAACTCACATTACGATCTGATAACTTTTGTTTTTTTTTTATTTAGGCTGGCAAAGTCGCAGGGAACAACTAGTGTATAATGTATATATAATATATATGTCTATAATATTACAATAACTATCAAAAAAATTGAAATATATCATTTTGGGAAAAAATAATTATCCCCATTTTAATGTAAGCATCACCTAAAAGTATAACAATAAATTTTATAGTTTCTATTAATTTCCTAGTAGTTTTGAAATGTTTCAGCAAAGGCTTATCCCCACATTGAACGTCGTAGGTAATTTTTACATTTGTGAATAAGACCTGTTTTTTATGCATTGTGAAGATATGGGCATGCACATTAAAGCTATTTAATCTAAGAATTGTATTTGGTTTGTAAATTTAAAGATTTTAAGCTTAATTTACGATATTATAAAACACTCCCGCGTTTCCCAAGGTGCTCTGGGGTCGGTCTATAAATCTTAGCCGTCACTCGTGTTTAGTGTTTTTACATGCAGTGATTAGTGTTATGAAACTAATTTTATTGGAGATGTAGGCACGTGTTCATATTGGGCTTACGTTAATATTAATGTGAAACTGTCTACCGAACTATCCAACCAACTAAATAAAACAATCTAATCTAATGATTCCATAATTATTACACTTTCTTCATTCAAAAAGATTAAAGAGGCACAAGAGAGATGCATGGACGATAAACTGTACAGGTTGGGAGAAAGACAGTTAAGATTTACAAAAACAATATACTTTTTCACACTCATAGCCCCACACTGATTGATGACTTGTGTCTTGGGTGCCAGAAACACATACATCACACACAATGCCCAGAAACAAGAACCAGTAACACACTCCCTGGGAAAAATTGTGTTCTCCCCCAATAGCCGCTGCTAAGAAACGCCCACCGGATACCAAATAGTTACTATTTGTTTCTATGCTCGTACTAAAACATAAACATAAACGTTATGTGTAACACGGGTTAATAATGTATTTATGTAATAAATAATAAATAAATATCTTGTGTCACGGTGTTAGTGGTCGCATTCCTCCGAAACGCCTCAACCGATTTTTATGTTTTTTTATGTATATTTGGTAGGTATAATGACTGAGAGAATAAGTCGTAAAGTATTATTTGCCCTGCTCCTCCTTCCCACCCCCATTTTGTAATCGTGATTTTAGTATTTTTGAATGAGCTACGTATATGCAAAAAGTTTTTAGTATTGTATTAAAGTACTAGGCAATCATTAACTTAAAAGAGGTAAAACACTTTTTTCTTTACGTGGAATTGCAACGCATGCTAGGTACAGCTAATAATATCATATTATTTCATTGTGCATAGTTTTTAGAGCGCTCTTTTTGTGCCTGAAAAATAGAGCTCACAGGACACCTTATTTGTTTTCCTTGACGAACTTGTTATTTTCTTTTACCAGATGAGATAGTGATTGAATAATAATTAAACGCAAGTAAAGCTTAAATAGAAAACCGACTTCACCGCTTTATCATCGGAAACTTGATCAGATTTAATGTATAAACACGCATTATTGGCTATAACTCAAAATCTAGAGATCAGACCTTGATCAAATTTCAATGGGAACATAAAAAGCACCAGCTTTTAAATAAAAAAGAATCATCAAAATTGGCTCACAACGAAAGAAGTTACGAGGTAAATTTTGAAGTCGGGTAAACGAGAACATCGTCAAAGTACGCATTATTCGTCACAAAATAGACATTATTAACGATATTTCAAGAACTACTAATCAGATTTTGATCAAATTTAAATGGGTCCAATTAGAAAGCAACATCTTTCAAACTAAAAAAAATATTTTGAAATCGGCTCACGTGGAGAGAAGTTATAAGGTAACACACATAAAAAAAATATATACAGTCGACTTGAGTACCTCTTCCTTTTTTGGGAAGTCGGTAAAAACAGTTTTTAGTGCTATGCTATATGTAAAGGTCTTTATGAACGCGCCCTAACCACAAGAGGTAAACTACTTTCACATCAGATGATACGACGAAGGTTAAATGTATCTTCGCTAATTAACTAAGCGCCAAAATACCTTGAAATAGATGCAATTATCTTTACCAATGTATTTTTAGGTATTGGCGATTGCAATTAATTAAATTAAACAATTGTTTACTGTCTGTGAATGTTTTTGACGCGAAAGTTAAGAAATGATGCTATTGATTTAGTTTTACTTTCCAAAACTTGTTATTCTTCGAGTGTTCATGTGTAAAAATGCTTCTACGTTGATCACCCGTACGGCGAAGGAGTGCAACACGTTGTCAGCCTCTTTGTTCTCTGAACGGTATAATCGTGCTAAACCGGAGTCTTCAAATCTAGACTGAGTTGGTATCTTCTAGGCAAATGTGCTAAACCTTTGACCCCATCATCATATTCCATCAGATAAGATGTGTTCAAATGCTGGCCTATCGAGCATTAAAAATATCTGGCAAGTATAATCATTTCTCGGACAAAAGCTTTCGCGATTTATTACATCCCAATAACCTATTTCGCGAGCACGATTTCACTCGATTCCGATTAGTCACACCAAAATCGATTTTTGTTTTAAGCCGGAAAGAATAATCGGCGGCCTTCAAAAACCTAGGAAACTAATGATCCTAGTTATCGATTAGCAACGATCGGTCGATAATTGCTGGATACAAGCGCGATTCTAAACTATGTCATTGACACACAAAACATAATAAAAGGATGTTGCATTGTAATTTCATGATTAAAAATACACGGGCCTCAAAGAGGCACTATTGATTAATTATTAATAACCCAACAGGATCACATTTTTTTTAAGTTCTGGATGTTTTTTTAATCTCTGATAGGCTAGCAATGACCATTATCTCGCCTGGTGATAAATGATGATGTGATTGTGTGTGTGTGATGTGAATATTTACGGCAACCACGATACAAGTCTATTAACTTAGTGAAGAGCTGTGAGATTGAAAGCGATCTTTTGTTTATTAATAAATGTTCCCCATGTAGTCAGTCGCTGAACTGTTCAGGAATAGCTAGTTTTATCAATCGACAATCAGTAGTTACCGATTCTTCATACAGGCCCAACATGTGAACCACCCATACAAACCCATACATCATCTCAAGTACAGGAAACAACAGTTTCGTCGAATTTGCCGAATAAATCATCCGCAAGTATTCGATAACGAAAACGAAAGCGGCGCATGAATATTCAGCAGCGAGCTTTGCAAGAAGACAGTAGCATGTTTGTATTAGTTGTACTGCTGTAGAAGGTTTTCTTTATTTTGTAATAACTTGATAAACCGCAGTAATTTGAATTGCCCGTTGGATTAGTTAGGTGGGTGCCCGCCTTCTTATTGGGTTCGGTTCCCAGCGGGAACATACGTTTTCTACTGAAATTAGGTAAGGCTTTTAATATTCGCTTTATAAGTTTCGATAAGATAGAGTTCATACGGGAATCATTGTGCATCGAGAACATTAATTAATAAGAAGAAAATCGTTAGTTCCTTAGAATATAGTACAGTTAGTTACCCACTACATGAATTACATTATTATAATATATTTACAAATCAATTGTTGTTTTTCCCGATAATTGCTTGTTATCCGCCATTTTCTTTATTTATTATCTTTACTTTAATGGCAAAAAATTGAATTAATCCAAGAAGGCAAGAGCCATAGTCCTTCATTAAAAAACTGTTCCACTGGCGTAGCTAGAATGCTCCGCTACCATTTTTGGGTTAGATTCCTTGCAGCAGCTAGATATTTCCTCTCAAAAAAATTTGCGCTTCTTTTTTTAGATGTAATTGTGTCTACGATACAAGTCTTCGTACGAAAGTGCAGGTGATAGCGTGATTTTTTTATATAGTCCTATATAGCGCATTTCCCATGTTCTGATATAGGCCTTATTTATACTACATATCTTGAATAACTCCGGCTTTGAATGTCACACCATCGATTTACTGATGATATCCCAAGGTAACATAAAAAACTTGGAGGGCTGAGTCACCCACGTCCGTAGGAGGATACCCAAGTAAGTTAAGTCTGACTCCCTACACGTGGTCCCCGGGTTGTGCTAATTAGGTGACATTTGAGAGGTGGTAGGAGCATTTTGTGAGTTGCTCGCCTGGCTTGCTACCAAAGTAGCTTACCACCATCAAGTTGAAAGTCTGCCGCCAAGCCAAATACGGTGTTCCGGCAGTTATCCTTGAGAGCCTTGCAGGTCTAGTGTGTTTACCAGCTTCGATCACATCGTCACTTACCATCAGGTGAGATAGTGGTCAAACTGAACTGAACTGCCCGTTGGCTAAGTTGGGTGAGCGTTCGCCTTCTAAGCAGGGGTATCGGGTTCGATTCCCGGCGGGAACACAAGTTTTCTCCACAAGGAAAATTTGTGTTTCTGGTTCTGGTTGTGATTGTGTGTGTGATGTGAATGTTTCCGGCACCCACGACACAAGTCATTGAACTTAGTGTGGGGCTGTGAGTGTGAAAGCGTTTATTTTATAATTTTATTTATAAACACTAGCCTGTCACAAATAAAAAACACCAATAATGGTGCGAATATAATAATGTTATTTTACCTAAAATTCTGTTTGTTTCCCGTGGTCTCTATCTGCGTTGTCCAACTGTGGAACTACAAACGTTATAGCTGCGTGAGCTGCTGTGCATTTTAACTACTTATGTATTATTGAATCTTTAATTAAGTGTCGAAAGTTCAACTGGTAGCACTTAAAACTGTTGAATACCAGTTGAACCACGGGCTAAGTCAGCATGAGTAGTTCCTTACCACCATGGATTTTATTAGGAAGTCTACAAAGGTCAAGCCCGTCAATTTGTAAGATTCTAAATTGCGAGTATAATCTGCCCAAACGATTGGCTCAATATTATGGCGCTAAAACGATTTTAAAAATATTATAGATTTCATTCGCAATTTATTATTATTATCGAATGTATCCACTGAATTAACAATTTCATTAATCTATGCTAATGTTCACCAAATAGTTAGCTTCTAAAATATTCTAAATGAATTGAAACATAATCACGACAAAGACGTTACTCCAAGTTATTGACATTTCTATAAATATTCAGTAGTTCAACAGAATTCTGGCTTGAATTCTAGCAAGCGATTATATCTTGGAAAAGCCTAGGAATGCCGCAGCTGGATTTCCTTGAAACATATTGGAGGCGATACTTCGACTAGTATAGTGTAATGTTGACACTTTGGTAGAATTAATTTTGCCTTTTTATTAAACTAGCTACATACCGTGATTTTGCTTGCAGGTCAGGCGAAAAATGTAGGTTCTATTTATCTAAACTATTTTGGTACATGCGCTCAAGTTCATAGTGGAGGCATCAATTCTCTTTATCCGGCACTACTGGTTTCGATACTTACGACGGACTTGAGTTTGTATGGTTGTCAGGTATTTTGAGGTATTTCTGCTACCAAAAAAATGATACAGCGTAATTGATTGACCGACGGGCAAAAAGACTTATTGGTGATAGTAAGCTGATTGAGTCCAGATTGCACAGCCTTGGTCACAGGCGTATGGTCGCAAGTCTATCGGTATTCTATCGTTTGCATTTTGGAGAGTGTGCGCAGGAATTACATGAGTTAATTCCACCATGCCCATTTTACCATCTAACAACCAGACAAACTGACAAACGTCATCCGTTTATGGTTGACATACCTCCAGTTCGCTCGAAGCGGTTTGCTTCTACGTTCATCATCCGTACAGCGAAGGAGTGGAACTCATTGCCTGCGTCATTGTTCCCTGAGGGGTATAATCTGGGGGTCTTCAAATCGAGAGTGAATAGGTATCTTCTAGGAAAGCATGTCACATCTTCGACCGCATCATCACTTTCCATCAGGTGAGATAGTGGTCAAATGCTTGCCTATTCTGCATAAAAAAAAAAAAAAATTTAGTATTTTGTCCACATCTTCACTTTTGTAAGTAAACAGTTCTACGTAAAGAACCGGTTACGCGTCTTCGTCCTTGAAATCTCATAATTTTAGGGAATCACAATGGACTTGAAATAATTATTTAAAATTTTCTACACCTCATTATAATACTTCTTCATTGACCGTCAATAACACGTCGCGCGCAAAATATGCGCGTACGCGTATCGCGTGCGCATCGCTCGTAAAAGGCGCGGCCGCGGGCGGTGACGGGTCGACACGCATGTATGCGGCGCCTATTACCCCAACCTGCGTGTGGACGTGTCGACTGATCTTTGCTCTGGCTGAAGCCTTCTGGCACGGATTGGGTTAACGCTGAAAAAATACGCGACCGAGCCCAATGGCTTTGTCTAAAGAATACATTTATAGCCCTGTGTAGAAAGATATAGGTACCAAGTAATATCTAGATAGATATTATAGTATTTATAGATATTCTAGATGGCATGCCCAAATTCCGGGCTCGTTCAAAGCCGTTTGGTGTTGAGACACTGGGTCCGTGGGGACCGGGAGCTCATTCTATTTTCAAAAATCTATCAGAGCGCCTGGCGCCATGATGGGAACGCTACCCACTGGTAGTGGGCTTGAGCACTTGAGTTACCTATAGGCTCGATGTCTTGGTAACTTGGTTCTTTGCTGTATATAATTTTAGTTTAGTTTAAGGAAATATAGGCAATTGGCCCGTAGGTAGGCAATATCTTATCTCTATATACCACTTCATAATAAGTATTGGGAATTGAATTGTGTAAAAGCTATTAAAGGCTTACATCTCATTTACGCATACAGTGATAAAAAACTTATTGTTCTAATATAATAATCAAGATGAAGGCTTAATTCCCATATCTTTCAAAAGATTCTTAGGCGCAGATTGACCAATGAAAAAAATGGCCACTGAGTCTTTAAAGGACCAATTCTCAAAATAACTAGTTCTACAAAGGTAGAATTAAATGATAAATATTGCAAAGGCTGAATTCTGATGCTATAACAGTTAGATGCATTGTAGTATCTATCTGAATTTAAGTAGGACGTGGAAGAGGAATCTCATATTTTATTTTTCTTAAACTGTCTAAATACAAGTAAATAACCCAATATTGGATAGCCTTCGGGTGGACAGCTGCATTGCCAATCGTGCAGCTATGCGTGCGATGCGCTGCGTGCGGCTGACCACGCGATGCCACGCGATACCAATAATTTGGAAACAATTTCGATGGGATTCGCAAGACATTAAGATCATTATAAAACGTTGATTTAGCTCGAAGGGAAAATATTTTAATTTCATAGATATTTGAGAAATCGACTAGATGTTTGAGAATTCACAATTAAAATTAAATTTTAATAGAAAGAACGCCGAATTTTGTTATGAGTAACAATCACAACATCAATGCTGAAGATATTGATCAGATCGATCGACTTTAAAATCTAAATCATACAATTAACAGTATCGTGATTTGTTTGACAACATGATAAATGTACCTGAACGCAGCACGATATTTAGTAGCTAAACATCCCAATTACAAAGCTATTATAACAATCAAAGAAATAATAACTTGACATGATCGAGATCTTTGTAGCGGTTGTTGTGAGCTTATGTTTACGTCTCACAAGGTTAAGCGAAGCTAAAGCGAAAAAGAAGCTTCCCTTGAGCTTTGTTAAGACTATTGTAATGTTTCTGTAGTTAAGTAGTAAACTACTTAACTACAGAAACATTACAGCCAGGCAATACCGAAAGCCTAATTTGTTCTTAGGGATGTTACTAATTAAAAGGCTAGGGATAAATTTTTGTTGTGTGGTGCACATTCTTGACTTTAGAATTGTTGGCACCTGAAGGCAATTGCTTAATACCTTTCCTTTGATTAATAATCGATATCAATAAAGCTACATTACTGTCGGTGTCATTAAAAAATCTATAATGTTCATTCATATAAGTTCTGGCCTGAGGTCTGAAGTTGAGAAAATATTTTTACCCTTTGTTAAGTGATAAGGATCGCGTGTAAAAACTACAACATGCATAATAACAGAGGGCTGTGTTTGTTGGTTTGTTATTCTTTTGGGTAACAACATATATATAGTATCGGAACAATGTGTGTTTTAATAATACATATACATACAATAAAAATAGAACAGTGACATAGACTGGTTTTTATTCTGATTCATCATAATCATCTTAAACACATGCGCAGCTGTTGTTGTTACGGGGCATAGCAGCTGCACTTGCTAAAAATATATATGTTCCTCGAAATTTCTTCGTTATACCTCCCTGTTGTGGTTGTTTTATATCTTATATGAACCATTTTCCTTACTAAGGAAAAACTGTCTTAATCTTATTGAGTTTTATTGTGTGAGATGTGCATTTTTTCATCAGCTACTAGGCGTAAATGTATAAGCGATGCATATCCTACTAATATTATAAATCCGAAAATTTGTGTGTGTGTAAATGTGTAAGTGTGTAAGTATATATACATAGTGTTTATTATAGTTTTGATAGCATAGCTCAGTCCACGTAGAACAGCACACGACAGCACATCGATCCGGTAGCTCATTTCGGTCACGTCGGTCGTGCCCCGCCGTGATTAACGACTGATCGCTCGATCGCAATCTCTTCCGTGTGCCACGAACTTAGCAGTTCTCATGTTGATTTATCAACATCATATGCATTGCGGGTAATTTACGTTTAATTTTTTGAATATTTTATTAATTTATCTGTTTAGATTTGTTAATTGTGGGACACGCGTCACAATGGATTGACCCTATCAAAGTCATTTTTTAAATTCTTAAAATGCGACCGACCACTTTGCTCGTCATGTATATACCACATATCTGAGTTCTATAGTGAAGACCGGGAATCAGAAAGCGTAGTAAAGAACGCCCTGTACTAGATTTAGCAAAGATGTACGTAGGGAAACTGATGCTGATAGAAAAAGAGAGCCGAAGATCAGTGGCGCGCTTTAGGAGAGTCCTATGTTGAGCAGTACACTGAGGTAGACTGAGTGTGATGATGATAACGATCTCACGCTCGGCCTATAATTTTAAATGGTTCTCAAGATTACCTCCTAGAATACTGACTAGAGGTAAACCAGTTTGGGCGAATTCAGTCAATTGAAAAAATTCAAGTTACGTTAAAAAAATATTTATTTATTATTTTTCACTATATACTTCAACATGTCATCAGAAAAGTAGCAGGAAAATTATTGTGGTACGTAATTCAGTAAAAAAAAAAAATATTCAAATGTACCTATGACTGCTATAATGCCTAAAATAAATGTTTCATGTGTTTTAAATATGTATAGTGATTTTAGTGTGCACTAAAGTTCAGGAGTTATTATTTGGCTATAAAAAATTTTTTTTAAATATTTTTTGTTAATTTGAATTCAGGGAAATTGCGCTATGATCTAAGTGTATTAATAATAATAAGTCATGAAGTCATAACTATGGAACGCTAATCAATAATTTATAATTGATTGGTGACATTTAGTTTCTATCAAACGTAGTTTTGCAGACATTATTTCATCAAATCAATCATAATGGCGGCTTTCTGATATAAGTTCGTTTCTGTTTAGCTCGTGGCAATGAAACGTACGCTGTCCCAAAAAGCTATAACATAAACTTGATAAAAAACCTAATACATATGCCTTATAATTAATCGATAAGATAAGTTTCCTCAAACATAATCAAATTCATACTATTTACGGTTCAAACAGCAGTAAAACACCAATAGGTACTTAGATATAGCATATAACACGGCTTTTAACTTTATTATTTATTTATCGGTACTTAAATTATTATTCAAATATAAGCGCGAAATGTGCTCATATTGTATAATTGTAAATTGGTCGTAACTTCCGAATTCAACAATTATATGTAAAATTATTCTCAAATTTGTCTGTAAGAATTTCGCGGTCATTCATCAATTACAATGGTTATAATTACATATTATTTTAATAAAGTTTACATATTTGAATTTTAACTACATTATTGATGTATTTATCAGCCTATTTCATTTGAATAAGCCGTCAACTTTGGTATTCACCACCTAGGTAAATTCTACAGAGTAAAGCAGATTTATCTCTTAGTTTGATGCGTTTTTATCACTTGTAAGTAATATTTGTCATTACATTTGTGAAAAGTTATTATTAAGAGGTCTAGTGTGTTTACCAGCTTCGATCACATCGTCACTTACCATCAGGTGAGATAGTAGTCAAACACTAGCCTGTAACAAATAAAAATAAAAAAATTAAGAGGCTGTGCGCGAGAATAAAAAGTTGTATTGTTTCCTACTCTACAGACTTATATTTTGATGCGACTGCATTCAAATCGATTTAGCCATTACAAACGTTAGTTTCCAACATAAATAATCTCACACACACAAACAACCATTTGAATTATTAGTGATACCGGATAATATTACTGCAACGTTTGTGCCTTGATCTCTCTACCTTTACTCTGAATTACATTTATATTACTTACTTACTGAACTTAATAATAATGCACATTACTTTGCCACAAAGCAAGCTCATGCCACGCCTTGATTGACATGATATATTGAAGCAATAAGGTATGTATGATTGTCGTTGAGTCACTGCACGAGTAAGTTATCCACACAATTAAGATAACATGTGATAAACCATTAGCCGATTTAGATTTAATTAAAATACTTTGTGTGGACATATCGACGGCAACTCGTTGGATTATGTGTAGTAATGCGCAGTAGGTTCTGGCTATAGCTGGATAAGTCAGTAGGACAAGTCTTGGCTTAATTGGGTGCGTGTTCGCCTTCTAAGCTGGGAAGTTGGGTTCTATTGCCGTCACGAATGTATCCTTTTCTTACTATTAACATCTTTGTCGCTTCTGGTATGACTTAAGTAGCTAAGCGGTAAGAGTATTAGAGCATGACATCCTATAGCCGCAGGTTCAATCCTGCGATATTTTTTCCTTTCTTAATTTACTCCTATAAACCAATAAATATTTTATAATCCATATAAAAGAAGTCATGTTGACACGTAGTCAAAAAAGCTTTAAAAATGCTTTAAGTTACACACACTAGAGAAAAGGAAGTGAAAAAACTGTGTGAGGAAGCCATATTTTTTATATTTTATTATCGAATACCGGAGTTACTTTGCTGGTGTAGTTACGCTACACACAGAGCACGATGCGCGTGCACACCCCAAGGCCGTGTCCACTTCCTCGCTGCTCCTGTGCAACAAACAAGACTATAAATTAAACAGCTTTATTTGTTTTAAAATGAAAAATATACAACAAATTAGATACCATTTCTTAAATATATTTTTTACCGTGAATATGGATTTGCATTTGACAATAATAAATTTACCTAATATATCGATTAATGATCAAAGTTTTTATTGATATAATATAATACATTATTAGGTAAACGTTTCATAATAGAAGACAAAGATAAGTGTGTCATCTGAGATAGAGGCTTTACAAAGAAAATATGTACAACTTGTCCTTCTAAATCTAAATTAGCGTTCAATATTCTGTACTTCTAGCGGTACGCCTTATAGCGAAAGTCACATCAATAATGTTTATAGTCACATAACATAAACATAAATGCTTTCAAACTCACAGCCCTACACTAAGTTCGATCTTAGTGTCGTGGGTGACGGAAACATTCACATCACACAAGCTGAGCTCGTAAAATCTCTTCTCTTCCCAAATTTTAGATTACGCCGATGCATGTTATCTGGATTTAACCGAAGAGCAACTCGACAAGCTTGAACGCCTACAAAATTTCTGCATCCGGTTCATCTTTGGTTTGCGGAAATACGACCATGTGTCAGAAAGCCGCAAGAAGCTCGCATGGTTACCCATTCGTCTTCGGCGGAATACTCACATCCTTCTCTTTTTTTATAATATCCTATTCTCTCCTGCTACTCCTTTATACTTGAAAGAACGCTTTAAGTTTCTCTATCTGTCCAATTCCTTTTCCTTACGGTCATCCAATACCCTACAACTGAAAATGCCTGCTCACACATCACATACCTATGACAGGTCTTTCACAATTCAGGCTGTCCGTCTGTGGAATGCGCTGCCTGTGCCCATCAGGCAAGCTAAATCTATTGCCATATTTAAAACGTTGGTATTTAAACATTATTGGTCAATCTATAAGTAGGTAATATTATTTTGTTAGCTGTTTATATAGGTATATATTATATGTATCATATTTATTTATTTATTTATTTATTTAATACTTTATTGCACAGTAAAAAGTGTACAAAAGGAGGACTTAATGCTAAAAGCATTCTCTACCAGTCATCCAGCGGTGGAAAATGAAATGACATGAGGCGTGCATCAATAAGGGGTAAAGAAAATATATGTAAATGAAATTTATATCGAATTGTAATGTACATAAATATAAAATACTTAAGATTATACATACTAATAAAAATTAAATAACATAAATATCTAAAAATTTAATATATAAGAAAACTTCTAAAAAATATATAACATATAGATATATATATATACAAATAAATATATACTAATAACTGTGCTCAGAGAAGTTTGTTAACATTATAAGGCTTTGGTAATCATTTTAAGATAATGATCTTTTACGTGCTTTTTAAAACAAGCTTTTGAGGGTGATTTTTTAATATCGGTTGGGAGATCATTCCATAGCCGCACCGCTACTATGCCAAAGGAGTGGTCAAGGAAATTTGTCCTATGAGCCGGAAAAGCTAATAGCATTGTATCTGATGAACGTAGAGTCCGTATGTGAGTATCCTCTAAGAAGCAGAACTCATGTTTCAGATATTCAGGAGCAAAAGGGTCAGTGAGGATTGAAAAAAGCATATTTAAAATTCTGCACTTCCGTCTTTCACGGATTGGAAGCCATTTGAGTTTTGCCCTGAATTCCGATATGTGATCAAATTTCCGAAGCCCATAAATAAAGCGAATGGCAGCGTTGAGCAAACGATCCAACTTATTCATTAGATCTTCGGAAACGTTAAGGTAGCAAATGTCAGCATAATCTAAGATGGGGAGAAGAAGTGAATTTACAAGGGTTATTTTAGTGTTAATAGGGAGAAAATGTTTGAAACGTAAGATAGCATGTAAAGAAGCAAAAAACTTTCTGGACACTTCTTTCACTTGAGCTGTCCATCTAAGGTTAGAATCCATGAGAACACCAAGATTCTTAACGGTTGTAGAAAAGGGGATAACACTGTCATTATAACGTAAGGGAGTTAAATTATGGATACTGACTAAAGCAAGCTGTCGACTGCTTCCAATAACAATCGCCTGGCATTTATTGGGATTCACTGAAATTCCATAGCGTTTAGACCATGACAGTAGTTGAGCTAGATCATCATTGATGGAGGAAAGAGTAGAGTTCAGGTTATCAACACTAGCGTGTTGATAGAGCTGTAGGTCATCAGCGTAGAGATGGTAGTTACAATTAAGATGAACGGAAATCGTGTTGATAAAAATGAAAAACAGCAGAGGACATAATATTCCCCCTTGGGGAACACCGGCATCCAAATCCGACCAGTCAGAAAGATTTTGGCCAGATCGCACTGCCTGCCGACGTCCCTTTAAGTAGGAGGTGAACCAAGAAATAGAAGAAGATGAGAAGTTTAATTGAGAAAGAACAGCAAGTAGTAAGTCATGGTTTACAGCATTAAAAGCGTTGCTGAAGTCAACAAGCACAAGAACGGTGACCAATGACATTTCCATGTTTTTTCGTAAATCTTCAGTGACTTTAAGTCAAATATATATATATATATTGTGTATATGTGTATTATGTATGTTTTTATTTTATTTATTTTTATTTATTTGGATATATTATATTAGTATAGAACGCCACACCAACCCAAATCATCCTGCACATTTTCTGTCCATCCAAAGGTTGTCTGGCAGAAATCGCTTAAAGCGATAAGACCGCCCATTGTACTACCTCATATAACTGTATTATTTTAAGTTCTACAACTTTACTTTTATTTGGTGTGCAATAAAGAATTATTGTATTGTATTGTATTGTATTGTATCACACACAAAATCACAACCAGAACCAGAAACACAAATAATAATAAAGAAAGGAAAAAGAAACAGAGAAAGAAAGAGTAAGAACGTAATAGATACAATGATAACGAATATATTTCTCTATGTGTTTTCTATACAATCACATCATCAAATAAGTTCACAGTGATTTCTCTTGTCCATTTCTTACACAATCCATCGATAATTTTTAAGACACCACATTATTACGCGTCCTTCAAAATTTTACGTTTGTTACGTAATTGATAATTATTTACGTTGATTACTAATTTGTTTTATATCTCAACTTTTTAACCCCCAACGCAAAATAGAGGTGTAATAAGTTTGACCGCTATGTGTGTCTGGTGTCGGTGGCACCGTAGCTCTAAAACAGGTGAACCAATTTGGTTGAGTTTTTTTATTTGATCGAGATTGTACTTATCTATGTTTGGTGAAATCGGTGCAGCCGTTTTTCAGATAGAACGTTATGGATATTTTTAAATTTCAATTTCGCCACTTCTGTTAAAAATAGTAAAATAATAAAAGTGCATTATTCTCACTATGTGGTACTAATTTGTAATATTATCCATTCTTGTTATTGCGCGCGTTTGCTTTCTTATCTTTTATTTACGTTCTTGGTAGACCACCACGCTGATGCTTACAGTAAGACAATAATTTATTAACAGACCGGTGCTCTAACAATTTCTAAGTCTCAACGTTATTTAATAATATTATGTAAGTCTCCTTGCTTTACTCCACTGATATATTATTATATTATAGATGTCCTGAAGCAGATAGTGAGCTGTTTCAGCTGTAAGTAGTCTGATTGCGCCGCGTCTATCTCAGATCCATCCTGGTAATGCGTTGGGGAATACGGCTAAGGAATAAGCGGCAGCGTTTTTAACTTTAACATACGTATAGTTTAAAGTAGCTATTCTTGAAATGTGCTTACGTAGTACTTAGGTATAACCTTATCATCATATATATAACCAATTTGTTAAAGTTTGCTAGCTATTTAAAAATAAGTTTGTTGCCAAATAATGGTGCCAGTTTAGTGTCACATTTTTTTCTTTCTCCATCGACGACCACAGGTCGCTTATCATCAGGTGAGATATTGGTCACAAGTTATGTTATCTTAAATTAAAATAACTTGCAATGTGACCTACATCTATCTACGTCATTAAACAAATTAGTAAAAGCAGTAAATATCACTAGTATTGAATTTTCAAACAAATCATAACTTTCTATTGATTATTCTTTTACAAATAAGACTCTACTGATGTAAGTACATGATTAGACTGTTGTCTTTATTATGTATTCTTTATATACCGAAGCACAGAAAGTAACCCTTGCCATCCTCGCTACCTCTTGTCCCTCAAAGCACAAAGTATCGCCGCGTAATGGGGTGAGCGATTGCGCGGATCCGCATGCGGGTCACGTACCGCGCGGAGAAATTACGCGTCGATCCGCGCGTGCGGATCCGGTCAATCGATGCCAATGATGCTACGAGGATGCTAGTGCTGATGATATTGATACTCAGGTATAAGTAGAAAGAAAAAAAAATAGATCAAAAATGGCTTAAAATGTACATACAGTTGAATTCACATAAAAAAACAGCTGCACCGATTTTCAACAAATATATTTAAGAATACTCTTAATCAAATCGATTCGAACTATGATGCTACAGACATACACACTGATACACAGATATTGACGTAAAATTTATAACACCCCTCTTCTTGCATAGGGAGATAAAAAAATCAACAAAAAAATTAGAATAAAAAATTTGAAATAAACTAACAATTATATTTTACGAAAAATTAAATTTTGATACTACAACCACATTAAAAGTTTGATAAGTAAAAGAAAAATTGACAAATTGCAGGTCATGCTTCAACTAAAACTGGGATGAACTTTTACGATAAGAATCATCCTAGATTCAGCTATTGGAGATTCAACTAAACTACCGGAAGCACTTATAGCAGAGTTTTTACACATCTTAATTTGAAATAAGTATAAAATGAAATGCAAACGTGATTCACGATCTAGAGTCTAGACTCATCCCGAGCAGTTTTTGTGGCAATTGAAAGTATCTAATAAAGCCATTACGGCTCCAATTAGATGAAATAATTCAATTTTATGTGATGGTTTTATTTTAGAGGCTCATTCGAAGTTTTCATGTTTGAGAGATTTCTAATTTAATTCAATTAATAATTCGATCAAAGTTATTGTAACGTGTTAATTAGATAATACTACGCGTTACCTTCGGTTTCATCCGCATTTATGATGATGATTATAATAGATTGAAATTCATACATCGGTGACAGTTTTTCGGCTAAATTTCATGCAGATCGGTCCAGTCAAAATGTTATACAGAAATATTACAGAATACAGATAAAAAAGAAGCAAAAGAGAGAGAGCTACTCTCAGATTTATATATTAATGTATTTATATTTTAATTTTATTTCGTAATTTTTAAGTTTTAACATCTTCTATCTATATATATATATATATATAAAAATCAAAGCCACTTTTCGTTGTAATTTTATAACTCAAGAACGGGCTCACCTATCCAAACCAAATGTTTAGTCTTTGTTCGGACTATTTAGTAGATGGTTTAGGTGAAGTTTGCACAAAATCGGTCGAGCGGTTCTTCATTTATCACATTTTTTGTAGGCAACTTTTTTTGGCGGTACGAAGTTCGCCGGGTCAGCTAGTTTTTTATAATTTTGTTTTGCAATATCTTATATAATTTTTGTCATATATGATTTTTGACCGAACAATAAATACGTGTAAGCTAATGTTCATAAAATAAAGAGTATTTGAATATATATTTTTTTATTAAAAATGTATGTAAAAGGAATGGTCCCCAAACACAATGTACGTGCCACTCCGCTACAAAGCACACAAGACATCGCCAGAAGGTATGCACTACAACCGTGAAAAATTGGTCACGGCAGACAAAAGCAAAAACGTCGTAACCTAAAAAATATTATTTTGGAAAAACCCCTCCGTGCGTTAAACGCCACCCCTCTCCTAATACCGCTTTATGCAATGTGTACGTGCGTGACAATCACGCTTTATCGTCGGGACTCAGAATTGAATGGATCTCAGTTGTGAGCTTTTTACTGCGGACCGGCGAGATGTCTGGATTTTGGTCTGGGTTGGGGTTTTTAGATAATTAGATAGGAGCTAAAATAGTTTGTTCTGTTTTATCTATGTTGGATATTAAATTATTGGTATGTTGGGAACCGCTGGCTGAGTTGGGTGAGCGTTCGCCTTCTAAGCAGGGTTATTTTGTTATGTTATAGATACATTTAAAGTTTAAATGTAACTCACTATGTCTATATCCATTGATTTTAGTAGTTCTTCCGATGTCAGCCATCTAGTCCACAAGTCATTTTTTTTTTTCAACGCTCATATACTTGAGTTTGAAAACTATCGCGAGTGTTATTAATTATTAATGTTTACTAACCGGCTGGTACTCGCGGCGGTTTTGTCGGATTTTCCGACTAGTTTCGGGCATGTATGATGCCCATCATCTGGGAGGTGGCCGATCGCAACGTTCGCGTCGCCTAGTCTGAAATTCCGACAAATCCGCCGCGAGTACCAGCCAGTTAGTAAACATTAATAAGCTCATATACTTTTACATAGCAGTTCGCTTCATTCGAAAATTTGTATAGTGGAATCCGGATACATTTTCATCACACACAACAATTAAGTATAATCAAAAACAGAAAGAAGGAATACGCGCAATTAACTACGCCAGCACAGCCAGCCAGCACAGCATAACAGCTGCTATGATAATATAGGGTACTGCTTTCAGTAGACCAAAAGAGTCTGTTGGTGAGGCAGGAAGCCTTTTAGTTGTTTTTATTTCATTTACCTAATCCATATGTTATTCCGCTACGAAACCATACCAAAAATTATTGATTGACATTAATTCCGGTACATCTTCTTTCTTAGGAGAAAAAGATATAGAGGTCTATTACTATGTTTGTTAAGTTGTTTTGTTTGTTTACTATTAACTTCTATTAATAAATGTGTTTATGATTTTTTTCTTTTGTTGTTTTTTTTCTTTAAACAAATAAAGTTTTAATATATTTCATATATATTAAAGTTCATCAAAGGACTACATAAATCACAGTACGGACTGAACATTACGCTAACAGAATAAAGTATTAGTACTCACTGAAGTTATAGATAACGCCTGAAAAAGTTGTTGAGTAAAATCACAAAGTAAACATCAAGATGGCTGGTTCATAGAATGACTTTATTCCATACTAGCCGTGCCCCGTGGCTTCGCCCGCTATTGTCAAGTTAAAAAGTAGCCTATGTGTTAATCCTAGGTATAATATAGATTATACCTAGGATTAACACATATGTAATTTATATAGATACATTCCAAATTTTATCCAAATCCGTTCAGCCGTTAAAGCGTGAAGAGGGAACAAACATACTTACACACTTACACACAAACTTTCGGATTTATAATATTAGTAGGATGTCACCATATGTCAATACAAAATATTCGAACATCCGGTACAAAAATGTCCGACCGTAGTTATTAAAATATATGGTCATAATGAACCAAACCTGCCAAAACCAAGACAACATCGCGCATTACCTCTACACTACACACACAGCACACAATAACAATCCAATAAAATAATTAGTTCCCTACCCAATTTCCATAAATCCTGCTCGCTATAAGTAAGGAGGCCCGCAGTCACCCTCGCACACGTACCATCCTACACTTATTGTATATCTTTTTAAATGTGTATCGTTATTTTTTTGACAGCCGCGTTCCCTTAACAATTTTACGACATTTTATTTTTGAGAGGAAATTCTTTTTTGTTCCAAGATTAGATTTAGAAACGACGTCAGGGAAGGTATTTTGTAAGTTCGGTCCTACAACAATGAAACAAAAGTTATCATAGCATACTCACACTTGGCATAGTCAGGTGAGATAGTGGTCAAATGCATGCCTATCATTAATAAACACAATATTTTTTACCATACCATAAATAAATAAAATATTTTTTTGGTCTATGACTATGTTTAGAAAAAAAATTTTTTTTTTTGGCTCTGAACATACACAACATCTGACCTAAAATATTTTCGAGGAAGGTAAACAGATTAGAATGTCTGGCTCTCAATGATAGCTGCGGAATATCATCGGAACTGCCCATTTGCTTATTTGGGTGCGCGTTTACCCTCTAGGAGTATCGGGTTCGATTCCCGGTGAAAACACAAGCTTACTCCCAAGAACAAAATATGATCCTAGTTCTGGTTGTGGTAGTAGTGTATGTGATATGAATGTTTCTGGTACCTACGACACACGTCAACAAACTTAGTAGGCTGTGAGTGTGAAAGCGTTTACTATTATTATTAGTATCATTAGTAATTTTGGGGACAAACATTTTGACATGAAGGTGGTGAACGTACGGCTGCGTTTCAGTACAGGATAGCAAGCCAGGCGAGTACTAGAAAATGCTCTATCGCTACGAATTTCCTCACGACGATGTATCCTTCACCGCAAGTTCAAGCCCGTTATACCTGATAGAGTAGTGTATTATCACAATTTCACTTAGTGTTATTGCATCAATTTAAAATCAAAGAACACAAATTCCGGTCTTATCACTACAATGCCATATAACATATTTGAAAATAACAAACTAGACGTGCTTCCACGCGGCTATTCAGATTAAAAGTAGGTAGCCTTTCTCCTCTTTAACACATTAAGAAAAATTCATTCAGCGGTTTAGACGTGATTGAGCCACAACAAATCTCTAAACATTTACATTTACTATATTGAAGTAAGATGATTACTCCTCGAAATCTATTTGATAATACCATCAGGAGAGATGGTTAACCCTTCATTAACCATTAAGGAAGTCATTTCATCGATAGTGACATCATTTTCAGCTCTTTTCCTTTATGTCATGAAGTGGGGATGGTGCAGCATGTAATTTTCCTGCAAGAAGAGTTAGATTTATTTGGATTCATCCCTTAGTAAAGCATGTCGTGAATAAGATTTCTCATCAGTTTTTAAATCTGCAGTCTGCTTGACCTACTTGAGAATGCTTACTGTAACTTATTACGTCACTAGTATGGGTGAGGTCGGCTTGATCACCTAGATGTCATACCACTCATTCTCCTTACGAAAATAACATAAATATCCCACGCAATAAGATTAAAGTTTCTACTGCTCTCTCCTCTGAGCTTTCCAAGCCACGCTTCCAGCGACGAATTTATGTATTTTATTATAACATATTATAGGGCATACTACGATTACATTTTCCCAGAGTTTAATCTACTACAACTGATTGACACAGAACTGTGCCTCCTACCCATCCCCTAAATAATCCTGACTTATTGATAGACGTTACATCTATTTTTACGATTCCCGAGCCTTTTTACGATGAAATATATTTCATGCACCAGGAAAAAATCTATCGCTGTATTGCCAAATGTCGATAAGTATTTTTATCCGGTGATTTCTGGTGTGGCGGACGCGATGCCGCATAATATGATAAACTAGGGCCTCGCGCCTGACTTCATACGTTTCTGCTTGAATATTGAATTATTATAATGCAATGCCGATGATGGGAACGGTACCCACTGGTAGTGGACTTGAGCACTTGAGTTACCTATAAGCTCGATGTCTTGTAGGTAACTTAGTTCTTTGCTGTACATAATTTTAATTTAGTTTTAGGAAATATAGGCAAATGGCCCGTACATAGCATTAAAAAAAAAAAAAAGAATATTGAAGCGTTTTACACTCGCCACAAAAAAAAAGGTTTAACGATAGATGCAAATTTCCATGTTGAAACATACATATCCTATAACAAAATCTTTTTTTGACGACCCAGTTGGCGCGGTGTACAATCGTCTGCCCTCTGCGCCGTGGGTCCTGGGTTCGATTCCCGGCAGGAGCACACATTTCCTTCCCAAGGGATATTTGTGTTTCTAATTTTGGGTGTGATTGTGTGTGTAATATGCTTTTCAAGGCCAGGATGGCTGGTAGATAATGCTATTTGGCATTAGGCCATTCCTTGTACTTCGATTTGTGCAAGATGAATTTTAGTAACATAAATAACAGAAAAAAAATATGTATACAAATCACGATTTACTTAATAAACTCAAATAATTTCATTCTACACTAGCTTTTCCCCGTGGCTTCAACCACATCGACAAGAAAAAATAACAAGCCTATAATTTTTACTCTAGGATCTGGACTATCTATGTAGATTCTTTTTCAGAATCTGTTTAGTAATTACAGAGTTACCTCGTGTCACACATACTAACACACTCACGAGTTTTCGGAGTAGATATAATAGATATGATTCTTTTGTAGTAGAATAGTATTCCTAGTAAGTAGGTACTAGTAAGTTATAGAGTTGTTATATCGTTGGTGTTATCGTCACAATAGAAGTGTGTGATAGAGAATACTTTTGCTGAATTGGTTTCGATTTCGACAGTGAAAGAGATAGTAAATGTATTTATGACTATGTCCCATAAAGTAGTCGGGATAGTAGTCAGGCTTGCGTATGTTTGTGCAGTAGATAAAGTTCTCTTAGTCCATATTTTTATAAAAACTGTACATTTGGCTATAAATTTGAAGTTAAACTGATGTCAATTTTTCTTGATAGGATTTAGGCAGTAATTTTGCAAATCTGGCAGTAGAGTCGTTATCTTTCATGAGTGCCTCTTTAAAGCCTATGTGAATAAACGATTTTAAACACTGAAAATATAAATATCTGAAAATATCTTTAAATAGCCAGAAACATATAAAAGTTCATCATTCATCCAGCTAACATTGAGTAAGGGTCACACTAGCAACTAAAAAATGATTGCTAACCGCCGCGATTCTCCTTATAAACAACGATCAGTAATAACATGAGATAAATCTTAGTGTTAACTAGAAACTAACATTCCTTTGTGAAGTTCTCGAAGCCTGTATTGCGATATTAATTAGCGGCGCAAGAACCAGTTGTTATCAGCTGTACAAGCGCGATAAGGCACGGCCACATCAATCAGAGGCCAGCTTGGACCACTGCCTTGTTCTTTTCTCTTATCTTTATTATTATTTCTGGTTTTATATCTTGCCAGTATTCATGGTCGGACAGATTTTTTTATAATTGCGACAGCAATTATAGGTAATGTGTTTGTAGTGGTATCAATATCACTACACACACACACACACACACACACACACATTTAATTCTTAGATTTTCTTAGAGCGTGGAAATATTAAAATCAAGACACTTAGAATATGATTTGTGTGCTCGTTTATACCTATGAATCTCCGGACTGCTGTATGAGGTGTAGATACCCAAATTTTTTTTTGGCTGCCTAGTTCTATCAAATTGGGATTGAGCTGTGCAATTTTGTTGCTGTGAGTGTGAATGCGTTTGTTTATATTGTTTGTGTACTCGATATGAACTAAAGCTCAGACACACAGAAAACCCACAAACAGCATGTCCAGCACACCTAGACCTTACAACGGGTGATTATCTCGTGTTATTAAATTACGTACTGCGCCGCTCGGCATCCAGACATCGTAGCCGCAGGCTGTACAAAAGATTAGATATCCTATGGATAATAATCTAGCTTGCAACAATATACGAGTATCTGTAGTTCAATAAATGAATCACTATAATGGGTAATTATATACAATACAATGTCAACCCATATACAAATGCAATATTTCTCTACTCGTATCATCAATTAGAGTTTAGACATTAGGTTGTTTGTTATTAAATCATGTCAAAACGTCTTTACGAATATCAATTCTTGGTGTAAAACAAAATAAAGTAAAAATAGTATCGACCTTCTGCTGATTCATGATCTCCTGGTACATTTCAATGAAAACGTGAATATGCTTGTAGATAAATGTTAATTAATTTTGTTGCTGTTGTATGCTCAAATTAGCGAGGAGCAATTTCAACAAAAAATATTTCTTTAAAATTATTCAATAATTTCATTTATATTAAATATTATTTATTCAAAAAAGAGCAGTGAAAACAAAGTACCTTTCATTATTTGAAAAGAATAACCTTTGAACGCAGTGGCATAGCCCATTTTGTTTAATTGAATACAAAGGATATATAAGGCTACCTACTTTTTTTCTTACTGCGGAGGAGAACATTGCAGAGACTTTTACCTATTTAAATATTTCACAATCTGAATTTAGCTTCATGAATAAATGAAATGCATCTTTCTGAGATTTGAATCGAAAAATTAAACCATGCTTTAGAAAAGTATTTAGAGTAAAAAATATTCATTCTCATAAAGACTTACATCAAATTAAGTCATCCAAAGTTTTAACACTCCAATAAAATCTTAATCTTTCCTACGCTTCATTACGCGGGGTATTAGGCACCAACTAGATCCCTTAAAGAACGTTTCGAATGATCCTCAGACCCCTATCAGGGGGTTGTGCTCATTAAGGAAGGGTTAAGATTGAGCCGGGTCTTATAGACCACCGTGCAGCGATGCAGTATTTCAAATGGAATTAGCGAGTAAGGGTTAACTGTTGAAATATTAACAGCTGCGATAAGAATTATTTCTGCAACAAAAAATAAACGGTTTATTTTAAAATACGGATGTTCAATTAAGGATGACAGACCGTTTAATTATGAACAGTAACGATTTTAGTATGAAACAATTGTAACGATTAAAAAAAACATTAAATTCACTACAAAGTTAATTTATAATATTTAGTGTTATAATAAATTAATTAACTTTGTCGTTATGGATTTCCGAAAAGTTACGCCTAATTCTATTAGTTTTATTAAATTCACATTTATTGTAAATTAGAAGACTAGAAAAATGATGTCAATTAGGGGTCACTAACTTATTTCAGATTATAATGTAAAAAACGCGAACAACGTCTACGAATGGACGAATCTCTTACCAAAAAAACGAGGTAACTCTGGCTAGACTGCATTTGATGAAATTTTCAACTTATGTCTTGATGAAGTGAAAAATAACTAGTGATTTTCTACACTTCTAATACCAAAACCTATCCTTGCAGACACTTTTTGTAAGGATATAATTTATATGTTTGGGTTGCACTAAACTATTCTCCTATCTGCATATGAGATTGGCAGAATTATATATAGTGTGACAGCTCTATAGTCACCATCAAGAATAAGGTTAGCTTCTATTCTGAATCCTACAACATTATTAGATTGCTAAGAGCAACTGCTGTGAGTTCGCGAATTTGGCAATTAGAGTTTCATAGTGGTCATCATAATGGCAATTAGAGTTTCATAGTGAACTTTCATAATGGTCGTTGAACTGCCAGCTTAGAACGCGAACGCTCACGCATGAACACAAGGAACACAAGTTTACTCCTAAAGGGATATTTGTCTTACTGGTTCTGATTGTGTGTGTGATGTGAATGTTTCCAACACCCACGACACAGGTCATTACGACACGACACTTAGTGTGGGGCTGTAAGTGTGAAAGCGTTGAAATATTTGCCTCTATGGCACCCGTGTAAACTTAGAATGTCAATGTTGCCGACGTATGTGCAGAGGCACAACAATTCTGAGCGCGAGTTTATTTTTGACCTGCCGACTCTAAAACAAAAAAATACTTCCAGTTTTAACAATGATTTACGCAGACAACGTAAATTTAAGTTATCTTATTCCAGATAATTATGTACGATAACTATCTGGAATAAGATAACTTAAATTTACGTTGTCTGCGTAAATCATTGTTAAAACTGGAAGTATTTTTTTGTACGAGTATCGCCTACGAACTTGACGAGCTTCAGTTGAGTCAGTAAACGTAACTCTGTGACAATTACTATAACTGCGTGTATGTAATTCTCCGCGACTGTACTGCGATGTAAATACGCGGACAACTAATTTATAATGAGATAGGACTTGTGTCGTAGACCAAGAGACGGCATATTTTTAAATTACTGTAACTAACTATAAAAAAAACATTATTGTTAAGAAATTTTTGCTCCTAATATGCCTTAATATCGTTAAAGTCACTTTGTATGAAATTAATTTTACTGAAAGACAAATTACCACATTTTTTTAAAACCCCTCACTATGTTCTTAGACTTGTATCGTTATTTATGTAAAATTAATCATGCATCTTTTTAAGTTTATTCAAAATAAGTCTGTGTATCAACTTAAAATCACCACACTCAAAATGCTATTTGTATCTTTACTAGAATGCATCTGCATATGCATACCTTCGTGATAAAGTACTCGTCATGAAGTTAATAAAATGTTGAAGTTAAAATAATAAAATATTATGTTTTAATCACGTAATTTTATAAAATTGCCTGTTCAAAATTTTATGTTAAAAACATAATATATACTTTTCTTACTTTCGTAAATGTTACAGAAATTTTGCATTATTTTATTTGGTGTGCTGTTCTCAAGTGATCTTTTCATACATTATTCCATATTTTTATTTATTTTTATGATATAATAAAGATGAAGATGCATATTATTATATTGTATATTAATAAAATAGTTTAAATCATGACTATTACGAGAAAACAGCTCTTAGACTACACACAGGGTGTTGTAAATCTACGTGCCCACGTCGGGTAATAAATAAAGCCGCCGCCACACCTGGCGACTGACGGACTCCTACGTGCTGCGCCTGAAGGTTTGAAGCATAGCTGACACTGTGTTATCACCTAATCCACCTAGCACTGGGACTGCCAACTCACATGACGGGCTTTGTTCAGACTTTGCTCATACTTTTTATAAATAAAATATTTTGACTGACTGCTACCAAAGTTTTTTTTTGTAGAAAACCATAAAAATTAGTCCTCTGGCAAAATCAATTGTAATAGAACAATTTGTGATTTCCGCTTGGCTAGCGACTATTATACAGAAACAAAGATGCAGCCTCATCCTCAAGTAATAATATAAGTCGCCAAGCACAAAAGTGAACCAGCAACTATTTATTAGTATGTTGCAAACAATATTATAAATAACCATTTATATTTTTTTTTATAAAATATTTATATTAAAAAAAAACACTTCAAAATTCACAAAAAACTACAATAACATAAGATAGCAATTGAATAAATCTTCAAAGATCGCAACAATTTACACCGGCCATGAATCAAGCAGAACTTAAAGCATGTGTACACAGCACAGTTCCAGCTCATACCCGATAAACAATAAAGCTTGTATAACGAGACGCGTCATAATCTTCGCCCACGAGCGGACAGCGTGCTGTCACACAAATCGCATTATGTTATTTGTTGCGTCGATGTCATGCTCAAATTGGTCGGCCAGTCGGCCGGTGTGACGCGAGCCTTATTGATGCGATGTTTGACACCTTCGTATGTGGTAAATGTCTTGTCGAATACGAAATTTATGGAAAATTGACGGTTATATAAATCATCACATTGAACCATGAATTATTTGCAAGCTTTCATCATTATTTTTGCAATGGGCTTCATATTTTTTATAATAAAAACAAATATGCTTGTCTTATGATATATAAAGTAGTACTTTAATATGCAAATAAATACCTGACACCTGTGTTAGAATCCTGTATTTCAGATACTACTCCTTGAAGCATTTATATTATTTAAAATTATATCACACTAGCCGTGCCCCACGGTTCCGCCCGCTATTATCAAGCTAAAGAGTAGCCTACGTATTAATCCTAGGTATAATCTATATACATTCCAAATTTAATCTAAATCCGTTCAGCCGTTAAAGCGTGAAGAGGGAACAAACATAATTACACACTTACACACAAACTTTCGGATTTATAATATTAGTAGGAAGTAGGATAACATTATAAAGAACCAAAATCTATCTAATTGAAAAATGATGATCTCATATATAGTAAGAAAAAATAAATGATAAGTAATTAACGATTGCACGTAAATACCTACTATACATAAAAATAGTCAATACCTGCTTCATAGCCATACAAAAGTAATCCATCAAACAATATGACATTCTTCCTATACCTACTCGTAGAAGTGTCGTGCGGTGCCAGCTACCCACTTCCTACATGTCGGAATGTCGCCTTGAGCCGACACCCGGCGATAAATAGCGGCCTGGCGTCGCACGTCGTGCTACACCCTGTATGTTGGGTTGTGTGAGGAAGTCCAGGGGAGGCCGTGCTTATATCAAAATACTCGCCGTGCCCCGCGGCTTCGCCCGCTATTATCAGATTAAAAAGTAGCCTATGTGTTAATCCTAGGTATAATCTACGTACATCCTAAATTTTATTCAAATCCGTTCAGCCGTTAAAGCATGAAGAGGGAACAAACATACTTACACACTTACAAACAAACTTTCGGATTTATAATATTAGTAGGAAGTAGGATTACCAACTAGCTGTACCAGCGGATCGCATATCAACAAACATAATTATAAGTTAAGTTATAAATCTTTATATTTTCCATTTATATTTTATAATATTTTAATTTATTCGTGCATTTTTATATTACTGAGACTTCGCTGTCCGTCTGTCCGACCGTCCGCCCGTCTGTCACCAGGCTGTATCTCAAGAACGGTGATAGCTAGACAGTTGAAATTTTCACAGATGATGTATTTCTATTGCCGCTATAACAACAAATACGAAAAATAAAATAAAATAAATATTTAAGGGGGGCACCCATACAACAAACTTTAGCACGTTTTTCTACTTACTAACTGTTACAAATTTGTTTACAAATAAATCTCATGTAACATTTTTGTATCCTCGTAAACACCTGTTTAACATTAATTCTCAAATAATTAGCAAATAAATTTATGTTAATAGAACTTGGAAAAACTAGGCTAAGGTCACCGTTCGTTTGAATAAAATGTGTGTCGATTTTTTGTAAAGATTATTTCTTAAGCATAGAGCCTATTATTAAACATGCCACATACAGTATGCCTTGCAGTACTACATCTTATTTTTTATTATTATATAAAATTTTCACACGAGCACAAAATATAGAAATAAATAATTATTTCCCACAAAATTTAATTTTTGATTACTATTAGCTGTGTTCTGCACTGAAATATTTTGCGTTCTTGAATTAAAACAAGCGATATAACAGAAACAAAATATGCGGTTCATTATAATATCATAATCATAATATTTATTTATTTAAAAAACCAACAGTATACATATTACACATTACAATTAATATAACATTTTATAAGGCTATGACATATGTCGTATATGTTCTGACACATATACCTTTTACAGGTAATATTGGTTTTGTTTTCAATAAAAAAGAAATGCGACTTAATGATAAATTAGTACTTTTTTGTACTATACCGATACCTTATATCTATCGATATGCTGATCATGTGAAGCGGATAATAGAAAAATATATCACAAAAGATGTCTAGCAAAAAAAAATGTTGATTGATTGTTTGTTTGTACCAAATTGAGTTACTGTTTTTATCTGTCCTTACGTATAATTAAATTAAATAGGTACTGACATTAGAATCTCATAACATGTTATTACTAAGGTGGTTAAATTTTGCTATCGCCAAATAAAAGTAGGCTTTATCCATTACCATTTTATAGCTATAATTTAGATAAGCAGTAATTAACTTGAGATTATTGATATGACATTGACCTCATCGAAGTGGGCTTAAGACAGTGAAAGTTAGTGTTTTATATGGAGAGAAAAGTGAGTTTAGACCTTGAAGTAATAAGTATTATTGTAAGAAAGTATTCATTCTGGTTACTGTAGTTAACTTTAAATATTCTTATAGTAGCTTATTCACCAAGTCCGCAGAGTACGAATACGCTATACTCTAAAGGCCGAAAGGCACAAAATAATACACTTATTAGTATCAATCAAAGTATGAATCACTTTTAACAACAACAAGTTTTGTTTATTGAAAACTGTATCTTCTAGACAATCATGCTACATCTTCGGCCACATTTTCACTTTCAATCAGATGAGATAGTGTTCAATCGTTTGTCTATCTAGCATTAAAATATGTTTTATTACGACTTACTATTAATTAAAATGTTGTCTTGTTTATTAATTTATTTTATTTACTTTTCATTTGGCTCCAATGCAACGGCTGAATAGATAGAGATTCAATATGAAATAGCTGCACATCATCTGATGTAGGTAATAAAATTTAGGTTTTGTTTTAATGTATTGTATATACAAATAATAATTAGATTTATTATTATTTCTTATCTAAGTATGTAGGTAGAAAGCTAATACATTTAAATATATAGATTCATATAAAAATCGTAGTAATAAAAACACCAAAATTTTTGTTGTGTTATTTGCAGATTAACTTTCTTCAATAACACTAAAACTTTCTTTTAATATCGATTTCTTTTCAAACTGACAGATATTATGTTTTAATTTGAAGTTATTAGAGACAGATATTGAGAAATTTAAATTATAATTGATATAAAGAATACCACATAAATTAGGTTAGCTCGTGATAAAATCTGCAATCTCTATTAATTTGCTTTTAAAATGTATATCAAAATATTTTAGAAAACTTCGAATCTACGTGCTATGAAGCTATTTTAGATAGTAATATAAAACTCGCATATTATATCCTGCTTTGCATCACAATAGTTTTATATCTCGATGCTTGATTTCTCACTAAAGAACTCTTAATATTTCCCGCATTGTAAATCATCTCTTCATTATGTGTAGAGACGTAGCGACGTAAATACAACTCTATGGGATTACTTTTGGTATACGATAGTAATAAGGCCTACGTAAGAATTCGTTTGCTTATAGACATATGAGTATGAGTATAAATATGTTTATTTATTCTTTTGCACAATATAGCTGTACCCGGAGGATTTAATACCTTATATAATTAAGACGATAGTCAGTTTCTTTTTTTTGTTAAATTTTTCTGACAACCTACATTCTGCTGTCTGTTTGTAGCGTCTACAGCGTCACTGGGCGGGACGGTATTCAGACAGATATCTGAAAAATCAATGAGGTTCATCTGCTATCGTAAAGGCAATGTCCCATTCTGGACGTACAGCATCACGTGTTAGTGTGTGCTATCGCTGGCAATCGTAGCCTCTCAGATATTAAAAAAATAGGACAATCTTTTGTAGATGATAGAATACACGCGAAAAAAAGTATTGATATGTTCCGGAAAGAATCAATGTGATGCAAGTATATCAGTGTAAACACGATATACTTGTAGTTCAAAATCTATTCGGCACTTTTATTATTTTAATGTTTCAATAAAAAACGTGATTAAAAAATAATTATATAGCTTGCGATTATTATTATTTTTATCGTAATATAAGAGTAATTTCATTTATTTGATAGTGAAAAAAAACACCCGATGATAAAACATCATCATTATAACATTATCGATTTTAATAAACGCCTATAATGGGGTGAAATATCTGGTTATACACTAAAAGCTAATTTGCCGTCATTCAGTCTAACCCCAAATTCACTTGCACTGCACTACTTAGTTATTTAATGACTACCAAATCAATATAACTTACTCCATTTATAGTGGAATAATGTATTATGTTTGAGTACAAGAGTAGCCTCTCCGCAGTAGACAACGGTATCTCGCCAAATGACACGGATCTCTGCCATAAATATAGTTGTTAGTAATATTTATTTTTATGGCCAATAGTGATCGGAGAAAGCTGGGAACGGTGCATCCAAGTCAGATATTTAGTAAGTTATGACTGCATCGGTGTCAGAATTAATTGTGATTTGGGGAATTTAATTTAAGACCTGGTTGACCTATAGGCCATGATATTTGATACGGTCCGTCTAAAATCGGTTAAGTGGTTTTCCGTCTGCAACGTTATCTCGAAAATCTCTGCAAAATATCTTGAATTTATTTTATAGAAACTTTATGAGTAATCATTTGCGACATAAAGGTTAGTGCTTATAAATAAAATAAGGAAGAAAGAAGGAAAATAATTTATTATAAACACTAGCATCTGCGCACCGTCGTTCGCGTAGTAGGTTTTTAATGCGATAGGCAAGCTTTTGACCACAATCTCACTTGATAGAAAGGTAGTCGGTAAAAAGTCCCAGTTATAGAACGTAAACTATCTGTGTTCTAAATTTCATCAAAATCTGTTTAATGTTTTGGCGTGACTAGGTGTAGTAGTTTAAAGTATTAGTTTGTGTGACTTCATAATTTTACAATGGAAAGTAGGTACATATGGTCGAAGATTTCATGGATTCAACCGAAACCGCGTGAATCTTTTCAAATAGCTATAAATAATCCAGTTTCGCATCGTATTCTTCGAGATCTATCCAACATGGCGTAACCTGGACAGGTTAAATGTCCTATGAAAAGACGGTATTTCGATACAACGTGCTTAATAGTCTAGCGTCAGTTAGTAGGTTGTTAGCACGTAAATTATTTCCTTTTTTTCTATTGATATTTCTATGGACAAATAGGATGAGGAGGAATGAGATCTAGTTCTTCGATATAATAAATAATAATAATAATAAATCTTTATTGCCAAAGAATGTACAATATTTCACGATAATGTCCTTAAAGGCTAAGTTAGCAATATCGTTGTAGAGTATCTGCTGCCGAACTAGGCTCATCGCCGGTGTTTCAGCATACAGCGCTCTTCCCATAACTAGATCTACAATATTAACTAGCACTAATATCTTACATAATCTAGTTACATTAAGATGATTTATACCAATATTGCTACCAATTAAACATTTGATGCATAGCACTCAGTTAAAAAACATGACACATTTTTAGCTCAAATATAAAAAGTAGAACTTGGTAGTAGAAATTGGTAATGCGATATGCAGCATGCGATCTAAACTAAGTTGATCGATTAAGTTCAAGATATCGTAAGTTACAAGCTTACATCATATGTACTTACTGAATATTATTGTGAATTAATTCTACAAGACTCAACAAACTACTCGACCATCAAAGTACAAGGCAATTAAAAACAATCTAAGTTTAGTAAATCACATCGAATGTCAGATATGATTGCCTACGAAATGTTGCTCATTAGAGAGTGATAATCACTAATCAACCGTTAGTTCATTTTAATTAATTGTTAAGACAATGCTATAAATTGAGAGTTAATGCCGTCTGTCTACATTCGTGTAGTTAATTACAGTTAAACAAATCTACGTAATTAGAACCGATTGGAGTTATTGAAGTTGGAATTGGAGTTCGATGTTTTAGGACTCGGTTACTTTTCTCGTTAGAGGTTATTAAATATTTATTTATAATTATTGCCAATCAATATAATTATATGAATATGAAATACGTTAAGGTAAAACTTTTGAACTTTTGGGCCAATAAAATATTGCGATGCACATTGCAGGACTATATTATGTATAATTTTATTCATGCACGTACGTGCAAATATTGTCCAATAGCAATGAGATTATTAAAATTTGTCGACCGAATATCGTTCTCACAAGTTAATTAATTGAATGTATCGATACTCTGACAAGACTTAAAAATCGTTCCTCAGCGGTCTCTGTCATTTCACACCGAACGAACTAAGAGAGAGTCAACGAGAGACGGTGTCGGATGCGCCGCTCAAATTGAATAAAAACAACAGTTTTTTTTAAAGAAATCCAATAAATCGTTTGAAAAATTTAATCTGCTCTTTATTAATTACGTATAATTTGTTACCAATCATATTAAAAAATCATGAATTGTTGAGATATTTCCCCATAGTTTCAACCTTCAATTAAATAAACCTAAAATAAAAAACAAACATGAACGCTTTCACAGTCACAGCCCGACACTAAGTTCGATGACTGATGTCGCGGGTGCCGCAAACATTTACATTACACACACAATCACAACAAGAACCAGAAACACTAATTTACCTTGGGGAGAAAGCTTGTGTTTCCGTCGGGAATAGAATACCCCAGCTTAGTTCTTATTAATGTATAGTCATAATGAATCACCGGAGCCTTATTCATTGATCGGCAGATGGATCATGTGCTGGTGAGCGTGATCTTGTACAGATTTACGTGCTACAAGACTACCCTTATCAAGCAAGATTTATAAGTATTACCGTAAAAAAGTATTTTCATTTAAAAGAATTCCGTAAAAATAAAACATGTAATGTTTACCACCCTCGCTTTAAAGCAGTAACTTTAAAGATAACCATTTCAAGGTCGGTTTGCGCACCTAGCTGGAGGCGTAGCAACTACTCCGAGACAAAATATTAGCCAATTACAGAAAAGAATTGGATAGACGCGACGGTTTCAATAGTCCCAAGGGAACGGGTGGAGATGTAGAAAAATTGCATTTATAATTAATGTTATGCTTTTAAATTTGCACTTTTTAGTAATAGTTATTAAGAAAATTGGAAAAGTCTGATAAATTTGTAAATTTATCACTGTTTTTTTTAGTTTGTTATCACGTTATGTGCCCAGCCTATGTCGAGTCGTGAGGGTCTTCTGGTCGATGACGATAATGAATCCTGGCTTTAAATAATGTGCCTATGACGTTTCGTTTCCATATGATTGTTGCTGATATTTGTTACTATGCTCTATATGTAAGAAGGTATCGGAGTATCCCAAATACAACAAATTATGTATTAGAAATTAAGAATGTTTTAAAAAAAAAATTAATGAAAAAAAATGCGCCGCCGAGTTTCTTGCCAGGTTCTTCTCGAGATGGCTGTAATTTTGCGAATCTGGCAATAGATTCATTAACTTTCATGAGTGCCTCTTTGGGGCCCACGTGAATAAACGATTTTGATTTTGATTTTGACACCCAGATATTTACACATGTCCTTGAGATCCCACACCGTTATTAGCATTGCTATTAATGTCATACATTTCTCATCGCAATTACACCAATGAACTGACAGATTGAGACATTAGCTTGATTGAAATTTATCTAACAACAATTATATCTTTACATATACGATTGTACAATATATATATTGCGCAATAATCAAGAATATTGTGTCAAAACTTTACAACTTAGAAAGGTCGAGGAAAACACTAGAGACGATTTATCATGACGTTAGATAAATAAATCATCGAAGGTCAGAACCCACCTTGCTTGGTGCAGAGGTGTCAGTGCAAGTGTACACTACGGGCAAGTATTTACCGCGCCACTTATGTTACTAGTATTAAGAGTTGTAAAGTAGATCTTCAAATTGTGAATAAAAGTGTTAGTGGGTGAATTCAAACAATATTGGAATTATCACATATTATTATTGGCATTAAAAGCTATTTTCTGGGCTCTAAATTCCTCACAAATCTTTAGTTACTTCTACTCTAATAAAATGCTATGTTGCGTTTTAATAGCTGCTTTATTAGCTGTTATAGACGCACGTGCCACGACCTGTAACCGTAGCCCCCAGAAGAAGGGCATCGTATAATATTATGTCAGAAATCTGGTAGAACCTGGAAACGGAGCATTTTTCTAGGAGTAACAAACGTGTTTTTTTAGAAATGCCTATTTAATTTGCGCTTTATAGCTATAGTATAGAATGCTGCAATAGTTTTATACTCATTTGCAAACATGGTTTAGTATATATAATATAAATTTATAGGTCAGGTTATATAAAGAGAGTGCTAAAAACAATATTTTTTTTCAATTTTGCACTAACGTTCTGGTGGGTTTTGGCCTTCACAGAATAGACGCCAGTACAGAAGTATTACTCCGAGTGAACGGAGCGCGTTATTTACTGCCTACGAGACACGGACATAAAAATCTAATGCAGGTTCGTCTCCGATAAATCACTCTGAGGAGGTCGGATGCCGACTTTAATGGCGAAAACTCCGCATTTCGACATATAGTTCCCACAATGATGTGGTGTAAATATCGTACAGATATGGCCACGGCCTTGAGTGCTGCATCGTCAGTCGTCATTGTTAGTAATAAATAATGGTATATCGTTTAATAATCGTTAAATTTACACGATTAATGACGAGGATGTGTGAAGGCACATTGCGCTATCGCATTTTGGAGACTAATATATTAGATAATATGGGATACTATGAGTAGGTTAAGATAATTCCTGTATAAGTAATTACAGAATGTTAATATAAATTGAATAAAAAAATGCGCCGCCGGGTTTCTTGGCAAGTTCTTTTCGAGATGGCTGTATTATTGCTAATCTAAAAGTAGTGTCACTAACTTACATGAGTGCCTTTTTAGGGCCCATATGTGAATAATAATGCAGTGGTTACATATTTGAGCCGTTTGTTGTTGAGACACTGGGTCCGTGGGGACCGGGAGCTCATTCTATTTTCAAAAATCTATCAGAGCACCCGGTTGAGGCGACGCGTGATCAAAATTATGGCACTTATTTGGCTCATCATATTAGCATTGCAATTCAGAGAGGCAATGCCGCCAGTATGATGGGAACGCTACCCACTGGTAGTGGGCTTGAGGCTTGAGTTACCTATATGCTCGATGTCTTGTAGGTAACTTAGTTCTTTGCTGTATATAGTTTTCATTTAGTTTTAGAAAATATAGGCAATTGGCCCGTATTTTATATGTGAATAAACGATTTTGATTTGATTTGACTTGAAAATTTATCAGATATTTATATAGTGTTGTTTTGCATAATTACATATTTGCTATTTTAGCGTCGAAACTATCCTAGACTGGTCAATTTTGCAATAACTAAACGTGGAAATTTGAGTAGTATCGCTTTTAAAAATTTTAATTGCCTGAATATTACAATCATCGTATAAAAAGTCAAGAACATCTTATAATCTTAATTATAACGGAAACTATAGCATTCAGAATAAAGTCATAGCTCTAAATAAGCTAAGGTTAAGAACTCGAATCAGAGTCTGATATCTTTCTTCTATTTAATATATTATCCTTTAATATTTTTACCGCAACTTTGTTGTATTTGTTTGTTTTAAAGTTTACTTTCATGCCCTTAAGTAAAAAGCAGCTGATTGTATCAGAAGAATGCGGATATATTTCTGGCCATCTGCCGAATAGCTCTCATAAAGACGTTGACTTGAGAATTCCAGATTCATTGATAAAACCCTAAAAACTGATTAAACTGATATAATAACTCTTATAACTCGTTAGTAGAATTAACTTATAATAAACTGATTATATCTGATTTGATTAAAGAAGTTTTTCTAATTCTATTTTGTTTCAACTTCTAATGAACAAGTTATGTAAGAAATCTGTAATACGACTGATGTGTCATTTATTTTTTAATTCATTGTATGTCATCATTGTCATGCTATGACAACTTTTGACCGCTATTTCACCTATTGGTCAAACAAGGATTATTTTTTTTTTTTTTATTTGTGACAGGCTAGTGTTTGACCACTATCTCACCTGATGGTAAGTGACGATGTGATCGAAGCTGGTAAACACACTAGACCTGGAATACGCAGGCTCTCAAGGATAACTGCCGGAACACCGTATTTGGCTTGGCGGCAGACTTTCAACTTGATGGTGGTAAGCTACTTTGGTAGCAAGCCAGGCGAGCAACTCACAAAATGCTCTACCACCTCTCAAAAAAATTCAAAATCCCGAGCAAAAAAGGATATTTTTGCTCGGGACGGTATATGCCACAAAAACGTACCTACAGTATTTCTGACTGATATGTACTTATCTTACTCATAAACAATAACATGATTTATTAGTCGTTATTATATTCGTTCGTTATTAATATCGGTTGGTCGGTTGGTTCACATTTTTTTTTATGTGGAATATTTTGTGTTATATACATTATCTCTTGGCAGGTCCAAGTAACATCAAGAAGCCAATTTCGTCTTGAACAGCACAAATTAATTTGAGGATAAATTTCCCTTTATGGACGTTTTCATTTGGCTTTTCTAAGGGTTGTTTTTTTGTATCAAACTGAGGGGTGTCGTTTAGTTTTTTATCGGATGTATTTAAAGTCCTTGGGGTGAGTAGGGTGGGGTTAACTTGAGCGACTTTAATGCTTCCTTCTTACACGTACAGGACATTATTTAGGGAGTTTCGATTTAATTTCGCGATTGCATGGTTCGTGGGCTAATAAATGAGAGGTCGTTCGGAAAGCACAAGTTTCACTTGCAGTGTTGATTTATTTGGCTGAAAAAACATTTACTTCAATTTTACAATAAAAAAAAATCCAAAACAACAAATAGGTCTTACATATTTTTTTTTTAATTCATTTTTCATTGGTCTTTTTGTACATAAATTATTTTTTTCTGTTTTATTCAATTTGTGCAATATGTGTAAAATACGTTTTAACATAAAGATTCATTCAATTTATGTTTTCACCTAAAAGTTAAAGATCCATACCAAATCTCAATTATTAGAGTAATTGTGTAACACTTTATTAACATTGCTATAAATAACTCAATATGAAGTAATATTTAGCTGAGTTAAATTTCGAGTGGCTACTGTTTAATGAACAGTTAACATTTCACTAATTCAATCACCTCCATTAATGGAAGGCGTGTAGGCACTATCTTAATTATTTTTATTTTTACACGCTGCTACCGCCGGAGTTTATGATCCACTGAAATTAAAAAGTTAATTGCTTCTCTGAGGATTAACTTCCACCGTTTTTTTATTAAGAAATATTTGACATTCATCTTTTGAATTGATTGATACAGCTGCCGAGAGCGCGGCCCTAATACTTTTAATGAAGTCGAAAATGTATATATCATAGACATGGAATATCAAGTTTCTAGAACCCATTAAAGTTTCGAGCGCTCTAAAGAAGTATGTACATTAAAGTTTAAACTGCATTCCGTCTATTCGGCTTGCAATAAAAAACAATAGCCGGGGCTCTTAGAGTGAAGAATTCGCAAAAACTCTACCCCACAATATTCTGACTCGCGTAAAACGTAATGGGAAATTACTCTAAAATAAAAAAAAGAGTCTCCCTCAAAAGGAACCCTTATGTTACGGCAATTTGGATAAGACTCCCCTGGTACCTACACTAAAAATTCCACTAAGGAGCATCTCGTCTCGATATGCACATATTCTTTCCCTCACAATCTACGGGAACTCATAAAACTCCGAGTTTTAATCGAAATGTTCCAGAACATTCGTTTGTTTTTCTGCCCGAGCACGTGATTTGATTGTGGGATCGCGGACGACTATTGTTTTAAAGTGGCTCCAAGTTTTTAGAATTAACTGTGCGAAATGATTTTGGGGTGTGCATTTTCGTTAATCCAGGAAAATGTGGATTTTATACGGTTTTCATAAAAACAGAAATAACATCTTCCTGCGGACTGTAGAGGAGATAATATCGGGTTCAATAAAGCCAGCCGAAAATGGCCCGGCTTAGTATTTGTCCTCCGTAACGTTCGGAACAGAAGCTTTTTATGGAGAACGCCCGCGGCTCGCTAATCCTGCGCCAAAAAACACAATAAGCCGAAGTACGACGTCGCGGCTAAATTACTATCCGAGTCATTTCAACCCCACGGCGATCCGAGTAAAGCGTTTGATAAAGTGGATCACAAAACGTATAATATAGCGGCGGGCCCATAAGTGGTCCTTGCGGTAAGCCGGCGCGGCGGCGGCGTCGCGGCCGCCCCACGCGAAATCTCGAAAGTGGTTTCATAAGCTAACCGTGCGAAACGCCTTCCCGGTTGTTATTGTGAAATATGAATTATGAAAATAATAAAAAATAAAGCGTTTGTAGCGGCGGCGGGGGTCTAAAGCGAGGCGCGTGGCGCCACGTGCGCTCTCCGCGCGAACCAAAATATTGAAAACTTTAACCGCAACCTGAGCACTAACTGTCTCCTATTCTGTGCCGCAGCCACCGCGCTACAGGAAGCTATTGGACGTTTTAATGCGACACGCGACTGTCTTAATTTCCAACATTAAATTGAAGGATGGTAATCAAATTACCCTGCCCCCTTATTTAGGTCATTGCAATTTAATTTTATAAACAGGGTTACCAAAATTAAATATTAAACTATCTCTTGCTGCTCTTCAAATGTAAACAAACGTGTCATTTATTGATTGTATCGTTTTCTATTTGTTTATGATAATTTAAAACATCGAATAATGAAATTAAAGTCTTTCAGTGCTTCGCGACTTTGTGTTCGTTATAATTATTTTATAATGATACCTCGTTTTAAACATGCACAGTTATATAAACATATGTATTCGTGGAATATTTTTTGACACAAGCTCGTGTTTTAGATAATACAAACCACTGTAGAGCAAAACTCATGCTCATGTCCTACGACGCTACACAATTGATTAAAGAATATCATGATGAAAAGCGAGCGATGATCATTGTCTCACCGCACTGAAGGGTAGTACACTCAATAAGGATTACGTCGTTCCATTCATCCAATATTTATCCCGCCGCCGCCTTTGTATGAATAGTACAAAAATTTAATACTGTTTGTGCCGCTCCGGTCTAGCCGCCGGATTATAGCCGAGGGTACTTTTTTAAATAGGGTTACGTTCTTTCCGCCCGCGCGGAGGGTCGTGATAAATGACACATGCACATTTTTCGAAATACCCAATTTCGGATTTAAGTCACCCCAAAGTGGCCCGGTGTCGGACAATAGGGCCGGGAGACGCGCTCGACTCATTTACACCGAATGCTTCGGTGAAAGGGTGGCAATACAAGACTACACGATCTACAAACACCCGTAGTATTGGAAACGGTTATGGGGTTTAATAATGCATTCTTCTATTCGTGACGCCCCGCCATTACCTTGGGATAAACTGCGCGTAAAATTGGCATCGGAAAAACTTAACGAGTGCTGTATCGACGGCGCTGTAATCATGGCTTGATGCTGTGGTCTTCAACCAGGGATCAGTTTTTGTACAACAGACGGTCGAACAAATTGCACGTAGATAAACAACATTATAACGGTGTAATAAAAAGCAGCAAAACGATTGTTCTAGAAGAAGTTAAGCCATAAATAATGTCGTCCGCCTTAGCAAGCGTTTATGCGCAGTACCTGTTGATTTAAATACTGCCCGGATTATTTATTCTGTTATGGCCTGAACTCAAATATGATGCATAGCAAAACTGGTGCAAGCTAGTCTACTGCCTAGCATATCTATTGCTACTGTTGGCCACTTAATATGCATAACTTTTCAATCGTTGACAATACTAGAACTTGTAGGCTTATCGAAGAATTGATCTTTAAACTAGATTCATTAAGTCAATGATAATTGTTAGTTAATTCATTTATTTACAAATTTAGTAATATACTTATGACTTGAATGTAAATATTAAATGCAAAATATTGAATTAACATCTATTATATCTAGGATAATGAAAACATTTTGAAAACTACCTGGTATTTTAATCTAAGTTGAATGAGTATTACAATTACTAGGATCTATACAGTCTTATAAGTAATTCTACTTCATTTAATACGGTTTTTTTTCAAATTAAAACACTATTAAGTGTATTCATACTAAATAGAATTTAACAATGAAAAAATGCCTGATAAACTTCCGAGAGGCACTTATTTTAAAGACCCCCTACAACCACTACTAAATAATCAAATGGTACGGATCCACGAGTCAAGTGCCACTAAAATAAATATAAACAAGTCATAATTGAAACCGTTACTGCGTATACCTAGTGTATAGCTTTATGCAAAACGTAAAAAACCCATCACAATCTGTTTAGTGATCATAACAGAGACTTAACTGGGATCATTACGTGTCGGTAAGAAATCTGTTGTTGAAAGGATGCAATTTTACGGTTTGATTGTTGATAAATGATATAATTCTCCCTACACAGGTTCAACATATACATTACTAACTGTGCCCCGCGGCTTCGCCTTCGTTTATTATTGTTAATAGTTATATAATTAAATGGTAGCCTACGTGTTACTCCTAGGTATAAGCTATGTACATTCCAAATATCATCCTAATCCGTTCAGCCGGTACAGCGTGAAAAGAAAAAAAGTATACTTTTACACTTACACACAATCTTTCGGATTTATAATATTAGTACATAGTACATTAGATATCATATGGAGCGCAAACGTCACTTAATTTTTTAATTATGTCCAAATGTAATCGAGGAAATTTGAAATAGTACACTATCCTTTAAAAAGAAAAAGCTTTGGTTGAACCAGTATGTTATCAACAAAATGGACTAAGATAAAGGAAAATATTAGGGGGACTTGGAGCTCTTAGGACACAGTTATGGTAAAAAAACAAGATGATTTCAATTTGTAATGTACTTTTCTGAAATATCACCTCAAATGATTAACTAGCTAACATGTTTATATATTCGTTATATAATGATTGTTTGTAATTCAATAAATATGTCAATATCACATAATTCATATGATTTTTCTTTACGCTAGGGCATGACACCCTGTGGCTGCGGGTTCAAGGCCCGCTACGAGCGATACTAATATGTTTTATTCTTAAATTTACTGCTCATTTAATGTTACTTTCAAGAGCTGAAAATTGCTACTTGTATACCTACAAATTTACATAACAAATCGTAAAATCAGGTGTTGCTCCCAAAAGCGAAACTTTTGAACTCCAAAACTATGCAAATGTAAGAAAGTTTTTGAGGCGTTCGCTACAAACTATTTCTTAAATGGCGGCCGCGAAGGGCTCTTTACGCCTAAATAGTTGTTTGAACATTGTTTTATGAGAACTTGATTTGTGGCGGCATTACATATTATGACTTTACGTTTTTTTGTTTTATAGCGGTGAATGACTTTACAATAACTTGGTATATACTTTATAGTTAAACAATTGATGTTTTAATATAGGTATATGGAATTATATTTATATGATAGAGATTGTATAAAACCTAATATAACAAAACAATATTTTAGACCCATCTCTGGTTACATTTGATGCACCAAAATGGCAGTAATCGTGTATTGAACGAGTCAATCTAAGTTAAAGCACTAATGTTTATAACAAAATTGAAATTTGTGTTAGTTTCATATGAATTACGAACCGGTACGCCGCCGTTGTCCGAGTGACCTTTTATAGCTTTCATTGAATTAAACTACTGGCGTGTCAACTTTCCCGTCTAATAAATACAAAACAGCCGTTGGGAAAGTAAAAAAGATTAGGAATGTGCAACCCTTCCTTGCCGTTAATAAATGTCAAGCCAGCCATTGACATTTGGCGGGACGGCGGCTACGGCCGATACGCTCGATTTGTGACCATTATGGTCACGGTGGAGCATTTGGAACCTTCCAAATCATGTAAAAGTAAAAAAAATAATCTTATAGGTAGTTAACGTAGCGTTTGACCACTATCTCACCTGTTGGTCATTGGTTGTATGGTAGTAGGTAAACAAGTTAGTAGTGGTAAACAGATTTCTAATTTATACTACGCTGTATTTTGTTTCAGGTTACATATAATAAATAATAAAAAAAAAATGCCTTAGGTAATGCTTGTTCCACCCGTTTCCAGAACAACAAAGCAGACTTCAGAGAACATTTGAGCATCGTAATAGTAGTTACCATTTGATAAACGACCTGATTATTTCTATTGTAACAAGTATTTGTTTCAATGTTATATTCGGCTTAAAACACGAAAATTGTTCGACTTACTTTGTAGTCGACTAGTTTCGGACAAATTAGTTGTCCTTCATCAGGTTGAGTCAGACGCGCGATACGCGGAGGCGTGCGGGCTCGGGCCTTGGCGCGTGACTCAGCGAGCGCCGAGGCCCGACCGTGAAGGACAACTAATTTGTCCGAAAATAGTCGACTACAAAGTAAGTTGAAAAATTTTCGTGTTTTATTTTTTGATTAACTCACATTTTTTTGAGTTAAAAAAAAATAATATCGTCCCTTGTAGAATTCATCATGGCAAGAGTGTAAGTACTCGCTTTAATACAGTGTGGTTCCACATTTTTTTCTGTTTGTCGCTATATTTATCTTTCTGTTTTTTAAAGTAAATAACATCAACATGCATTGGTTAAAGCTACTTAAAACACCTCATTAAGTAAGTACATCTGTCAACATTACGGGCATCCGAATAATCTTTAATTTGGCCTGCGGCGTAACACGAAGTCGTCGTTACATAACGAAAGACGTGTTTTTACGCATTATGATCTTGACACACCTAGGCAAGAAATGTGATTACATAAGCCTTGTCATTAATGGAATTTAATCCGTCGCCAAAATCGATATGGTGTCCTACTACGTTATTAGTTATTATACGGAGCTATTCTTGGAAGTCCGTAGTTCTAGGCCTTGTGCTTTTACAACACTCAATCACATCATCATTTACATATAGGTGAATAAGCTGTTAAATGCTAGCCTGTTAGAGATTTGATGCCAAAAAGACAAGCGTTTGAACACTAACTCACTTGATGGAAAGTGAAGATGCGGCCAAAGATGTTACACCCTTGCCTAGATGATACACTTTAGACTTAAAGCCAAAACCATTTTGTACCTTCCAGGAAACAAAGACGCATGCAAATAATTAATAGCATTTTGCATCACTTACGATGATTCCGAATTGGTTAGTGAAGGTATTCTAAAATGCTTCAAAAATGCTTTACCTCGCATTCACTAGGTTGCGTAGGTATGTTAGATATGGTTACGTTTTCAAATATAGAATGTATTGAGTATCACTCGCAAGCTCTTTCACCTGCTTATTTACTTGATTAAAAACTATATTTAGTCGTTGTTTTCAATGACACCTGCTTTAATAACATTATTGCAATGAATGGCCGGTATGTTTGTAGAGTCAGATAGAGTCCGCGAAGTTAGTTGTAACTGATTTGAGTTTTATACTAGAGAAATATAGAGACATATTGTATTATTAACTTATAAACTAACTAGCCGTGCCCCGCGGCTCGGCACTCTATTATCAAGTTAAAAAGTAGCCTATGTGTTAATATTAGATATAAGCTATGTATTTTCTAAATTTCATCCAAATCCGTTCAGCCGTTAAAGCGTGAAGAACATACTTACACAAAAACTTTCGGATATATAATATTATATATTAGGATAAATGAACGCACCAAAAACATTATCTCCCTTTGAAATTATACTACTCTACTCCAGCCCCGATTGGCTTAGAAGATAAGTATTCATTCGTGAGTGATGTAAATGTTTTCGTTATTCTCGGTATTAATCTTTGGACTTCGTATCAGGTTGTGAGTGTAAAATCGTTTGTTTATTAGCAAAAATCACAAAAAACAAAGTTAAACTGATATTGATGAAGGAAATTTATTATTACTGATGGAAAGTGACGATGCGGCCGAAGATACTACGGCTACTGTTACGTTGTTACGACACATTACAAGTTTATATTGAACTGCCCGTTGGCTTAGTAGGGTGAGTATTCTTTGCGGGAACACAAGTTATTTCCATAGAAAAAATTGTGTTTCTGTTTGTGGTTCTGGTTGGGTTTGTGTGTGATATTAATGTTTCGGGCAACCACGACACAAGTCATCGAACTTAGTATGGGGTTGTGAGTGTGAAAGCTTTACGTTTGTATTATCGTTATGTTTTTTTAAAACAATAGACATAAACACTACATTTGTCAATTCAAACCAATGTACCTTTTCTGCTCCCAAGTGTATCCCATCTTCACAGGAATACAAAATAAGGTATCTTATACACGCACCGATATGCATGCCCGAGGGCGTCAACTTTAAATTGGTCCCGGGTGACCGATGCGTTGCAGGCGAGCCGATGTGAAACTAATTGCATGCGTTGCGGAAAAATTACTTTAATAAGTGTTATTAAATTGTGTGGATGTCCTTTTATAAAATATCATGTTATTTTTATACGCGTAACGTCGTGGTTGTGGTCTTTAAATATCTTTATGTTATGGAAAGGTAAAGTCATGGTTTAGTTTTACAATTTTTAGGGCTACGTATACAGAGGGTGGAAACGGGATTCTAACACTAAGCCTACGCCGTTTGTCTGTCTATCCTGACCTTTTAAAGGTTAGCGCCATTGTGTTCATGATAGTACGGTACCTACGGTATACAAGTATGACTTTGCCATTCCTTTTGTTTCTAGTATTTTTTGCTATTACTTAGGTTTTGTTGTTGCTAGGTTACGGTGCTGTTAAAAGGAATACCCCTACAATCAGTCACCATCTTATATTATGTGTTTAAAAAGAGTAATATTTTAATTCAATATACCTTCAATTTACTTGCTAAACCCGTAAATATCGGTTAATCAGAAAACTCTATTAACTCGATAATTGCATATTTAAGCAAACCAAGAATTACGTTTGCATGCGGGTGCAACAGAGCAAGGCGTTTTGCATGCTAACGAATGTATGTACATAGAACTATGTTGCTATGACTCCTTGTCGTAATATAGAAACGTGAAGTTCTTTATTTATGAAACACACAAACACATTAAAATATTGTGACAGAGTACTTAAACGTTATACCTATATTTTTCAAATCGATAGCATTTCTATGATTAATACGTCTTAAGAGTCGTTAATGTCTGGTTAAACTGTAGAATGTTTAATGTTCGGTATTAAAATTTAGTTAGATGGAATGATGTAATGCAGTCAGAAAAGTATCTTATCATTGTTGGATGTGTTAAAAAATGCATTATATTTTGCATTGTGCCTCATCTAAGTTCACATTTTACGATAGTCATTTTATTATGAAGCATTTTCTGTAAAAATATAATACTGAAGCGCTGTCATGCGACTTTTACACACGTAGTACTTATAATTAAAGTCCCTTAGATGTATCCTACAACGAATTGAATCATAAACTGGGGATGCCTACCAATTCGCACCAGCTGGATGGTTTATATGCCATTCTAGAAGAAGAACAAGTGTCTCTGTACTTGTATCGTATAAATGTAATACGCTTTTCATTCTGCATAAGAAATCACTGCATAAGTATGTACAAGTTCTATCGCAATACTTGAAATGTGTTCGCACATGCGTATTAGTAATTATTGACTGAGTAATAATACGCTCAATTTGATGAGTATTTTTTCGATGAAATGAAGCAATAGCAATTATTATTATTTCCACATTGGGATAACAATTTCATCGAGCATTTGGCTGATAGGTAAATTTATTACGTTGTGTTCTCAAAGAGTTAATTTCTTATCTTACAATCTGTCTCTTTTGTTTTATCGAAATTAGAGCGCTGTATATTTGAGATTGTTGAAAAAAATCACACTTATTCACCGGTAGAGCCTATTAAGTCATCAGGAATGCCTGTCAGCCTGATTAGCTCCAAATGAAGCCATCCGACTTTCAATGATCGTCGATTCCACAAGGCATCGCAACTGTGACACCACTAATCAGTTTACACGGTGTTGTTCCGCCACTATTATTATACACAGGTAGGAAGGTGCGCCAACGGTCTCCGTGCACCTTGCAGAACACCTTGCGTCTGTCGACTGATACAAGATATCAATTAAAACCACAACAGAAAGACTAAAACGCCAAACCAACCAAAATGAAAACAAAACTGTTGTAATTGAAAATAAGATTCATATTCCTTTGCTGGTTCTCCCCGAGGGTGATAGCGGAAAGATCTGACCACCCCCCGTATAGATTAACGTTATTTAGCTAAATATAAACTTTTTTATTACACTATATTAGTGGACACGCTTGTCTTGATAAATTAGGTACCAAATTCGATGCTCGTGAAACGTTGAGATCTTGATAAGGGTATCGAAAGGAAAAGTGGGTTGAATTTGACTATTTTTACATGTCACGGTGTTGGTTTTTATAAAGGCTCTGTGATAGACAGACAGATGTTCTAGTTAATTAGAACGATGGTTTCAAAACAAAAACTTGTCGATTCATAACCTGAGGGCTTTGTCTGGTCTACAATGTTGCTGACGTATTTCTTACGAGTTTCGCATCGAAATTATGTAATGTGCGTTCCACCTGGGCAGAGCGGAATTAATTAGACAGGATTATAAATAAAAAAGGTATGCCTTAATAGGGAAGTCATTTGCAAAGGAATAAAGCGACTGGAACTACACATACATCAATAGATATGCGTTTAAGATAATTACATTAATGTTTAGTCCCTTAAAGTCCCAAATTATTGACTGGATTCTGCAATTACTTTCATATCTTTCTATCGAAATGTGTTATATTGAAATAAAACCTAAGTTTAAAACATAATTTTCAACAAAGTAAGCTGTGGGTAGTAAATCTTGTAACAAATGACAGCATAATAACTGAGACTCGTGTAAGCGCGTTTTTCTCCGTCATTGCATGCAAAAGAACACTAATACAATCATATTACGTTCTACTACTATTGTAGTAAGATTGTTTTTTGCGTGACTTCTTGTTATCAAATAAAGGCGGGCTCACACTGGTCTGACGTATTCTACGACGCGTGACGCTCATTTGAATGTTGCATTTGCAATCGGCTTACGTTATGTTATTATTAATGATAACGTAACACAGTAACATGTATGATAACAATGATATCTCAAGTTTTTAGCCTTACGTTTTGAAATTTTTTTTTGCGTTGCATAAAGCATGAAGTAAATTTTCCAGCTGATAGTTTTGCTACGAGATATTGTATTTCACTAATATCTCTTCTTAAGTGACGATCAGGCCGAAGATGTAGCACGTATGCTTGCCTAGAACATATCGAATTCAGATTATTGCTTGATACATGCTAACATGAATATATATTTTGATAAAATATATTTTTACTTAAAAAAATATAATAACAATAATAATTCGTGCCCTGTAGCTTTACTCGCGTTAGTAAAATACTTAGCACGTTTAAAAAATATCATCCAAATTTAATCACACCATTTCAGCTGTTACGTAGATCAAAGGTATTTAGATAGATCGCATCAAACAAAACTACTTAGATAGATAAACAATTATTTATTACACGAGATAAAGTGTTACATGTTAGTTTGGTACTTGCAGCTGTAAATAAAACATACATAATTCGAATTAGTTAATAAATTATTCAGCGGTCATTTATCCGAACATTACGAAAATTCGAGTTATCTCAACTGCATATCACTATCCTGACACCTCTTCAAAACCCCTATCTCAATATCCAACTATCGAATGTTCCAAGTTGTGCAATAAGCAGTAAACAGCAGCGTGTCGGGCCGACGGCCATCAGATAGGCGACCCGGGGTGAGGTGTCAGGCCTTCGCACTTACTCGAAGACGCATTTTTAAGAAGATAGTTGATACCGTTTACTAAAGAGATGTTAAAACTATTTTGGAGACAGTTATTTAGTTAAACAATTCCATACCTAAACACTATAAACACTTTCAAACTCACAGCCCCACACTAAGTTCGATGACTTGTGTCGTGGGTGCCGGAAACATTCACATCACACACGCACAATCACAACCAGAACCAGAAACACAAATATTCCTTGAGGAGAAAATTTGTGTTCCCGCCGGGAATCGAACCCGATACCCCTGCTTAGAAGGCGAACGCTCACACAACTGAGCCAAAGGGCAGTTCACCTAGTCAAATGAATTAGTTTTAGATTAAGTTCAATGAGACGTTAGTTTACAGCCAAAATGAAATTTTCTAAGACGAACCAGTTAAATATTCTCAAGTTATTATTGAAGGTAAAACATCATACATTTATATTGTTAAACTTAGCAAACATTTGTAAAATATATGATATAAAGTAGCATAATATGTCATATTCCAAGGCCCAGACTATCTACAAACTATATATTATACAAATCAATTTGGTCGTAACTAGAGACACCTCGTTTCATACACACTCACACTCTCAAAACATACCTCCACATTATCTTTGTGATAATGTTATAAATACACTTAAATTTTCATATTAATTAATACATTGATGACCATAATAACGGTTCAAATTAGGTTTCAGTAACTTTATTAACGTTGAACGACAATTTAATTTTTTTAATTCTAGATAGGCAAACGTTTGACCACTATCTCACCTGATGGTAAGCGACGATGCGGTCGACGATGGAGCACGTTTGCCTATTCACTCGCGACTTAAAGAATAATCAATATTACTTCTAGACCTAGTTCATACTTTCTCTTTATTAAATATTTAAATATCTTCAGCGATCAGTTGTCAGCTCTATACAGATATGTCCCTAAAACATTGTTCGGCAAGAGTTAGTAGGTACACCATTACATCCCCTCGGCGGGCCACTTTGCAACATTACCGTCCGATGACCGGCCTCGATTTACTAAGCCTCACATTTTTCAAATAGCTTTTTTCGATCAAATAGTCTTACTGGTGCCAAATAGGTTGGAAATAACTAAACTTAAAATAAGTGTTGATATTTAATTTACTGGTTTCTAGATTGTGCGACCATGAATATCTGGTATGGTAGATACTTAATAGTAAATTTGTAATATTTTGTTATATTATGAAATTCATTAATTGGCGAAAAGCACAATGCTTTCATGGTAAATTTTAAATCACACTAATTATAAATGCGAAAGTTTGTGTGAAATATGTTTGTTTTCTCTTACCGTAACGACTGAATGGATTTAGATGAAATTGGGAATGTTCATACCCAGGGAACCCGACTGCGCGACTAAAAGAAGGGTTACTCATTTTACGCTGGCGAAACGGCGTGGGATAGCTAGTATTATATATAATTATTGTAAAAACTACAAAAATCTTCAAACTACAGCAACAATTTGACAACTAAAAAACATCTGCAAGCATATCTATTATAATATGCTGAAATCATTACATCCCTCTAGCAAAAATAGCACAATTCCAATGAAAATTCTTCCACTGAATTAACAAACAAAAGCAAAAACAAGCTGTAACATGGGTCAGTCAAAGCATTGTAATGGCGGAGGTAAGCAGAGGACATGCCTGACCCTTGCTTGTTGGCTGGAGACGTCTTGGAGCCGAGACCCAAGGTATAAACGAATACGTATTTACTCAAAACAAGACAACAAGAATCAGTGTTATGATTGTGAAGTTTTTGTTGATTACCTCAACGGTATCCGATCAATAAAAACGCCTGACTTTTGTGCAATGGCTAGAGGCGTCTTGAATCGAAGTTCAAAGTATGAAAGAAAGTAATCAGCAAGAGCTGTAACATGGTTAGAAATATGTCGTTAAGTCACTAAACAATGTTTTGCCTAGCTTTAAGTCATCCTGGGGGCGTATTTACTACCAAAAACAAATCATCACTTACCATAAGGTGATAGAACGCTAGTCTATCAGAAAAATCAACTAAATTTTTCATTACAAGTTTACTTTGCTTACGATGGCTTGAGGCAAAAATATATGCTATAATTCAAGTTGTATGAGATGCGTCTTTTTTGTATTTGGTTAATTTTTAAAGAATCCACGCTGGTAACTTCTACCTTGCACCGGTGAATCTTAATAACCACGGGGCAGCCTCATCAATAATCCCTGTGGATTAGGCGGAGCTTACGCAAATACGATCCGATTGCTGGACGCGCGCCACCACGCGGCTACCTGTCAATTTGTACTGATACGGGTCACTTGTAGGTAATGCAAATAAGCTATACACTGTACAAATCTTATCAATACCATTATATAGGTAACAATACAAGATCCGACCGGTCAGGATGCAGTACACTTTAATTTTTAACTCAAACAAAACGCAAAAAGGACGTTTTACGTTTGTGATTTTGATATTTTTTTGTTTGTAACGAGACTTGATCGAGAGATATTTAGTCAGGTTTGGTGAAAATCGATGCAGCCGCTTATTGGATACGTCTTCGGGGGTTTTTTCAAATGTTGATTTTGACTTTCTCATGATGTGTACCTCTCCATTCATTAGATAGACGTCTATGTAAACATAAAATAAACGCCTTTACACTCACAGTCACACGGAGTCGTGGGTGACGGAAACATTCACATCACCTAAACAATCACACTCAGAACCACAAACACAAATTTAAGTTGCGAGTATAGAATTGCACAAATTTCAATAGCTAAAACGTTTGATATTGAAGTTACAAGATCATTCAGTATTATTTACTTAAGATACATATTTGAAGAATAGAATAGAATAGAATAGAAGCAATTTATTTGTGACAAAACATAAAAGACACACGAAAGGCAGAAACAAAAACAGTTTGTCACAAATCGGCTCCAACTCAGCATAATACTGGCTGTACACCAGCGCTGGTCTTCCGCTGGAGCCGTTTGGTGAAGTCACGGCACAGACATACAATAAACACACAAGTATGAAAAAAAAAAAAAAAAAAAAAAAACACATTAACAATACAAATTTAAAGGTTACAATATTTAGGTAGTTCAATAATATTGGCAAGATTTTATTTAATTCAGGCATGGCTTAATGAAGGAAGAGTGATCCACATTCAAGTTTTTCTTTCAACAATCACCTCGAGCTGCGGTTACAAATGCCAGTGGCCCATGTGGCGCTAATCGTGGCTCGTTTGTGGCCCATTTGTGGCCCATTTGTCGGGACTCTGCCCTATCCGCTCGCCCGGAGCGCTTGTGGTCGCTGAGTAAACGTTATTTTGTTTTTGCGGTTGACATTAACATTATAGGCAATTTTCAACACCTTTATAACTTATAAGGAGATGGAAACAGTTGAGTCTTACACTTATATACAGTTACGTTACTGTACAGTAAAGGATCAATATTAATATTAGTATATTTTAATAACTATTCCGATAAATTGCCTATTGTGTCAAGAATGACAAACACGCAAGTTACTTGTCCGAACCCATTCCAAATGTAAAATGCCCTGTCCCTTGCCAATTTTCAGAATTCACTCCGAATTTCAATCAATCACAAGATCCGAACACCATGTCTCCTAACCCTACGCATTCCAAGAAGTTCGGAGTCTTCCGAGATGAAGTCGGGGAGGACGTTCCTAAGATGTTTTCCCGAATTTTTGCAAGACAAATAGCAGACGCTGGACCGAGATGACATATTGCCGCGTCCATACACTCCGGAATGGCGAGTTTTCCTCGAGGGTCACACACAGGGTAGCGATGATTTATGCGCGGTCCGCACTAAAGTTTCAGCCGCTTTATGGGCTACGTATTTATGATGCCGGTTTAAAGTTGGACTGCGGCTTATTTATGTTTGTTTTCGTGGGATTCAATTGTGGTTTTGGGAATGTTGTTCCGGTATTGGCTTCTTGTGATAAAGTACTTGTGTTCAATGTTAACTGCTTTCTTGTTATGACAAGTTTTGGTGATAAGCATTGAGATCAATTACGAAAGTAGAGTCGTTTTTGTCTTTACTTTTTGTGTACATAACACTTTGATGTAGGCTGCAGGCTGGGGTATTTTAAGACTCGAAAAAAATGATTCCTTTTTTTTAAATGGCTGCTGGCTAAATTGGATGCGCGTTCGCCTTTTAAGCAGTGCGTATCGAGTTCGATTTCCGGTAGAAACATTAGTTTTCTCCCCAATGGAAATTTGTGTTTCTGGTTCTGGTGGTGTGAGTTTATCATTTTCATTGAATTGTCTTCATTCATTGTCTTCTTGTTCATTGAATCAAAATAAATAAATTAAAAGGTCAAATAAAAAAAAAAACTAAACTATAGTGGTTTTAAATTTTCCAGCGTTTTGCGATTAGTATGATGTGAACAGCTAAATACTTCTCTAAGACCGTACCTATACTGTACCTATCTACCGTATTAGACCTCTAATACGGTACTAGCATTAACTCTTTTCTCTCTCGCCAATAACACAAAGTTTAAGACAAAAGTCTTTAATCACTGCGTCCTACCAGTTATGACATACTGAGTTCAAACGTGGACTACTCCACCAATTCAAGGTCGCTCAGCGAGTTATGGAAAGAGCTATGATCGGTGTATTTCTAAGGGATCTAATCTGGAATGAAGTAATTAGCCATAGAACGAAAGTAATCGACATAGTTCAAAGGGTTCGCAAGCTAAAGCGGCAGTGGGCTGGTCACATATGCCGCAGAACCAACAACCGTTGGAGTAGACGAGTTCTAGAGTGGAGACCGCGAGTCGGTAAGCGTAGCAGGGGATGCCCTGTGAATAGGTGGAGCGAAGATATACGTAGGTACCGACTGGAAAAAAAGAGACAAAGATCAGGCTTATTGGGGCGCTTTGGGAGAGGCCTATGTCCAACAGTGGACTGGGATAGGCTGATTATGATGATAATGATCAACTCTTCTAAACTTATATCATACAAACAAATACCATTAAATTTCTCTAAATTTTAAGGTTTTTTGATGAGATTCATTGCAAGGTGAAAGTCCTGAATCTCAAGGGATCTCCCTATTGACAGCGTAAAACATCTGATATCTATGTTTAAACAAACCAACATTTTGTAGAGATTAGCTGTGCAGCTATTAGTAAATGTTTAAAATCAATGTTTTAAAGCTAAAGGAATTGTCACATTGGTTAAATAAAAAAAAATAAAAAAAGTTATATGCTGCTTTTAATGTTGGCTAGAAAGTTCCTCCGATATTACCTCAAAATATACTAATAAATAAGTCTGTATGACCATGTTTGTCGAAAGAGTCGATAGGTATTTTACATTGCTAAAAACATAAATGATATTTGATACAAACTTAAACTGAAAATCCTAAACATCCTCTTCTCTCAAATAATATTCAAAGTGGAAAATCAAAGTGTTTACATACTTAGCAGTGTTTACTCCGCCGCAATCAGCCGCCCAGCCGCCGCGGCCGCCCGCTCAGGCCGCATGTTTATCGCCGCCCAGCGCTGATTTGTGTACTCACATAGCTCTCGTTTGTCTTGGAACGGGAATTTAGAAAGAAATACGATTGGAATAAACTTGAATATTTTATCTGATTTTGTTTTGATTTCGGAAATTAATAATTTGGTTATAAAAAGATTTTTCCAAGAATTAAATAATAGGATAACTCTTCATGACTTTTTTATATCTTTAAATTGACTGCTACTATCTATATATAGTAGCAGTCAATTTGAAGATATAAAACTATCTTCTGCTACTATCTATATATATTTAAAAAAGTTCTTTTTATTCTAACAATCTTTCTTGAAGCCGAAGCACAATCAAATAAAAATTGTTTTTCTAACAATTATAATAAATTGATGGTTCTATTTTCAAAAAATTCTCATAGGCAATGCCGCCTGCATAATGGACACGCTTCTCATTGAACTTGAGCACTTTTCACAAGTTACCTATGAGCTTATAGGTAGCGTTAGTATTTTTAATTTTCTAAAATATAAACAATAAGGAATAAACATGAGATTTGAATGTAGGTCAAGTTTTTTTTTTAACTTTATAGTTAATGATTATGCCTAAAACGTTATTTTCTAACTAAATATTTTTAATATGAAATTTAAATGAATTAACATTGACAAAAATGTTTGGGAAATCAACAATAGCAAAAGTAACACTATATATTGGCTAGCGTGATTCTTGACGTCAGTTCACACTTTAATGATGTCAATTATAGATAAATTTTCCTTTAAGGCAGCCGTGATTGAATCGTGGATGTCACAGAGATGACGTTATGATAGCCGCATTTAGATTTTGCAGGAAACTGCTCGCATTTTTAAATATTTATTTGAATGTGAAACATGATATTTTTGTGATTTAAATTTTATTTTCTGAAATGTATTATAGTAAAAAATATATTAATAGTGTATTTTTTTTATGCTAGATACACAACCATTTGACCTCCATCTCTCCTGATAGAAAGTGAAGATGTGGCCTAAGATGTAGCATACTTGCCTAAAACATACCTATTCACTCTTGACTTGAACACTCCCAGATTATACCGTTCAGGAAACAAAGAGGCAAAAAAACCCGTAAATAACACGTTTCAAAAAGAAGCCATTAATATCTTCACCATAATTGTTTCTCCGGTATCCGGGGATGAGCCAAATCGCCCACAAATCAGGAGTGAAATAAAATCTGTGACCGCCCGCCCTGTCCGGCCAAAGGCGGTTAGGGCGGCAGGCCAGTTGAGAAAGTGGAAATTGAGATAGCGTAATGATTTTAAGAAAATAAATATATATTGTATATGTACTTGCAATTTAAATAACAATAAGATAATCTTAATCATAATAATAAAAATTTTGACACTTAACTAACAAATGATAATTATACTAATATAGTTTGTAAATAAATAAATATCAAAATTAGTTTATTATATTCAAAAGTTTAAAAAGAAATAATTGCACAAGCATATCATTAATTAATATTTTATAATTATTAAATTTAAATGTCAGTTTTAAATAAATCACTTATATAGTTTTAGCTGTGTCACATTGTTATATTACCATCATTACATGAATAAATTAATATGTCCAATAAGATAAAATTAAACAAGATAATAAAATATTTTTTATGAAAACGTGTAACTCCTAATTCAAATTCATTTAAAATGTGGTTGCCGATATACGCATAGTGGATTTTCTTCAAAGAACAATGACACATACAAAAACAAGAAAAGATGCGACAATTCTATTTGTGTAGATTTTGTAGTTGTTGTTATTTACAATCAGTGGTTACCGTAGGATCCACCTTTCTTTATGTGTACTTAACATATAAAGAAAGGCGAATCCTAGCCTGTCAAAAATGAATCTTTTCATAACGTGGATTCAATTTAGTAAGAAAAGACATTTTTGTTTATGTGCCCAATTGATCAATATATTCTTGTTTGCATAAAATGAATCTCACAATTCGCATAAAATCAGTTATCAGATACAGATTGTTTATTCACCCTTATAATAATAGTGATCGTTATTCTAGGCTTGTCTTGTTACAATTTAATAATCCGCATCTGGTAATTAATGATATGATAAATATTTTAGATGACAGGTAATATTAAAATAAAACAATAAGCATAGTGTTAAGATAAAAATAAACAAGCATATAAAAGTAATTCTTTGACCTTAATTATATAATGGAAATAATTCAGTAATTTTCATAAGAATTATTATTAAGTGCATGTCTATAAATTAAATACATTCAATGAGACATTTTCCTAGTTTCTAAGCCCCTGTTGGCTCATGGGCGGACCAACATCCGTGGAGGCGGACAGAAGTTACGAGTCCATTCGTTGGAAAGGCGTTGGATGTGACGTATTGCGTTTAACATAGCATTAGTCTCTTTTGACCTCCTTATTATTTCTTTGATGGAACTTTCAAGAAGTGGTTTTAAGGTTAACATTTATTCGATAAAGATGAAATATATTTAAATTCACATTAGACTGGTTCAATTTGAGCTATAAGATAGTTGATCTTCAAACGAAACATTAAATTTGTTATCTTATATTAGTCAAATGTGAAAATCACCTGCACGTTTCCATATTTTGTAACTATTTTGTAACTGTATTAAATGTACCTGTGCAGTAATAATGTGTGCAGGAAACATTTAAGTCAAACACACAATCACAACCAGAACTAGAAACACAAATTTTCTTTTTTTTAGGGAATAAACTTGTGTTCCTGCCGGAAACCGAACCTGTACCCATGCTTGGAAGGCGAACGCTCACCTAACTACGCCTGTGGGCAGTACAACAACAAAAGCGAAAGAGGACATAATGTTAGACCAACATGACATAAGCTAATATATCCCCGTTTACAGCAGTTAGCAAAGGTCACAAATCACGTGGGCGGTCAATCTGTGATTGCCGCTTTTTGCGTCCTTCTTATTGAATACCATTCGCAGGGGACCACCACCGCCCGTACATCTTTCGATATTTATGTAGTTTTTCTGTTTTGCTATGTAGGAAGGTTGAAAAAATAACACGTATGATAGATATATCACTTCGGATATCTGGAATAGTCCCGGGTGTAAATGAGTTGACAGTGGCCACATCAGATGCAACACTTAGAGTCTCAGGAAGAGAACTGCATTGCGGTCCCATGTGGAACTATGTTATTCACAGTTCTGGGTAACAATACAGGTGTATATGCCTCTCAATATACTGTGTTACTTACCATTTAATGTGTTACTTACCAGTAATAGAATGTCACTTACCATTAGGTGAACGAACTGCTAGTCTCCTTCCTTAATAGCATATTTTATTTCATAAAAATCAAATAATTTGGGTAGTGTAAGTGTTTGAACACGTTTTTATTGCATTTAATATAGGTAGGTAGAGCCGATAGAAAATGATTTTTGTAATTAGAATAACCAAGCCTGATCAAAGCACTGATATGTAACTGAAGGATTTTATAAAATCTCTTTTGTTTTCTCCAAGCTTGCTACATCTTCGACCGAATTGTCACTTTGTATCCGTAAGCAAAAACTTTCAAATCTGCGGGTCGAAGCATTTATTACGCAACAACAATGCATGAATTAGTGCTTATTCAGAATTAACCTCTGATCTGTCAAAGAAAGATATATTATTATACTTACTTACACCCGAGCTACCAAGATATTCTAATAAGACATTTCAATAAAAATATATTTAACAGTCATTGTACTTAAGAAAGCAGAAGCTCACGGTAGCTGGCAACTGACCAACCGTTAACCACGGGCTAACTACAGGTTAAATATCCCCACTGACAAGTTTGATTGACAGCCGTCGGCGCGAGCGCAGCTCTCTATGTAATTGGTATGAAGATGTTGTTTATGAATGCTTCTTGAAGAATTGATATGTTTGTTTGTTACAAACAAACACATAAATTACATAAAATTAGTAGTAACGTCATACTTTAAAGAAAAGTATTGTTTTTATGTTATCTTTTGTAAGCTAGTGTTTAAAAACTATCCTGCCAAATGATAAACGATGAGGTCGAGAGTAATAAACTCATTAAATTATTGAGTTTCAATTTTATTTTGTGCAGTGTATTAACTTAAATCGATTAAAAGTATAATTTTACAGAATTATCTATATTCTATATTGCTATTTATTAAAAAAATATTAGTGAACTAGAGGATTTCAATAATAAATCAATTGATCTTAATAAATGAGCAAATTTTTGTTATCCCTTTGCCGGATACAAAAACCCCTATCTCGATTTAACTTTACACCAATTAACTGTTGTTATTTTCTAATTGTCCTTTGCAAGGCATCAGGCCTTCGCATCCTCCATCAGCAATATAGGCCAAGCGTGGGCTCGTCATCGTCACCTAATGACTCAACCGACACAATGGCTATTGTGGCTGTGACAACGAACGCAAGTGTACGTACGTGTGCGTATTGTTTTACACGCTTTCTATTAACCTTTAGCCGGTTGTGAAAAACTGAACTGTCAAACGTGTGGGACGAAGAGCTCTGTGGATGTGGTATTAGAAATAGGTATCAGATAAATTAAAAACTTACTACCTACTTTACCTACTTTAAAAGAACAATGGCGAAATTTTAGTTGGCATATGTATGATCGTATTTAAATGTGAAATTAACGAAATTCACTCAAATAAATTACAAAGATTTACTAAAACAACAGAAAAGGCAGACGAAGCCAGGTAAAAAAATACTCATTAAAAGAAACAAAACGATTACTTTCAACCATTTGTCATTTTTCTGTTTTTGTCTATGCTGTGGTTATATAATAAGATGTTACCATGTCCATTGCCTTACCCTAGTGCATCTCTATATTCCTAAGCCGTAATGCTAATGCTTATGATGTATCCATAAAACAAAAAATACTATGGTAACTTATGTATGAACCATCAACTGTCTAGAAACCGTCTGTCATTCACAGGTTTTCTAAAAATAGCTGCGGTTGCTATTGCAGTCATCGACATTTAAGGGGAAAAAGCAAATGTCATGGCAATACCAAACTGTCGTATGAATGACGTTTTCACTTTTGACGTTTGTTTTTTTTTCTTTTTTCTTTTAATATTAGCTTCACAATCTTGTGCATTTAGCCAGTGTCAAGTAATAATATATTTCAAGTTTAAACGTAGTGGTGGCTCTTTGGAATGGGCTTTTATCACGAATTCACGACTGTCAGAACTGTTGGCGTATTCAAAAAGCGATCGGCAAAGTGTGCTGAGCCATAACCTACAAATATGTTTTGTTTAATATCTTAATAACTAGGCCTTCTAAAACGACAAATCTTTTAAAATTAAGCTCAGAAGGCAACCGGCCTTACGTAAGATATTTTTTTATCTATATACGATGCTATTTTACTTCAACTAAAATGATGTATGGGAGTTCGCCATTGTTCTTTATGAATAAATTCTCAAATTGATGAAATGAAACTTATTAATCAAGCTATGGTGTAAATGTTAGAAGAGTATCGTGCAAGGAATATTATTGATTTTGAGAGTTGATTGGAAATAACAAAATATTAATCTCCATACTTTTAAAGGACACAATAACAATCTAATATATAAATATCCCGTGTCACAGTTTTTGTGTTCGCACTCCTCCGAAACGGCTCGATCAATTTTAATGATTTTTATTTAATGTATTTGGTAGGTATGAGAATAGGTCGTAAAGTATTTTTCACCCTTCTACCCCCACAACCCATTTTTTATCGCGATAAAAGTTTTTTTTGTATGAACAATATCGCAAAAAGTTTTTAGTATGGTATTAAAGTTAGTACTTTGCAACAGGCATTGCAACTTATGCTAGGTACAGCTACTATAATATTATAATTGTATGGTATATATCTAACATGCAGTTTTTATAAAAGTGCAAAAAGCTATGCGCGACAATTTCAATCAGTCGACCTGTTGTACGATACGACACAATTTGCAAAACAATTTGCACCATTTGCTTCTTCTTCTTAGCGTGTCGATGGCAACACCTACACCTTTTTTGCTCAATACTCGGCAACGCAAACAGCATTCGGCCTAGCTTCGTAGAGGTCTTCTAGTGTACAAGAACCATGGCTTGATGAGCATGATAATAAATGAGCCATAATTTGCGGTGATGCTCCACATTCACATTGGTTTGTGCTTGGATAGATGTAGCCCAAACTGGATAGATTGTCTTTTGATCTACTTACCTGGGAACGCAGCCTGTTGAGCGCCTTTTAGGTTGGCCAAGAAAGTTTGTATCTCGGTAGTTTTTGCTTCTGGAATTGCTACAAAACGTAATATAGGTATATAATAAAGACAAGTTTTATATCGAAAATGTCATCGCTCCAAATCCTGGAATACAACTCAATGCTGAACTGCAGTTCAGATAGCTTTGTAAAACCAAAAGATCAAAGTGCCTACTGCCAACCTATATACAATAATGGCACTACTGCCTATCTTCTAAAAGCAGGTTGTCAATTAGTTTGGCACATGCAAATTATTGATACATTGAGATGTTAATAAAATATAGATTCAAATGTCTACCTCACCCTTTACTTAACATGACCTTTTCCAATGCCACCTCCAAAAGTTCGCGAATTCTCCGCGTGCGTCCTGACTATAACGAATTGACAGTAACATGACGTACAGACCTACCGTTACAACATTCGGTAGGATGGAACACGTAAATCGAACAACAAGTTGCATGTAAAAGTGGCATTACATCGACTGTCAATGATGGCTAGAGTTTTGTTTTATCAGAATATTTATTTAGTAAATAACAAGGCAATCTTTTTTTTATTAATATTAGGTTTTGCTATATCAAATTAGCTTTGCTACGTACGTATTTTTGATGGTTCGTAAAATAGCTGTAACTAGTTGTCCGATACTGAGACAGGGATAGGGTTCAGCACAAAACAATGTTATCAATGTTATTTGAGCTTTGAAACTTTGCATCGATCCGCTCGTAGTCACCAGTCTCTTGTCTTTCATCGACTCTAGTGCTTTAAGATTGTACTTAACCGATCCCTCTTAAAAAACAAACAGTACTCCATTCAAGAACTGTAATTACTTTTCAAAGATTTATAGTATTTTAGCGGCAGATTAAATAAAAGAGTCCAAATTCTGTATTAATGTACAATAGCTTGCAACGGCCGCCAAGGCTAAGAACATACTTTATTTTCATAGAAGTTGACTTGATACTTTACAGTTCTTATATTCTTTACAGTTCGGGTAGAGCCACAAGTCTATAGTTTTATAATAAAGACGCTTTCATTTTATTGATAAATCAAAATCAAAATCGTTTATTTACATGGGCCCCAAAGAGGCACTCATGGAAATTAATGACTCAACTGCCTGATTTGCAAAATTACAAACACATTTATTTTATAATAGCCCTGCCCCGCAGCTAAAAGTTAAAAAGTAGCATAAATGTAATAATATAAGCTATGTACATTCCAAATTTCATCCTAATCTGTTGAGCCGTTACAGCGTGAAGAGAAAACAAACATACCTACACATTTTCACACTTACAAACAAACTTTCGGATTTATAATATTAGTGTTATGGTTTTAAGGCAAAAAGAAAATATTTCAAACGATAGTTTGTAATATAAATAATAAAATTATTACAAATTAATGTCGATTATATATTTATATACCAAGGCAGAAAAATAAATCAACATAGAAAGGAATGTCGCAGACACATTACCTGAAGGTGAACACGTCGTGACGACCTTCGCAGTCTGTTCCTCGACAGACCTAGGAATTGTGTCAATTAGGCCGGTCTAGTCTGCGCATAGGTAGTCTAGGAGTGCCCTACGCAAATTCTTGGAAAACATTGGTTACAAACCTACGAGTGTAAGGTATATATATAAGTACTGCACGTGGTAAGAACAAAGCATGTATAAACCAGCAACTCTGATAAATAATATCCGAAAGTATGACTTAACCTTAACAATAACTGTAACCTATGTTATGAACGTTTAGCTGACGACTGAGCGACGACATACGTAAAGTGGCTGGCAGCAGTTGTAAGAGAAGAGCTGAAGAACGAGCTCAGTGGCGTGCATTGGGAGAGGCCTATGTCCAGCAGTGGACGAATACAGGCTGATGATGATGATGTTATGAATGTGAATGTTAAGAATTAATATTCTAAGAATGATGCTAACAATGCATATTAATATTTTTATTTTTAAAAATGCTAAGGATTGTTAGTGTTCCATGTATTATTATAGTTAATCAAAAACATGATTCTATATTTTCTAAATATTTGGAACAGTAGCAACAAATATAAAATACTAAATGGTTATGAAAGTAGATCTAAAAGTACATTTGAAATAGATCTTGAATTGGAGCGCCGAGATATGGTAAGCAATCAATTTGACACGTTTACCACCATACAAAACAACTTGCAGCCACCTAAGCCTGTCTGGAAGATATCGCTGTTACCGATAAGACCAGAAGATGGGGTGTCCGATTTGACACTTTTGTTAACACAAATTTTGTTAATTTTACGTAAGTATTTTTTTTTTGTAAGGTATGTCAATAAAGTGTTACCTATCTTGCTTGTCTTCTCTATTACTTACTTATAAACATCTCAATAATATTATTAGTAGTAATAAATTTAAATAATATAAGCGATAATTTTTCCTAATATATTAATTACTATAGTTCTGCCTAGCATGGCTAAGGTCATATAAAAAATCTATATTGCTAATCCTACTTAATATTATAAATTCGAAAGTTTGTGTGTAAGTATGTTTGTTCCCTCTTCACGCTTTAACGGCTGAACGGATTTGGATTCAATTTGGAATGTACATAGATTATACCTAGTACTAGTACCTAGTACTTTATAACTTGATTATAGCGGGCGAAACCGCGGGGCACGGCTAGTAGTTTATAAAACTTCATCGGTAAACTTTACGTTTACGGCATAATAATGCCAGTGAAATAACTGTAACAAATTACTAATACATAGTGCTCAATTACAGTATTTTAGAAATTATATAATCCAAAATAAATAAACGCAATTAGCGGGAAGTAACAGTTTATTATTCAATAAAACCATTAATTTACAAAATGTAGAAATTGTAGAAAACGGTTGGCATAACTTTACATCGAATTTAATGGTAGAAAGTTACTTAAAGACGAGTGGTGATAAACCTCATCATCATGTGTATAGTATACATATTATGTACAATACCTAGCAAAAATACCACATACAAAAATAATACCTAATACAAACCAATGTATAAAATATGTTATAAAAGTACATGTATTATGTTATTATATTATCGTTATGACCTTTAGAAAAAAACTGTGGATTGATTATCTGTTTTTTTTAATTGCTCCTTTTTGGTTTATTTTATTGTTATTAATATATTAAAGTAATTCACGTTTTTTTTAATGTAACTTAATTTATACTTCATTTGCAAAAAAATCTATAGTATGTGTGATTTGTATGGGCCCTTCATAGCGCATATGATATTATGAGAATTATTATGAGGATTATATTTTGAAGTACCCAGTAGTACCTAATTTGTTTTATATTTTACTTATTGCCATAATTATATACTTAAAGGTAATGGATTACCTACTATAGGTAATCCTAATCTTAAAAAAAACTAAAAATATTTGTTTATAAAAAGTTAGTAAGTTAGTAGTTAAAAAGGTTTAATGGTCGTCTGGAAGAGATCGCTCTTAGCGATATGATTATAACTATTTTTATAACTAACTTTGTTAGCTGTATTTATCTTTTGATTTTAATAAAAGGGCTATTATATTGTATTGTTTTTATGTTTTATAAATTGACGCACTCAACAAGCGTCTTATGTGATGTGTTGTATTTTCATTCAGTAGTGTAAAGTGTACAAATATTAATTTAACATTTTGTTTTTTTGTCATATATTTAATTAAAAATAAATTACGTCAGCAAAGACCTCTAGCCCAAGTTATTTTTATAAAAAGCTTAGATTTTGTGACATGAAACCATTTGATTGTTATAAAAGCGAGTGAAGCCTCGTGATAAGTATAGTATTGAAATATTAGATATCATTGGTCGAAAGTATGAAAGTAAGAATATCCATAACCGTGGTCGTAGCAACACTTAACCCGAAGGTCAGAGATACCAACTTAATGGTACTTCTTGGGAAATGCCATTTTACTGTTAACCGTATGGTGGCTGTTCGGGTCCGGCAATTACGTGAGCCTATACAATAATCGTCTAACTAGGAATGCAACCACTTTGGTAAGTCATAAGGTGAACCTTGTCAATAAAATTTCTCTGATTATAGGCAGACTGGCTGTTTCTCGCGATTTTACCCGCGTTTATGACTATGACGAATCGGGATTAAAATATATTTTACTCCAGATTCGTCTGAAACGTTATACATATAATCACTTTATTAATATTTTAAACCTAAAATATTCATAAGTTTGTGTTTGTTTATGGCGATTATGTTCAAAACGAGGTAGCTGCTGTGTAACGGTTGGACACATTTTTTGAATAGGAAATATGCTGCTCCAAGCCATGTGATACAATTCATTAATATACATACAAACAAAACTAATTTTCTATTTAATGTAATGAACTAGCCATGCCGGCTTTGCGTTGTTAAAGTTATAAAGTAGCCTATGTGTTAATCCTAGGTATAAGCTATATACATTCCAAATTTCATCATACACATAGTACATAACATCAGGTAAGATAGTAGTCAAATTCTTGCCTATACAGCAACAGAAAAAAGTTACACAATTGCACACAAACTTTTTTTTTATGTACGATAGGCAAGCGTTTGACCACAATCTCACCTGATGGAAAGCGATGATGCGGTCGGAGATGTACTAATAAATAATAATATAATTTAATGAATACTTTCGGATTAATAATATTATGTCATAATTATTAATTATGTTACACTTACGGTTAAATATTCACCAACTTCCAATTTTAGAGCACATACAATTGACCCGTTACTAGAATTCGCAAATAGCGAAATCAAAACGTCGAGCTTTTATTGGCATGTTTTATGTATTTATGTAAATACAGGAAATGACCGATCGCAAAACAAAATCCATTATCGGTAGGTATGCTGTCAAAGCTGTCAATTAACACTTCATGTCGCCGCCAATGCGCAGCAAACTCGTGACGTACCTACTCGTAGTGAACGAAGCGCTCAAAAACGGCGTATATCCGAAAATCGTGTTAAGGCGGTTCCTCAGTAAACTAGTGCCAGACTAATCTTTGGCAGCTATCATTTGACTTAATATCACGTAACTTAAAAATGTAATAATTTGTGTTTCTAGTTCTGGTTGTGATTGTGTATGTGATGTGAATGTTTCCGGCAGCCACGACACAAGTCATTGAATTTAGTGTGGGGCTGTGAGTGTGAAAGAGTTTATGTTTATGTTTGTTTAATAGTGAGAGAGTGCCTCTTTAGGGCCCATGTGAATAAACGATTTTGAATACAATTACTTTTCATTATATTTAAGCTGCCCGTTGGTTTAGTTGGATGAACGTTCACCTTCTAAGCAGGGTTCAATCGGGTTCGATTCGCGGCGCTTACACAAGTTTTCTTCTCAAGGAATATTATTGTAATAATAAACACAACTTCAACAAAGTTTATAACGTTAATAATTTAAACAAACAATATGTTATTTGCTAGTGAAATGCGTTAAAAATGTGATCATACGTATATAGTGGTATAATTTACGAAATGCAAGTTTAATTATTCTGTTTAGTTGTAAGTGATAGCATTTACCTCATTAAAGGCGTTCTCATCATACTTGTTGATCTGTTACACTCATGGATCCACCTTAATTTAACAACATTAACAATTCAGATAAAGCTTTCTGGAATCCGGGATAATGGACTCGATTCGTACTCGTGTTATATTTTGTTGATATTTCGCATTTTAGATATTTATTTTACATATTCTCGTATTTTAGCGCTGAATACGTGATATATCAGACAGCTTTCTAAAAATAGCCCTTTCGATTTTAACTTCCACTTCCGCTAAAAGCGAAGCAAAAAGCCTTTTACGAAGTGACATCAAACGCTAATGGTTCTGTGGGTTGTAATTATTGTAATAATTTGTTATACTAATGCTCTGAAACTAAGGGCTTTTGCATACTGTGTTACATGTCTTGTAAGTATCACATCACACTATTATTATGAATGCGAAAGTTTGTAAGTGTGTTTGTATGTTTGTTACTTCTTTACGCTCAAACGGATGGACCAATTTTAATGAAATTTGGTATTGAGATAGCTAACACCTTGGATTAAGTACCTTTTATCCCGGAATTCCCGCGGGTTCTTTCGCGGGTAAAATGGCGGGGTGCAGCTAGTAGGGACATACTCGTAGATACTCGTTAATGCGAAATTAAAATTGAATTAAATATTCAAGCATTGCAGTGCAATATAGGTATTGAATTAAATCTATTAGAAAATTATAAGATGCAGTGATATTTACTGACTGTGTACAAAAATCAAGTGTTCTAGCATATTAGAGTAACACAATACCAATCACCAAAAGCTCGAATCCAACTGCCAGCCAATCGTGTCACACAGTGTGATCAGTGAACATGCCCTTGTATATAATATCTGAGGCAGATGTTTCGAATCTTATACGGGTTTTGAATATTCCATTTGTCGTAAAAAGTGTCACTTCATTCCGTAGACGTTAGCTTATCTGCATTTTGTGCAAGTTGCTATATTTTTTATGGAAATTCAAGTACGGGCCCAATTGCAGATGTGACGGACCATCATTACCTTTGGACTTGCTTATTACCAGCAGCTTTACTGAAGAGTGGTAACAGCTGCTGTCAAACTGTTTTGTCGCCTTTGAAACCTGTTATTACATTTTTACACAAGTTTTGCAAGAGATTTATATTTACTTACCGGACTACGTAACTGCTGACATAAAGAAAGTATTGCAAATTTCTTTCCATGCATAAAATTAAAAAAGAAATTTGTATTTCTCATACTAATGGGATGTTACCAGTATCGATGACGTTAGATCTTCGAGCGTTTAATAGCTAGATTTTTAAATATTTTTCACGGCTCTTATATCAACTCAATGCAATGAAAAAAATTAAATAACGTTATTAAGCGATAAAACATAACATAATATAAACGCTTTCTCAATCGATTCCCCACTCTGAATTCAAAAACTTGTATAGTAAGTGCTGGAAACATGTACTTACATCACAATTACACCCGGAACCAAAAACACTAATTTTATTTGTTGAGAAAACGTGTTCCTCCCTGAATCGAACCTGTAACTCGCCGCTTAGAAGGCATACGCGCAACCAAATACGTCAAGTCTAATCTAAATCTATGTAGCGATATATTATGTTGAAATATAAAATCCCAGTCTAAAACTTTATTGTTGAATAGATGATGTACATCTACATATTATCAGGTTGGTTGTTATATCCAACGAACGCAAGTCTGTCTTACTACATAATATAATGCTTTTTCTCACGAAATGTATAATAATTATGGATTTTTAAGTTTGGAACTCGTCTGGCTGAAACGAAAATAAGTTTAAATTTTCATAGAAAGCTTTCGCTAATTGCGTGGACAGAACTTGACTTTCTAAAATGTTGTATTTCATAGTTCTACATAGCAAATACTATTTTGTCATGGCTACAGCAGAATGTTAACCCGTTGGGAGCCCCAACTTTTAGAACTATGGCGGTTTAGAGCGCGCCGTGACAGTTAAAAGTGCGTACGCTAATTGGCCCTATATCTCCATCAGTGGAGGGTTAAGTCGAACGCAATAAACGAAATGGAATAGTTAACCCGGCGGTGTTCGCACTCGGTTTAATTTAGTTAACTGTTTCGCAGGCCTCGGGCAATGCAAGCATGTTAGGGAAAGGGTTCGCTAGTGATGGACAAGTGAGATACAAATTTATCGATATAATATTTATCTCATTTCATTTACATCGTATTCAATAAAATAAATAGCTTCCTTATAGTACCTGGTATTTATAGTCAATATCAATTTCAATAAAGCACTAAGTTCATGTAGGTTTTGGAATCCTCGTATTCTTTCCTTATTATGTGATGTTTATAAATCGGAGTTCTCATTGCTGAGAAAAGTCTCTCAGAAGTAATTACACCTTTCTGGCCAATTGAGTGTTAGCTGGTGCCATATTACCTCATTCTTGGCCATGATCATCATGATCTGTTCACTGTTTTTTAAAAGTAGATTAGAATAAACTAGATTCCTAGGTGCACTCATTCTATAAACAGTAGATTACACACTATTATTACTAAAACAAAATAAGCAAACTCTGAATTAAATTCACGCATAATTAGTTTTTTTTTTATCTCTGATAGGCGATCCTTTGGACACTATCTCACGTAATGGTATGGTCGGGGTGGTTAAAACGCTAGACCTAAAATTACTGACTCTTTAGACAATAAGAAGATACAAAAACTCTTTACAACCAGGATTACATATTACCTTCAACGGAAGCTCAAGCTTATGGTAGGATTCAAAACTGCGTCTAGCTAGAGTAATAAATATAATAATAATATAATAAAGATCCAATATGTGTAACTACTACTACCGAGTAGTAGTAGTTACACATATTGGAAGTAAATTCAATGCATACAATCGACATCGCCACTCCCATCCCTATACTAGCTTCTCTTTTTCATCGCTAGCTAATTTATATTGACCTCCGCTGCACCCCCGCCTATATTTAAAAGCTTATAATCGCACGATGAAGTGTTGCCAGTGCTGATTAATCACCCGTTTTCGCAGGAATTTCAAACATTCTCGGGGCTTATTTGGAGAAGTTGAGCTCAGAGCGTTTAGGAGCTTTATGTCTCAAATTATGAAATTGTTGTCATTTAGAATATTTTGGATTGCTTCTTACAATTCGGGTAAAACATTTCAGGACTCGTAACATTATAGTAAGTATTTAGACTTGTTTTGTTTAAATACTTTAAGATAATGTGAGATTTATCATCCATTTTGTTATATCATATTATTAACACACCTTGAAGGTGCTCGAAGCACTTTTACTTTCATTATTTGAGCAAAAAAGGTAGTTAACCGCGAAATTGTTCCCCTCACAAAATAACTTTTGGTATAGAGAAAAAGGTATGATCTAAATGTATAATTAGGGAGATAATCGGTACGAGAATGACAATATAGGGAAAAAATATAGGGCTAACATACTTAAATTTTGACTGCATCATCATTTTCCATCAACAGATATCCTGTCTTAAGCCTATTTATCGAAAACGAAGCCGACAAATTCTACGTTTCATATTTAAATCCTATAAAAATTTTGTTTTGATCATTCGGAATTAAAATAATTGGGTCTTCTCCTGCTCACAAAAGGATCTCTCCTCAGAACTGAAAAGCTACGAAAAGCTCTGATTTAATAAAAGCTTTCGAGTAGAAAAAAAATATCATTGAATCGATAGGTTGGGAACGGAAATAATGCGTAGTTATCAAGGATTGGCGATAAAACAAAAAAATCTTGTAACGTTCATTAAGGTCAAAAACTACTAATGATCATTGGTTGCCACAGAAATGAAGCAATAAAATGAATACTAATAGATCAAAAATATTTGTAGAAAACTTTAGGAGTATTCCATTTTGAACTCTACTACGTATTATTTAAACATAGACAACATTTAAAACTAGTTATTTTAGCATTTCCATGCGTTTGCCAGTTTGTTTACATATTTTATCACTTACTTGTAGCATCCGATTATTATCTATCCAATGTTATGTTACGAAACCGTTATTATTAAAGTAGTACATTTCATAAAAAAAACACAAGAGTTCAAAGATATTTTTTATTCGGGATAGGCGTTACTTTTCCACTGTATGCATAACCCTAAATATGGTAAAAGTAAAGAGAATTATTGTATTTACTACCAGTTTTTTTGTTACCAGTACCACAAGAGAAAATTGTGTTCCCTTAAAAAGAGACAGTAAGTAAAGATTGTTTGGACACCTTCTTAGTATACTACTCTTATAAGCAGTTTACAGCAAATTAGTTCAGAAATTACTGTCTCACAAGCTAGATCTGAGTAGTGGTAATTTTTTGTTCAAAATGCGTACAAAAAAAATACTGGTGATAAATTTCAAGATTAGATTGCCGTGATTGACGATCTATCTTCAAACAAATTTTTTACATTGTTTTTTTTTTCATTATCAATCTCATAACCTGGATATACCAGATGAATGTGCTCGCTGACTGCGCGTTTGCCTTTGAAGCAGCGAGTAACGGGTTCGATGCCCAGTGGTAACACAAATTTGTGTTTCTGTTTCTGGTTGTGATTGTAATATAAATGTGAATGTTTCCGGTACCCACGACACAAGTAATCAAACTTAGTGTGAGTATATGAGTGTTAAAGCTTTTCAGTTCATGATCCGCCAGAAAGCGCTCGTTGTTACAACCTACTAAGTCTTTATCACTTTGAGGTCAAAAAAGTGTGCTGGGTCATATGCATACAAAACAAAAACAAACAAACAAACGCATTCACACTCACAGCCCCACACTAAGTTCAAAGACTTGTATCGTGGGTGCCGGAAACATTCACATCACACACATTACACCCAGAACCAGAAGCTCAAATATCCCTTGAGAAGGAATTTGTGCTCCTGCCGGGAATCGAACCCGGACCCACGGCGCAGCGGGCGGACACCTGTCCACTGCGTCAACTGGGTCGTCAAAACATACAGTTTGGTATGTCTGTCTATAGGGCTGTTTAAATGCGTTATCAAGCATGTAGTCTTGCACGTTTCAGTTGACTTGCGGCTATATGTAATGAAACATATAATATATTATATACAAATATATATTATTTGTAGCTAAAGATGACTTCAACATGAACAGGTAAAATAGCAGTGGAATATTCCCAGCTTCCAGGCGGAGCTTCGACGACTATCTGCGTAGTATCGACGTGTTGTCTGGTACATAAATCAACAATAATTACCGCGTTTTCGCGCAGTTTCCTTATTAGCTGGATCTGGTAGATTTGCACAACACTCGCAATGAATTATTAATAAATTAATACTATCAAGCCCTATGATATTTATATCTATGCTATATCATAGTTGTTTACTGATTAAATATCAGAACATATTACTGATGCAGATGTTTGCCAAAGTGATGTCAGTTTGGGAAATCGATCAAAATCGATTCACAATTGGCGGAGATATCGCGTAACATACATACAAAAAAAAAACATTCTGTCGAATTGAGAACCTCTTTTTTGGTTGAAAAGAGCCACTTCGAATAAATCATTAAAGATATCACCACCAGTCGTCGTGTCAAGATGTCAATGCTTTTGACTGTGTTACTCACCAATTTTTTAACTTTAGTAGGCTCCGAAAGATGGACTACTTACATCAGACACATTGAGCTTTTTTTGGTCACTTAATCACTTATCGCAAGATACACTGAGGACCTTTGATCCAAGCCCAGACTTTCGAAAAACCTTTTGGTAAATTGAGCTTTTGTGGAATTTTCTATATAAATCAATATTTTATTTTGTGTAAAGAAAAAGGTTGGATTATTTAAAACCAGAAAATGTTGAAAATTTGTATACATTTTATAGTGATAAATTTAGAAAGGAAAAATTATCGCTTGAGGCGGGATTTGAACCCGCGGCCATAGGGTCTCATGCCCTATTGCTCTAACCGCTGAGCTACTCAAGCCCCGCCTGAAGCGACGAAATTAACCTTTCCTTATCATTAACGTCTTACGGGGACGTGTGACGTCATCTACCGAAAGTTTATAGAAACTACTACGGCCAACGAGTCTAACATTGCAGTTAGCTACACGTTGTGTTGATAACGTCCACCCAAATCAATTGATTTTATTTATATAGCATTAGCCATGCTAGGTTGCTGCAATGTTAGACTCGTTGGCCGTAGTAGTTTCTATAAACTTTCGGTAGATGACGTCACACGTCCCCGTAAGACGTTAATAATAAGGAAAGGTTAATTTCGTCGCTTCAGGCGGGGCTTGAGTAGCTCAGCGGTTAGAGCAATAGGGCATGAGACCCTATGGCCGCGGGTTCAAATCCCGCCTCAAGCGATAATTTTTCCTTTCTAAATTTATCACTATAGTTCTGCCTAGCATGGCTAATGCTATATAAATAAAATCAATTGTATACATTTTGTTTTCAATAAATATTAACAGATATTTTTATAGTTTAAAAAAAACATTATTTAATTACTTTCAAACTTTGTAAATTTATTGATGTGACTGTTTTTTGGACCAAATGGAACTTCGTTCCAAATGGCTGACCCACCAAACCACTTGTTCTATTTTCATGCCCTATAAGTATCTTTAGTGACTTCCAATGAAATTGTATTGCTAAAATCTATCAAGCTTTTTAGGCTGTGGGACGCGCCAAAGAAATATATCTAAAAATATAACTCTCCTTCTTTAAAAAGATGGTGCTTTTCTATACAATCGGGCAATAAGTAAAATATTTTTGGGCATTCTATTAGTCTTGTTGCTATTATGCATATTGCTGTTGTCCCTAGCTATGTTAGTCCTTTAATCTTAGGGAGAAGAGCAGATAGTAGTGCTTAGCGGAAATTAATGCTCCAGTCGTAGGTGACAATGTAGATAGTATTTATATGCATGACGATTACTATTAGGTGAACATCTTGCTTATATAATAAAATGTTTATATAATGTGTCTACTGCAACTGCTTTCAATTTTGCATTATCAAACAAAAATTCATTTCGTTTTATAACGGTTTTGAAATAAATATTTACATGTAAATGTTTGATGATCTGAATAAAACTAGAATAACAATAAAATATGTGACAAAGTCACTAATTGAAAAGCTTCATATTAATAGATGCTAGAGAAGCGATATTATCTATTTTAAGATCAAATATTAGGACATTCGTCTAGCAACTTTCTTCATTGATTTTTTTATCGATACTTTCAATGAAACGTCGTCTTAGTAGGTAGGTAGTACCTGCCTACTAAGACTTTACGACGGTATATTATGGCAACACAGAAAACGCATTTTGCGTGGTAATCAAATATATACGCTGAAACACTAATCTTAAGATAAGATAGAATAAAAACTTAAGATCTTTTTACCGACTTCCCAAAAAAGGAGGAGGTACTCAAGTCGACTGTATCTGTTTTTTTTTATTTGTGTTACCTCATAACTTCTTTCGTTGTGAACCGATTTTGATGATAATTTTTTTATTTAAAAAATGGTGCTTTTCATATGGTCCCATTGATTTGGTTGAAGATCTGATCTCTAGTTTTTGAGTTATCGTCAATAATGCGTGTGCAATACATTAAATCTGATCAAGGTTCCGAAGATAAAGCAGTTGCCGGTTTTTTAAAGCTTTGCTAGCGTTTAATTATTTTTAATGGTAAATGAGACTACACGAGTAGGTCGAAGTTGAAATCAGGTCAAAATCTTGCTTAGGCAGAGCACTGCGTTTGTCACCTTGAGATATTAGGTGTAAATCTCTTTAAGCCCAATAATTTCACTGAAAACATTGCCCTTCATTCCGAAATACAAATGTTTGCACACTGTTGCTTGGTTATTGAATGTCTGGCAAAGGTGCCTTGCCCCAGGCGGACTCAGCAAAAGAAGTCCTACTGCCACAATATAATTACTGAATGTGAATCGGCTTATTGTAATAGACTTATAACCAATATCAGTATAGGTTTAATTATTGCACCTAATCTAAAGATGGGTAATAGGTGAGATCACACTATGTTTATGTAGTTTATGTACTATAATTTATGTAGAATATATGTTGTTATTTGTATCATCAGGCTTAAAACATATATGCATAATTAAAAGTCAATCAAAGACATTTTATTAAATTTTAAAAAAAATTTTTTGGTCAATTTTAATTTAGTTTTTATTTTAATGTAATATATAATGTATTTAAGTAAATATATATTTGTTATGTTAAGATCTTATGTACATGTATTCTTGCAAATAAACATTGATCTTATTCAGTTAGGGGGAAAAAAAATCAAAGACATATAAGAATGTGTGCTCTTACCGTTTACAACCAAAACTTGAGGTTCCCGTCATGCCTTCCGTATTTGATTATAGTAATGTGTGCAGACATTTGTAGTCGCTCTTTTCCTTCAATTTATAATCATATTCCTCTTCATAAAGTGCACAATGCAAGGTTTAGCTCCTGTCGGGAAGTCAACAAGCCGCGGCAATACAAAGGCATTTATTGTACGAATTTCACGCTCGCAATATAGGGTTAGAAGTACCGCAACCGCTAGTCATTGATACTTTAGAATAAACAACAATAAATCTAAGGCCTATTTTGGTAACTTTTGAATATTGGTATTAAAAAGATTGCACATTAGAAAAATAACAGTAAAAAAATTAATTAATGTGATAATCCTGGGTACAAGGAATGTTCATTTCAAATTTCAGCCTAATTCCTTCAATAATTATGGCGTTAAGTGAAAATAAACATACTCACATACACATTTACACACAAACTTCCGCATTCATAATATTAGTAATGCAATTAGTGAATCTCAAGATTAGTAATTTTTTTATAGTTATTTTATCCTTGATATAATATTGTCTTGATGAAGGAAAATGCTAAATGTTGTCTTAGTCGCTTAATAACAGTTTTTACTATGATTTTGACTTTAGCCTGATTCCGTAGAAAACTCGTCCGTAAATAGCTAAGAGCGGAATGCTTCTTAAGAGGAATAAACTCTTCAAGGCATCAGGAAAATAAATTGCACCACTCGACCGAAAACATGGATACTATTCTAACAAAGGAAGAAGGACCTCTTGTTAGTGCATTTGGGACAGTGCCGCCCCTTGTGCAAACAGCTGCACAGTAGATACTGTGCATGGACTAAGTGCAACTGCACCTACTTTTCTTGAAGAAAAAAATGTGCTCTTTCCGGGAATCACGGCGTGGATATCAAAAGCTTCTATTTTTTTTTGTTTGGGTTTGACCACAATCTCACTTGATAGCGACGCTTATGATCAGTATGTTATACAAGACGTGGGTAATTAGACATCTTAGTGTTTTAGTCTTGATTATCAAGGTCGGGGCACACTTTATAAAAGAACACACTATTTTCTACCTAAAATTTATTGCTGCTGTAAACCATCAAGATCTTTCTGTACAGATGTTTAAACATCCCTCAGCGGCCGCAGATCGCGTTGAATAAGAAGGGTTGCATCACAACTACCCCCTGCACACAATTTCGTCACGCTTGTCTCTAAACACACACATGCAAACCACAAGCCACAGTCTAATAATCATCCCTAACTTAAACATACCAGTTTGCGCAGAATTGAATTGTTTTACCGAATAATTTTACAGGCTGTGGCTGTTTAAACTTTTTACAGAATTTAAAACCCCTTTGGTTAAAAATATGAACACAATATTTTTATTTCAACAAAGAAGATGTATAACTAGTTTCTAGTGTAAACAAATTGTTTGATTGTTGCATTTATGCAAAACATTGACTATAATGTTTGAACAGTGAGCAAGATTCAAAGTTTGTTTGTTTATAATTTACATTTTTTAAACCTGTGGCATAAACAAGTTAAAAATATCAATTATCCATGTCCCAAATTGTACATGAAAATATGGAATACAAAAAAGTATAATAAGCAATACTGAAATATACAGAACCTCCCCCATTTTGGAAGTCGGTTTTAAGTGAAAAGCAATGTCCGTTTTTAAAAACAAAAATGTAATTGAAAGAGGACAATCTAATGAGTTTTGCCTACTAATGACTTTACTGTTATTAGTCTCAAACCCTACTTTAGATCTCTGACAGCATCATTGAGTGCCGTATTCCAAAACTGCTGAGTCGGACACCAACTTACTCTATGCACTACAAAATATACTGAAACACATCTTATGTGCTTATGATAAGGTCTATAGGAAGTGAAAAGAGTGAATATGTAGAGTATGTTTGCGCTCTCGAGTTTGTGTGTCACGTCACTTTTGCTCGAGTCAATGAGCTGGAGGGAGACTTGTGTATGGGAATGACAGTGGAGACATTTCGGTAGATAATTTGCAAAGTAAGGCATTGGTGAAATAATTTGATTGTATTGTCTTTACCTATGTAAGAATATGATGATCAAGCTACTTAAACTTGGTAGCAAGTTATTTTTGTGCTTATGTTCACTTGAGGTTTTTTATTTTATCATTGCTTGAAGTGAACAATTTGACAAGTACTTACGTGGATAGGAAGCAAAGTAAGCCATTATTAGGGTCTATATTTTTAACGAATATTTTTAGACACTTTACTTGTACGTAACTAACAAACGAATAAATAGTATGTAAACCAATCTCGGAAACCAATTTTAATATCTAAAACGCTTTCACACTCACAATCCTGCAATAAGTTCTAAGACTTGTGCCGTGGTTGCCGAAAACATTCACATCACAAACCCAAACCACACCTACCTGTTGGCAGACAAATTTCTCTTGAGGAGAAGACTTGTGCTACCACCCAAGATCGCTGCTTAGAAAGCAGACTCGCACCCGACTTCGCCTGCGAGTAGTTCGACTCTTCTTTTTGACGTTTCGATTTTTAACTTTGCGAATCTATGTATATCTGACAACATAATAATTTAGTACCATCGAGCTGATCTGATAATGAAACTGGGAGGTAGATGGTTCAACTGTAATAAAACCTTTTAATTAAATCTTATTTGGTTTATTTTGACAAGTCCAATACAATTACACTTTGCTATTAGTGTCTAATAACGAGTCTCTGATATGGACAGTATAGACTCTTCAATCGTTTGCACTAAGCTTCTCGAGCTTGATCTCGTTGAAACTCTACTCTTTACTTCTTTAATAACAAGTATTTTATTATTATTATAAAATATATTTACTTCATTATTATTTATCCTATTTTTCCAAGGGACGGATTTTGTTACAAATAAAATAGTAACTTGACCACAAAACCACCCCATAACAACAACCCTATTGATTTATTTCCAACAGCAACGGATTAATTATTAATCCACCAATAATTCTACACCTTATTTCTTATACTACAATACTATGGTAGAGTGGGGGACTTCACGCCATATGGGCTCTATATCCGTAGAGTCGATTCGGTGAATTAACTCTAATCCAAATAGTAATGCGAACACATTTTACAAAAACTGTCGCTGGGGTAGTTGTAATATACTTTGATAAAATTTGAAGCAAATTGTAGAGCTGATTATATATTTTATATTTTTTTTATGCAATTAAGTGACAAGACTAGCAAGTCACTCGAGTGATGGTATGCGTCTCGCTTGCCCTTTAAATGAATTATTATTATTTACAGTTCAGTGTCACCCAGCGGACTTAATTAGTTCAAAATTCTGAGAGGCAAAGCACTGCGTTCGCTCGTGTCCTGAGATATAATAAATTATGATGAAATACGCTTTTACATTTAAGCTAAATGGCTTGTATTGTGGATACCGGAAACATTCAAATCAGAACACAAAGTCACACTCACAACCAAAAACACAAATTTCCCTCGGGGAGAATATTGTGAACCCACTGAGAATCCAAACTGCGGGTATCAGTTCTGCTTAGATGGTGGTCCCTAGCTAAGTAAACGGTTTTTTAATTTTAGAATTTAAGTCTTGCCATGCCCTGCAATTTTACATAAAACATTCCCCTTCGAGTTTTGTAATTTTTGTAGGCATTTAAATGCCCAACCAATAAAAAACAAGCTACACTTAAAAAAGTTTTTTTTAAATTAAAGCTTTTATAAGTTGTAAATAAGACATAAACATACTTACATAACCAGAGAACTAGTTGAAGTGACTTAAAGTTATATAACCAGAGAACTTGTCAAGACTAATCAAACGAGCCGAAACAAGATGGGGTTGCGTCGTTTTATTACAGAGTTCCTATAACCACTTTCCAGCTCTATCATCAGACCCTGGTTACCATTGAAAGACAAACAACTTGGCAAGACGATTCAAATGAGCCCAAACTCGATGAGGTTGTGTCGTTTCATTGCGAAGTTCCTTTGGCCACCTTCCAGCTCCATCGTCAGATCAGCAGCATGTCATCATAATATTGCATGCGATTGGCACATGTATGCAAAATTTCAGCTCAATCGGTAACCGGGAAGTGGATCAAATTTAATTAGCAAGATTTGATGACCAACATCGGCACAGGTGAAACTAAATAAAAGCTTGTAAAGAGCAAATTGCTGACCAAATTCTAAATTTAAACTTCTACCTATGTGTTGTTAAGTAGTAAGAGATTTTGCTATAACATACTACAGATACTTGAACATTTTAGGATTCTAAATGTAAATTTGAATCGTAAATTTACAAGAAATACACAAAATCTTTGAAAAAAAAAAAATCATAAAAATTGTAATATTCTCAACAATACAACCACAATGAATCTGAACTTCACCATACAACGTTTTAAAATCAAATTATAGATAAAATAGGGAGACAATGCCCCTGCATTGTCCCGCCGCCCGACACGCTGTCACGCTGATGATGCCGATGATGAATGGTGACGCGACGTGATGCAATGTGACGGACTCGCGGACCGGGGCTATACTCACGAGCAAATATCCCCACAATATTTGCCCGTATACAATTGTGGGCGAAAAATATATGACTTTTTAAAATTTTGTGGCTCATATTTTATATAACTGACGACCATCATGTTTGCGCAGTTGTTATCTATCTATAATGCAAAGGATTTGGTTCAATTCCAGACAGAAGCATAATTTTTTCCCCTAAGAAAATTTGCTCTTATATATGTGATATGAATGTTAATTAGTTATGTAAATACATAATTTAAAAAAAACAGTGATTATGTGAATAGTGTTTAGAAAATTAATTATCAAAAATTAATAAGTCTTGTTTAGAGTGAAATGGATTCTAGGCAAATATTCTACATATTCGATCGAATTATCGCTTTCCATCAGGTTAAAATGATGGTGACCTATCATTTATAAAAATACAAAACATTGATAATCCTTATTCTCCAATTATATATTTAGCATCGACGACAGTAAATATATGTAGAGAAGATAAATTTTAGTTTAATTTTTTAGTAATCCTTTCTCACAGTACATAGGCAAGTGTTATTAATAACCTCAAGGGGTTATATAACCTCAAACAATCGTCTAACCCAATATCCCCCGCAACTAATTTCACGTTGACAATATAGGGCTGAATATTGACACAAATGTTGCCGCTCTGCCGCCATAGTGCAGGAGGCAGCGGCTGTTTTGATATATATTTTTATTTATTTAAATCACTTTTACTATAGGTTGATGATGTAATTACTTTGAAACCGGATAGTCATAACCCCTTGAAGCAAGAGAAGAATTGCTATAATATGTATTGTGGTAAATTTTTTCACATATAACAGCCGATGAACAGTTACTCAAATCAAACAGACTCCCTCACACTCTGACATAAACATTTATAATAAAAACAGGGGTTACATAATAAATACCAAACGTGTGTAATATAAGTATTTTTTGTCAATTTTCGTCTATTATAGACAGCTGACTCTGCCAAGGTGTCAAAGTCACTAAGTTGGCATTAGTATTTATTTGACTTATTTTAGCAGTCAGTTTTTTGTTTTATTATTTATATTATTTTTAAATTAATATCTCTAAAACCTGAAAACCACGCAGAACACGAAATTTTCCTTGGGAAGAATAATTATACTCTCGCCGGGAATATAACCAGAAACTTGTTGCGTAGAAAGCGATATATAAAGCGATCAGTTAATTTTGTAAGGTCAAATTTAAAATTTCAAACCTGAGCAAACCTGGACTCCACCTCCTTTACTCTAGAACCCTTCTGTTTGAGGTTATTGTTTCCTTGATTCGGCCCTGGCTAATTAATTTAGTGCCGTTTAAGGGAGCCCTGATTGCGGCTCCGTTTTAATATTTTGATATTGGTTTTTGTTGGACCAACTGGCGTTGACGGATGTCGGACTCTTATTACAATCCGGAATAGGTGCGATTGCAATACTGTATATCTAAAAAATCTGAAATATAAAGTGGCTTCTGTATGGTCGGCTTTTTAAGGCAAATAAAAAAAAAGGTATTACGTACTTCATGTAGATACAATTTGCCCTGTACTGCACATAATTTAGACAAATAATCTAGAAGAAATCGTCAGATGAGTTTTCACCGAGTTCGGAAACTCACTGGCGACAGGTCACCAATGAGTAATAGTTACTACGTAATCAGGCACATAATACGTGTAAGGTTATAGTCTACGTTTTGAACCCACTTGCATAAGAAGGGGAATCTAAAGTCAATATATTTTATTGTTACGCCCCGGTTATAACTTATTTTTGAATTTTAAGCCGCCTGTTGGCGTAGTTAAGTGCGCGATTGCCTTCTAAGCACGGGGTTCAATCCCAAGTGAACACAAGTTTTCGCCGTTTGTGAAATTTGTGTTTCTGATTCTGGGTTTTATGTGAATATTGTGTGTGTGATATGATGTGATGTTTTGATTGATTTTGATTTTTTATTTAAAAATTTGTAGTTGTAGTCAACCAATAGGAAAATTATCTGTGGCTATCTAAAATCCAGCATTTTATACCTAGCAAACTATTGCCATTTGGACTTACTAACATTTTCATTCCCGATTTATATGTTATTGTTATCTGTTCAGCATCATGAGTTCATCTGAAACAGCACGAACAAAATGTCACCTAACAACATCAAATCCTCCCAAACTCCGCAGACCCATGAACATCTGTCAAAACCCAATAAAAACCATTAAAACATGCAGAGTAATTGGTACTAACCTCGCAAAACGCGGCGTTTGAACCAACTCCGTAAAGTTTGGGAACAGCGTGTTTTGTTACGGCCCACCGCGGAACGCAAACCACTCGTTTTGCGTTTACGCTTTGGGTTTACATTTTGGTTTGTAACATGCTGGTTGTGGGAATTTATTGCTCACACGCTGGGGAAGTTTCAGAGATCTGTTTTATTAGGGAATTTCAGTCTTTGGGCGTTGTGCAAATCACAACTATTGGGGAAGCCTATGTGTTTCTTGTTTGTAATATGCTTGCACTAATTGTAAGATAGAACATTTGCAATAGTATATTGAATACTGACTATGATTGAAGTTCTACTTAAACGTAAGACAATTACCGGTTACAGCATTAAACGACATAGCCGTATTTTTTCCATACTAGTTTTCTCCTTAAGAAAATGTGTTTTTCTGGTCCTTGTTATAATTGTGTGATGTGAATATTTCCGGCACTCACGACAATATTCACTGAACTAAGTCTGGGGCTGTGAGTGTGAAAGCCTTTCTGTTTAATAAGTATTATAAAACACCTCTAACTTTATTATTTAAGTACTTACATATTATGGTGTATTAATCATAAATTTTTTAATACTTATTTGCTATATTTCTTTTCATAAAGTGATAAAAGGTTTGTATTTTACATTTTACAGACGTACTATTGCGTTGTGGTTCTAAAACCCCCCGTGTTGTGTGCGTTGTCAAACCAATCTGCGTCGCCAGTTGGTTCTGACAGATATGACGAGACAAGCTCGACGTGTTGTTGTGGCTCCCTTCCAACATTTTAGTTATTTTTGTAACGATAGTGACAACGGTGTGTGATATTGTGGCACCTTTAAATTTGACTTCTAGTCGAATATATGTTTTTTCGGTTTCAGTAAAGTTTACTTTAATTAAATAGGGTTAATTTTGACCCCGTCCCTATTATTCGTTTTCTGTGTACCCGTCAAGTTTCAAAGACAATTCGGTTGAGAACGAGCTGATCTGATGTTGATGGAGGCAGAAGGTGACAGCAGAGCTCTTCAATGACTTACAATAGGTTGACTTTGCTCATTTTATTGAGCTAACGATTTTTAATAATTTGTTTCACAAGAGCTTGTTTGGAAAGTATACGTTTACGCAAAAATTGATTACTTCTATCTAGATACGTGAATCATACTTAATCTGAGTATATCAGACTCACAAAACTGGTGTCTTAATCCAAATTTCGTAACACAAAGTAATATATAAATGTATGAATTATAAAAGCATATCTAATTATAAGCATGTGACGATTATTTTGCAATGTGTAATACATAAAATAACAAATAATAATAATCCTACTAATATTATAAATCTGAAAGTTTGTGTGTAAATATATTTGTTCCCTCTTCACGCTTTAAAGGCTGATTTGGATGAAATTTCGAATGCACATAGCTTATACCTAGGATTAACACATAGGCTACTTTTTAACTTGATAATAGCGGGCGAAGCCGCGGGGCACGGCTAGAATTACATAATAACAATACTCCAGATATCATAATACAGTTAAACCATAGTGAAATGCTTAATATATCTGAGAAACGTCAATCTACAATCTCTTTACCATGCTCTTACTAAGTCACGTGATACTCTATGGCACGTACAGGTCTTCCTTCGGCAGATAACTCCTGAAGCTATTAGCGGCGCTAATTGTGAATCAGCAGAGACGGCGAGCTGGCAGTTTTAGTGTTTGCTTCCACTGCTCTAGGGCCGGTTCTAGACACAGTGGTTTTAACTATCAAGCTTCTTAGGCAGTAATATCATTAACTTTCATGAGTGCCTCTGAAGATTTTTTTCGATTAGCATAGACAGCAAGTACACAATATTAGCATTGCAAAACAATAAACTGTTGAGTGCTCAAAAAAATATTTTGCATTAGCCAGTTAACGTAGACTATGGATTTCACAGACATTTTACTGACCCACTTGTAGTCACAGCACAATAGATAATATACTTACATGAATCAAATGAGAGAAAACTTTTTCTATAATAATAAAGAAAAGACAATCAGGTCGTTTGATGGTAAAATGTCACGGTATCTGCAGTGACATTCGTGAGTGAAAAATACTTTTCCTTTGCCTTCGCGCTTTTAGCGTTTTCCACGTGCGTTTTTCCACAGTGTCGTCTGGCGCCATCTCCGGCCGGGATCCACGTAGTCCGGGAGCGGCAGCAATCGGCACGCAGCGGTTTTATCGAGTGTGACCGAGGAGATTGCCGCTTTCAAAAAAGCGCACTTTAATTTCGGCCGCGTAATGGCCGGGCCCGCCGTGCGTGACGACCGCCTATTTATTTTATTACCTATAAAAAGTTTTTGCTTGAGTTTACATCTCGGATTGTCTAGGAGTAATTATATCTTAGGGTAATTTAATTTGAGATTGTCAAAGTAATCGGATTGAAGTCGTTAATTTTGATATTAATCTAAAAGAATCCATTGAAAAAGTGGGGTGCTTCGTCGGTTAGTTTAAGACGAGTTATTTCACAATAATTATTTTGATATTAAGTGGTGGAATTTGTTATTGAAACCAAGGTTCCATCCAGGGTAGTTTACTTATAGCTTAAAATCTACGAGGTATACGTATTTTTGAATCATCACAGCGTTATATGATTAACGTATAAAATAGTTACGTAAAAAAATCCAAAGCTGACCAACTCCCAACAGGGGTCGCGTTACGCAATTCTGAACTAGGGCTGGCCTAAACTAATCGACAATCGATGCCCAACTTTTTTCGACCCGAGGGCGTCAGACAAATCGTCTTGCAAGAACAAATTAATTTGACAAGTGTTCGAGGAGGCCCAAGACGGTTGTATTAATTTATTTGGACGGGAAAAAATGTGGTTCTACCCGCAGTTGGACAATATTGAAGGGGACGAGACAGTGATCGGTGGCGAGCTGTTAAAAAATGAAATGGTTCGAGGATGTTGTTTGTCAGAAGTTTACTAGGGAACGATCGATTTGACGATGTTGTGGGCAAATCTTAGATAAACATAACGGTCAATAAAATAACTGATCATGATGACATCTATGAAGAAGTTCAAATTGAACAAACAAAATATAGTAAAGCTTAGTCGGCTTATTTTCATCTTATAAAGTGAAACAGTAATGTATTGTCATTAATAATATGTACCAGAAAAATAATCGTGAAGATTTGTCTTAAAAGAGATAGTTATGTTGGTTATGGACATCAATAAGTCTATCACTTTAAAAGATTGATGATAGATAACACAACAAATGTATACTGCAGTCAACGTTGCATATTGACATTAAATGCATTTTCTCTACAAAATCATAAGCTCCGTCAAACACACACTATCTTAATAACACAAAAGTCAACAACGAACGACATAATTCCGCTATAGCCGTGATACCATCGAACAGGAAAACAAAACTACTCCTTAATCCACACCCTCCGGAATCAGTTATCACCTATACATGGACATAATGACATCAGGAAAAACTCCTCTCGTATATCGATATATTTCCCGATGTCTCGTGAGGGGAACTCGATTTATGACGTTCTGATGATACAATCGAATCAAATAAAGCGCGTATAAATCAATGTCCGATTCGGTAGGTGGGATGTATGACGGCTTAGAGCACTTTTTGCGATGACTTTTTTGAAGGATGTTTGACCACTGGGGCTTCGTGGAGTTGAAAAAGTTGCAAAAAGAAGCATTAAAAAGAGTGGTGTCAGTTTAACCTACTAATAACATAAAAAATCTGAAAGTTTGTGTGTAAGTATGTTTTTTCCCTCTTCAAACTTTAACGGCTGAATGGATTTGGATGAAATTTGGGATGTACTTAGCTTATACCTGGGATTAACACATAGGCTACTTTTTAACTTGATAATAGCGGGGGAAGTTGCGGGGCACGGCTAGTAAAAATAAAAGAAACAACACGAGTCGCATTGAGATATCCATCTAATCAAACCCACTCTTTCTAAAACTATAAACATTAAAACGTAAACGCTTTCACACTCACAATCCCCACTAAGTCCAACCATCCAACTTATATCGTGGGTGTTGGATACATTAACATTACACACACACAGAAACAGAAACACAAACACAAATTTCCCTTGGGGAGAAAACTTGTCACAAATTTCCCTTGGGGAGAAAACTTGTGTTCCTATTGGGAATCAAATCCTGCTGCTTTTGGAAGGCAGACGACAAATCAAAAACGCCAGCGTTTAGTTTACTATGCTAATTCTCCAATCTTCTAACACAATACATCTTCCTGTATAGCTGATAAGAAAAGGTGTGGTATCATAAAGTGTACTTTGTTAGTTGACTGAGTTTTCATATGTCCGGCTTTGTGTATTCCTCGCTAATAAAGAGGCTGATTTGCTTCCTTTTTTTATTAACTTAAACTTTGAGTTCCGCTTCCTGGGGATTCCTATTTTAGAGAATCAAGCTCTTTAATCAATCTACTACAAATATAATAGTTGTGAAATCAATATTTCAAAATACTCACATCTTTTTCTTCAATAACAAACTTCCAAAACCGAAGGAAAAGAAATTTATCGGAACCTCACGCATGCCATCGCGACCCATACACGGCTAAATGGTGGGTTCGAAGGCAAAAAGGGCAAAGTTTCAATTAACGGCGAATCGATAACGTAATGAGAGGTTGTGGTTTTATCCTGAGGATAACCAGCAATTAAACATCTTTGTTCCGTCTGCGCCTGAGTACCGACCTCACAACACACGAGATATTTTAATTTTGGTATGGTAATTGTTAATAGTTACGTCTGTTTATTGATAAACAAATTCTATAAGTCGATATCTTCTTTTTGAAATCATCTACAGTCATCTTACATTAGAGATGTCATAATTAAAAACCACTATTAGCACGAAGGATGGAATATCACACTCAAGTTTATTTAATGATCGAGCCAAGCCGTCAGATTGATTAAGACAATAATAATAATAATAATTTATTTCATTTACAAAAAAAAATATTACACAGACTAACATTATATGTACACATAATGTTATAGTTAGTGAGCTCTGTATCCCACACTAGGATAAGTCCTGTGTCGTGGGATTCAGTCTCTTTCAGTATTGATTGATGCACTTTATTTTGAGAATTTATACACACATAATAATATACGCAACGACAATTATGTTGTTTGTTAGTACATATAGACGACTACTAGTATGCTGTATATATCAAGAGTCTTAGAATTGAACGATAGCGTGTTATTACACACAACAAAATGAGTTCGCCCTGTCAACAGAGATGCTGTTGAACCTACGAAAAACAAAAGCAAACTTTAAGACCCTATTAAGACGAAATCGAAAAGAAATCGAGACAGTCTGACTCATATCTGTATAGAGTGTGTGTCACGTATTCCTCGGCGGGGCGTTGATTCGTGCATGTCCCAAGAAACAAAACGTGGGCAAAAAGTCGGCCGCACAAGACGACGCATTGTCCCGAACAAAGATCTCCGGGCTGAGGGCACGAGCGATCGTAATGGACCTTTAATTTAAGTAATAAACACCCTTTCAATATGCCCGATATGAATGAATTGTGTGGACAGCCAAATTGGGCTTCAATGGACGAATACAATGGTTGTGTACGTACAGGTCAATACAAAAGGAATGCTTCAAAATGTGGCGTAGATTAAAATTTAAATTAGCGGCAATGTCTTTGAAAGGGTGAAGGGTGAGGTTAAATTTGCTTAACAAAGTCTTGCATTTAAGTTAATAAATAGTAAAAAAAACTTAGACATGAGACCAACATCACATTGATTAAACAAGACATTTTCATTGCAAGATGACCAGTACAGCTAGTATGGCTACACATTTCCTGTATAGGTGGCAAAAAACATCTGCACAAAAATTTAAAAAACCAATTCTATGTAGTACCTATCTGATTATGTTGCGATTAATTAGCCAGTATTTTATATGGTTTCACAAAATCATTAACAAACAAATAGCCACCGTTATTTTCTAACGAAAATAAATCCTCCGTGTAATTTTAATTATTATCAACCTAATTGTAACTGCCAACTGAACAGATTCTATATTTTTCTTATAGACACTCATCTCTACATTCCCAATTTAAGATTTCACAAGATTTACTCATTACATTTTGTAAATATATTTTCATTTCTTATATACTGAAGCACTAATATGACTTTTTTAGTCATACCAACTTAGTATAAATCTCAAAGTTATGATCAAAAAAATATCGTATATCAAATTCTCAATCGATATTTTCTAATACAATCCTTTAATCAATACATCTCAAATCTTTTTAAATAACAGCATCATGTAGCCATACTATCCAACACCATCTCCGTACAAATTCAGATGACTGGCTTTATTTAAATCTTTAGATTAACCGTCACTTTTATTACTATATCTTTAAAGTTTATATTCTTTTGCATCAAAATCATCGGCAATATCATTACCGTCTTCAAATAAATCTGCGATGCTAGTATTTGTGGCTTCTATTTCAATAGTGTTATGGTTCGGAATTCGTATTTTATTATGAATAAGAAGTACTAACTGTTTCAATGATTTGATGCATGTTGAGTGCGTCAATCCTTTCACATGTTCCATTCATGAGGTTAACCATTCATTATTTTGATACTGGATCCAAATTGAATGGACGCTCGTAGACTCATTCATGGCAGCTTATGTTTCAATAATAAAAAAGATGAGTAAAATTATAATTTATCAAACAGTATCATGTGTACGTGGTAAATACAAAAATGAAATTATAAAAAGTACTGAAATGTGTATTCTGCTTCAAAGGAAACTCAAAGTATTCTAAAGATTTGTCAGAACTCACTTGCATAAGAAAATAATTGCGGGTAGATGAATAAACTAAGCAGTACCTTAGTTTATGTCTAATTCCTGATTCCTTTACATTATTTTATTTATTTTTCACAATAAGCTTGACAGCTTAAACATCCCTCATCCTGCGCCGGCGCATGATTAACGGACCACACCCTCCGCTATATGCAAATACCAAAGCTTTGTCTCCGTACCAGACGTGGGCGTGCATCCTACAAGTGGGAGGTGTGTGGGAGGGATTAATTGTGAGTAATTGATAAGAGATGTCTTCTATAAGTTAGATGTTGATAGATTAGGTACGTCTACTATCGACGTTAAGCTAGCACTATCCACTAGTAAAAATATTTATTATGTCATAATAATGAAAGCGCTTGCCCTATTATTTTTTCAGCCTAAATCTCTGATATCAGATATTTAAAAATCACAATTAGACCTAAAACTACACATTTCTCATGTGGATGAAAATTATATTCATGCTGGGAATCGAACCATTTCATACTCATACATGGCAGGAAAATACCAACTGTATAGGTACCTTCTAGGCAAGCATGCTACATCTTCGGCCGCATCAGCACTTTCCATCAGGTGGGATTGTAGTCAAATGCTTGCCTATCAGGCATTAAAAAAAACTGTGCCAAATCGGTCATAGAACCACGGTATTTTTTTTGCACAGATTATTGATTATTTACTGCAATTTATTTTGTATGGATTCGATGCTATAGCCGAGATAGTAGACAATAGCATATGTCAATAGTAACCAAGACTAATTTAAAAGTGAAAATTAAAAATACTGCAAAATATATTTTTTTATATCTGTTGTCATACTGTTTTAAGCTCCATTTAAAATTTTAGGCCTTCCAAATACACGTATTTTTTTTTTTTTAAATGTATTCGTTGAGTGTGTGTATATTAATACATAATACTTTTCAATGTGTATACTGTAACATGCACTGTGCCGTGTAATAGTTTTTTTCGTTCCCAATGGAAGATCAGCGCTGGTTGTTTTCAGCCAGCAATACGCTGAGTTGGGTTTGGCTTGTGGTAAAAATCTGTTATCTATTGACCTTTTCTATGTTATAATTCCCATTTTGTTTCTTTTTACCACAAATAAAGAGATATCTATGTCAATAATAATTGATCGAGCGGAAAGAGATCTCTATGTTGACTTGGGTCGTTCAGCTCTTTGTCCGTCCGTCCGTCTGTCAGATGCATCTAGCGCCTAAACCATATAAGCAAATGACTTCAAATTCTAATAGAACATGTACACGGCCCAAAGCCAAAACTTACATTTAAAATTGTACATAATAAATGAAAATATAAAAGGGGCTCCCATACATGTAAGTGGGGACCAAAATATTTTTAATTTGTTTATCTATCCTTGTGGGGTATGGTTGAAAAGGGCTTAAGGTACGAAACCGGTTTAAAAAAAATCTATGTTTAGAAAATAACGATTTGGTAGGACACCAAAGTCACTGTTTTGAGACCTATTTTGTCCTGGTGTCTATCTCAAAAACGGCTTCTCTTTGAACGCTGAAACTAACGTATAATATCCGTTATATTCTGTAATTGAACAGCAAATACAGAAATCAAACAATTATTATAAAGAAAAAAAAGTTATAAGCAAGTAACTTCAAAAACTTTTATCTATAAGGCAAAATGTAAGCGTGAGGTCTCAGTTCGGCGCAAATGACTAGTATTTATAAATTAGTTCATTTTCAAAGAATGTCAATTAATATTTGAAAAATTAGACGTATTTATTAATGTCGTATTTTCGTTGCTATAATTTAAGCGGTTAAAAGTCCATTCTACATAAGAGCACATCAGAGTTCCAAAAAACAACAGAACCGCAGCCATTGTCAACAGAAATACGGCACATTTGCTGTAATTACCACCTTTCTACCCCACAATCCGTATTAGCCTCGCCTTCAACGAACCCTAGGGCAGTACACTGAACTCACGACAGAAATAGTGCATACAATATCCATCGCTGTACTCACTTGATAAATTTGAGTCAAAGTGCTTGTCGAAGCAGTAGTGGATACAGACCTAAGGATTATAGTTGAAGTCAGTGAAGTAACCAAAGGTGGGGGTGTCAAACCTATGATTAGTACACAATTAGAGGGTTGCATTGTGGTGAAAAATGTTGCCGTTTCATTTACTTTTAAAATGGGTACTTATCAAATATTAGTTCAGAATTTAGACGTAAAAGACAAATCGCTTGCTATTTTGCTGCTGATCGGTATAAAAAATTTTGAATAGCTCCAATTTTCAAAGTTCGATAGGATCTCTATATTGTTATCTAAGAATCACTAAATTGGACTCATTTTAAACCTTAAAAAATAGCGCCGTATTCCTGGAACTTAGGATAACACGCGGCGATTGCGAGGCTGTCCATTGTGAGCCAATAAAACCATCTCTGATTGATGAACCACGCTTTTTGTCAAAACTCGTGCGTCCATTTAATTTTGACAAGAAAAAAGGCCTAAACACTTAACAATAGAACTTTTTTCCGACGCTCCATGCGATCATCGATTACTTTTTTATCGTCTACAATATCAATAATCTGTTTACGCCCACTGTTAATTTCGACGTTAGTAAAATTGAAACTTGACACGTGTTACGAGGCGAAAATAATTTTGTGGGTGCGTGATGGTGCGTTTTTATCACTTTTGTTTGTTTCTTTTGGCCGACGCCTCGAGAGCGCTCTCGAAGCATTTAGTGCGTGACGCGGCGAAATTATATTGCCTTTGTATAGAAAAAGTCGAGTGCATCACCTGACGGCACTATCCCGCACGAAATTGACTCGTCCTATAATTGCAGCTAATTTGGCCAGATGAGCGGCCGCTATCAGCCGTATCTAGTAATGGAGTCGTCGGCGGTTTGCCCATAACTTCATATACTTTACCGTCGACTTCAACGGTTTTATCGGACTGGTATTTAGAATATGGCAGCTCGTTCCGTAGGCATGTTTATTGCGTTACGCCGTTCTCGGCTAGTAGAGTGTCGAACAAACATAAGTACGGATTGGGTATCGACACGGTATTCGAGCTACCATTCTGTATTTATGGCCGTAATCGAGAGTCGTAAAGGCACTGATTGTATGGTTATTATTGAATATCATTTCAATTTTCTAAATTCTTGTTAAAATAAAACTTTCTCGTGTTTACTCGGAGCTCATTAGAGCAGGTTCACACGGGTCCGAGTATGTGATGCGCGACTCGTGCTCCGAAAACATTCAATAACATAAGTTATAACTCGAAAACGAGCCTTCAAATTACACAAAACTGACAGCTTTAATATTTGCCCTCTCGGGCGCGCCGTGGACGCAGCCTCACGCTGAGCTTTTAATTTGTTCCATGCATCCTTTCACGTGGAGTTTTTCTGTTTGGTTTGAAGGCCGGCGGTGATCGATCGCTTGCCTGCTTTTTTACGTTGTTTAATTTTGGAAGGAGCCGTGGTTTCGCCAAGTCATTAGTGGCTTGTACCTAACCCCACTAAAGGACGTGTTTCTCGATCTGTGCCTTATTGTTCCTATTTGACAACCCTCGCTGTGTTGCGTTTAGTAGACATGGTTTCGAATTAAAAAGTTAATGTGTATCGGAGTTTCTCTTGCAGCTGCAGATTTTTCGTAATTATGTTTAAGGTTTTACGAAAAGAGAGTTTCGTGATTTATGTAGCATACACAACTCACGTCGAGAATTTCAAGAAGCCGATCGATTAAGAAAATTTCGGCTCTTACATCGAGGTTAAAATAAAATGCTCGAACCGTTGAAATCGCCAAATTCGCATCCGACGGGAAAATTGAGAATCATAAATCTCGGTTTAATTTGGGCGTAACCTTTAAATTTCTACCGATTATAGGGAATAACTCATTGTCAAGTCGATAAATATATATCAGTTGAGCGATTCCAGTCGCCGCTGGTTTCTTCGGCGAGAGGAAATGTCAATGGTTTTCATCATGTTATTGATTCAGCACCTAGTGAGGAGCCAAGTACAACTTTACAATAATTGTCACCACCTGAAGCGCTGGAAATGATTTACGTATTTCCCCCACTTAAAGAGTTTGAACTGTATGTAATTCAACTTTTGGTAAAAATTGGTTGAACGTAATTTATAGGTACTTAGCAAGGAATACCTGGACAAGGAAATACCTGGCGGTAAAAGCTGGAAATACCTGGCGGCCAAACAAGAAAATACCTGGCGGTAAAAACTTACTTCACTTACGCATGTCTGAGACTCATTCAATCATTTAAGCGCAAAAGTGAAATCACAACATAGATTTACCTACGACTAAGTAAATAATCTCTTCTTTGTCTTACCGACCCTTCGTAGTGGTAAAAGAGAAAAAAAGGATGACATAATGCATTACGGACGTTTACCCTTAGAAAAAATACACTGTACAAACTTATAAGCTAGAGCACTAAACTACAAATGTAGATAGCTGTATATTTACTTCTTAAATCGGTATCATATAAAAATACTTCCACACTTACCTATGTTAAATAAACGCATACACAAAAAAGTGATACCTGGCTCAGTAATATTGATTATAAAATTGTATAAAACGTGGTAATTCATTTCACAAACATGATCTCACAACACATTATTATATTGCACATAGCTGTAAACTAATCCTTGGCATGTCTACATTTTTTCATGAATGGGAGAAGACGCTGGTTCTCGAAACACAAAGTAAACTACTTCGGGAACCATAGTCTTCAGAATCTTAATTGTATCCATCAAATTAATGTCAATTGATTCATTGATTTATTTATTTACAAAACACATTTCAACATGTCACATATTACTAATTACATACCATGTTTATCATCGACAATCAAAAATGTAAGCAAATCATTTACTGTCGAGCCCCGCGCCAGATCTCACAACATCAATATTTGGAACGAGAGTCGTTCCATCAATACATTTTAAGGGCGCAAATTAATATTCTGTCTTGAAAAAGTGTCGTTCAATTAATTTTGCAGAGAATCCTCGGTTCTGGACAATGAGGTTTTTTTCTTTAAAAATTTTTGTATTTTATGATTAGGTTACGACAAATTATCAGTTAATGAGCTTTTTATATTTTGCCTCCATTGGGTGCTCTCACCAGATATTTTGTGGCGTCAAATGCTACGATGGCTTTGAAATTCAGTGTTATTTCTTTAACCTCAAGTTTCCACTGCAGGGACCTAATACGACAGGAATTTATATTTTTCAAATTTAAATTAAACATTACAAATGTAAAAAACAAGACTAAGGTTAGTTGAAATTTTAATCTGAACTTTATTAAAAATCTATTATCTAATAATTCTGTAGCTTAGAATTAACCAGACCCAAAATGTTAGAATCAGCAGAAAAAAAAGAACAGTATTTACTTCAGAACACGTGTGTAAGCAATCTACCGATAAGAACCGCAGGTTGCGACTGAGAAAATTAAAATTTATAACAAATGGGTCAGTCTAAATAGTATGCCATCAGAGGCCTGAGTTAGCTGTCAATGATAAGTACCCGGACATCACAATTTCCTCTCTCATTGACATAAAATGAATAAAATACATTCTCGATAATTTGGTATAGCTAGAAGACATTTCCTTTATGTCGTCAACCTTTTTGTTGATATTATACTAGCTGCGCTCTGCGATTTTACCCGCGAAGTCCCGGACCCACGGGAATACTGGGATAAAATTTTCTTCCATAAAAACCTTCTGACAATAATAAACACAACAAAAAAGAATTAGCGAAATTGTTTCATCCGTTCACGCGTGATGCGATGACCAAGGGAAATAGATATTCATTTTTACCGACTTTCCAAATAAAAACAATTACCTTATTGGTCCCATTTAAATTTGATCAAGATCTGATCAGTAGTTCTTGAAATATCGTCAATAATACGTTTTGCCGCGAAAGTAAAAAATGTTGCCGTCAATTTTGAAATGATGAAAGAAGAAATTAATAAGCCGTGCCCCGTGACTTCGCCCGTTTGTCATGTTAAAAAGTCTATGTGTTAATTCTAGGTATGTACATTCCAATTTTTAACAAACATTCGAATATAACACACAAACTTTCGAATATAATATTAGTGTGACTCTTTGAATTTTAGCCAGTGCCTACTGTTACTGTTAACGACTAGAAATTCTAAGTCATTTTATGATTATTTTCAAACGCTTTATCTAAAGATACAGTTTAAAATCTCATTTTAATACGATTATTCTTAACCTTATTCATTTATTCTCCATTTTACTCGTATTTTCTTTTAAACCAAGATGTTGCTAAATCCAGCTAGACCATGAAAAAGTTATAGCCTCATTCTCCACGATTGCACCCTATCGAACGGATGTGCCTTATAGCGCCAATAAAAAAATCATAAACAAAAGCGAATATTTTTACCAACTGTGGATTCATGACACCTCTCACACCAAACTATCACATAAAAATGGCAAAAACGGCTTGTCTGTCACGCGAGCCATATCCCGTAGAATATAAAATGGTAAGGGAACGCCATGAAAACACCATCGACAGCAAACTGCGAATGGTAACTTATATTGTTCGCAGTCCATCATACGGCACGCGTAAATAGTGCTGACAGGTTGTCGAGTGACGTGGGGACATATCGATGTCGAGAAATACTTCGATCATTACTGTTGTACAAAGATACATCATAACATACTTATATTTATTTAACTCTGATAGAGTTCGACCTAATGGTCATTAATTATGTGATCAGGGATGGTAATCACGCTAGATGTGATGTTAATTTTTTGCTCTATGTTGTAAATAATATGAAAACATTGTTAAAAGCAATTGCGTATTAAAATTATTTATTACAAATCTTCCAGACTGTAGCAAATATTTTATAAACAAAACTGAGATAGAAACTAAAGCATGTACAAGCCATCCCGCCACCAATGTACAAAATGATTTATCCGTATTAAACAATTATAACATCGAGCCTATTTATAGAATTGCACTATCACAAGGGCGTGAGTCGTCTACACTTACGTTTGCAGTTCTGCCGCATATTCGCTACACATTTTGTTTCGCTCAGTTAAAAATATTTCACATTTGTGGCCTCCAAAAAATAAGTAGCGATTTAAAAATAACATTTTTTATAGCAATTGAGTTACGAAACGAGCTAGTCGCTAACCTGATGGTAAGTGTCACGCCAATTACAATTCAGTACCGCCCAGAGTCTTTAACTTAGTCAAACTCTTGCTCTGCAAAGTACTGCGGTCACCTTGAGATATTATTATAAAGAGATTTAAGATATAAATGTCAAATCTCTTTAGGCCATTAATTTGTTGATTTTTCAAATCTTTTATAGATATAAAAGAAGTGTAGTTACAGGGCTTAAAGAGATTTAACATCTAATATCTTGGGGTGACAAGGTGCTTTGCCACGCAGATTTTTACCTATATAGGTTCATGCTCGTTGCATCTTTCAATTACGTAAAAAAAGATATTTACAACTATTATTCGTCGTACCATCATTGGTCACCACCTTTCACAATTCAAATTCGCGAGTATGCAACGTGTGGCACCTGCACTACCGATGCCACTTTCTGAATTTATCGAGTGTCGACACCGGTGCGCAGCACTAGGGGGCCTCACGCGTCGCGATCCGTTGTACCTCGTAATTTAAAATCTCTGATTTATAGTCCAACAGTAGCATTAAATTTGTAATCATATATTGATTTACAGCCACGATAAGCGCCCGCTGTCTTCCCAGAAAGCGCTTCTATTGCTGGTGATTCGTTTTGCTGAAATTGCCTTTAGAATATGTGGATTGTATGACGGAACATTGGAGTTGATGTCATAAAACTTACTGGCGTGGATATCTATTTGGAATGCCTATCACAGGTAAGTAGGTCTATGCTATTTATTACTTTCCAAAAGAATTCGTACTCGTCAAAGCAGCGAAAGATCTTCGCAACCTTTTCTTGCTCTACAGGCTTCTCTTTCAAATTACGTGCGCCGATATCTCGATATATAATCACATATCTATCTAACTTATCGTAATTTTGATGGCTTTTTACCACTAACTAAAACAGGGATCAATGCTTTTTTACTAAACGATAAATTTGTTTCAATACTAAAATTTCTTGAAACCCTGGACCAAATAAATTAATATGTAAAGCTGGTTTTTAATATCTTACTGACACTTATGGACGACAACTCAGATCGGATTCCAACGTTATCCTAGCGACTCCTCAGCACCCCACCTTTTATTGACAAATCCTTCTCGGTTGTTGCTGCAAGGATATAGAACAGTTTACCCATTGATGTTAAAAATTTTAACTCCAAAGAAGAAACGAAAAAATCGAGACTATTTTGTTAATATAGTTCGCAGTAGACTCAGTTGGCCTTGCAATATGAACTACAAATCATAGAAGTACCTACTGTTTTTTGTACTTTAAAATTTGGCCAAAGTTAAAAAAAGAATTGATATGAATTTGGCGCATGCTATAATGTATGTATCATGTATTTATGCTTGTTCGTTTTTGCTCAAATCACAGTAGTATAAAAACCATGTTTTTTTTTTAAAAACGCTTAATCTTTCAAACCAAAAGCAACATAAAAGTAGTGTTCTTCGGATGTTATAAGCTAAGATGTTTGAAATTACTTTGTCCGTGAATAATATTCTCAGAAATAAAAAAAACATTTAAAAAACATTGGTAAGATGTCACTAACTAAGGATATTCATATTTTTATTTGCTTTCCACAATGTAACTTAGATACTAAACTTAAAATGATGTACCAATTATGGACCATGTCGGGCACAGCATAATATAGGACAGTATAGGAGAGAGGTATTACTAATGCGAAATATCGATCGTATTTTCAGAAAACTTCCTCTTTATTCAACTTTATGAACGTACAATATTAAATAAATTTTAAGTTTTAATATCGGTCTTGTTTTATTGACAATAAGTTATTTAGGTCATTACCATTTGGCCCTTTTTTGTTATCTGGATCTAAATTATACATAAATTATAAGTCTAATTCATTCACAGATAAAAGCTATCCTAGAGCAACAAACAACAAAAAGTTGAGAGTCATTGTCGAAAACAATGGCTGATACAAATAATATGAAATTTGTCGAAACGTCTGTGCGTGCGTGTTCCATCGACGGTCGACACTTCCGTTGCATTGTCGAGGCGTCTCCCACAACGACGCTGACTTGCGCCCGCGCAGTCACAAACACCACCGAATCTACAGATGAGACACTACGTAGGTATACCTTTACAAATAATGTACTCTTTATGGTCATAATAAGGATATACTTACAGTTGGGAATTCTTTTTTAATAGATCTCTGATTTTTGTGGTCATTTTAACGAAAATACTAACACATAATAATAAAATTATTTTTCGATGCCACCTGGATTAAAATAAATTATTATACTTATTGCTAAAAATTTCATGTATAAGTGTGTATGTATGTTTTAAGTTTGCCAAGAGGTATTTCGATAGCTGCTGTCCAGCAGTTATCTGTCCTGATATGGGAGAAATTACGTAGTTCTGTCATACAATCGTACTTGCATAATGCATACAAACAAAAGCATCGCTGTCACACTCATAGCCCATCACTAAATTCAAAGACTTGTATCGTGAGTGCTGGAAAGACACTTCACATCACACACTCAAAAGCAAGACAAGGGGGAGAAAACTTGTATTCCCACCTGGAATCGAACCCGACACCCGCTGCTTAAAAGGCAGACGCGCAACCAACTACGCTAACGGGCATTATGACTAGAGACCGCCTATCTTTTGTTAACAGGGTTATATATTTTAGAAATCAAAACTGGAAGACTAATCATCAAAATTTACCAAAACCAAAATTTACCAAAATAATACCGTGGGGTTATTTATTAACTAAATTTAGAATTATTTTTATCCGAAACAATACCACCACTGTCAAAAGACTTTCAGTTGAATCAATTACAGGCATTTTTTATTTAAGTTGTACGATAGCAAATGCCTCTTCTGTCCCAAATACAATATCTTCCCCCAGCGGGATGCGAGTGTCAGCCTGACGCGCCAGGACTATGATTTGCGCCTCGCTCCGCTTGCTCTCAACAAATGATTGATGCCCACTAATCTGCCATCGAAAACGCGCGTAATGGTGAAATTCACCATTTTCAACTTTAATTCACCATTTCAACTTTAATTCTTTCCATTTTGTTACCCATTGTCATTGTGGCGGGGTGGTAATTGAGTTGCTGATGGGGAAATGATTAGATGTATTGTTGAGGTTTTGGGAATTAAAACGGATTTTTTTGTCGATGTTTAGTACAAATGCTGATAATAAGGTCCCGTTTGTTTGTTTATAAGTTATAGTGAAATTCTAGTCTAAAATAGGTCCCAGCCTTGTCAAATCATTGAATGACAACAATCATATATATGAAAAAATGCGTTTATATTTTATATTACGAAGGATCATCTCAGCAAAGATTTTACAGGTAAAGTTAATAAGGTTTGTCTCCTATCTCGATGCATCTTAGTTAATAGCTATTATAACAGAAGGTGACTGATATCTATTATTATTTTCAGTGCAGAGTTGTAGATTCTTTTGAATTAGCGTGAGTAAGTATATTTTGCTTATAACGTTAATTCCAACCATTTTTTTTAATAAAAATAGGTATAAATAATTATACGTCTGCTATTTTAATAATGTTATCGTACAGTCGAGGCCAACGAAACTACACACGAGATATCTGCTTCTCAGAACAAATGAAAGTATTATCAGTCTCAGTTCGCCGCTAAAGGCGTGAAGTCGTAACCTCTAATAATAAAACATTATGTATTCGAGACCACGTGCCACGAATAATGACAAAATCGACGCGTTAAAAGGGAAACAAAAGTAGGTGGTTTTGTGTGCAGTTTTATAAGCAATAATATAGCTATAGCCTATATTGTAGGTACCGCGGCACCTCTGTAGTTTATTGCCGGTGTACGATGCGTGAAGCCAGTGTGCTGTTTTGTTCGGAATGCACTGTATTTGTGGAAACAAGCTTGATTTAGAGATATGATTGTTTGTTTGTCACGTTGTCCGTCATGGATGGGCATGGTATCTGATATGGACACGAACTCGGATCGGAAATAAACACATGAATATGTGTTCATATTCAAGTCTGGGTGTTATTTAATTTTTTGTACTCTATGTACGTTTGGAAAATATGTGTTTGGGTTAAAGACTTAACAGTAGCACCTTCTATTTGTGACAAAGAATACTTTTTATAAATAACATAGATAAGAATCATCCCGAATGTGAATGTGGCTATGGTTGAAATCTATCTATTCAAAATGGATATAGCTTTCCAATTCCAGAAAAACAGAATTATGCTCATCATAATACTTACTGTTGCCCCTTGGCTTCGCTCGCATATTAATCTAGATAAATCTAGGTAGATGTCCTATTCTAGTTTCAAGACTATTTACATCTTCCAAATTTCATTAAAATTTAACCAGCCTTAACTGATAAATCGCGTTCCAAATAAAAATAATTCTAAGACTCACACACAAGCATATCAATTTCTTATATGAGTAGAGATTAGTGTGTTAGCACAGATATAAATACAAATATAAAAATAGTAGTTGTTTCGAAGTAAGTGGTAGTAATAAGTTGTATTGTATCATCATACCTATGCCGTAAGTATAGTTATATGACTGCAGTAACCAAATAGTAACAACAATAGTCAAATTAAATCAGGTAAAAGTTAACAATAAAGTTAATATAAATTAAACTTTAATACACTCTCAAATTGCCCCCCATTTAACGGGTCCTGCTCCACGAAATTGACAATCGGCCATCAGCAACTTCCTCTATTACTAAATTAATTTTTTTATCACCGTGCAGCGTAATTACTTGTTCAATTTGTGGGGGGTCAAGCGTGAACCTGCACTTTACACGCAGTAATTATGTCTCGGTGTCCACGGGCTGTGCTTGTTCTGTGGAGTTGAGCGGTTAGAGCTTAGGATTGTTGCTGAAGAATAGGTGTGGTAGAATATTTGGATGTGCTGATAGTAAAAAAACATTTATTTCAGGTACCATACCACCCATACCTACATTCGAATTTTTTAGAGAACACAGTTATAAAAAAAATGAAAAAACTAATTAAATACATACACAAATATCATCTTCCAATTATGAGGCTGTAATTTTGCGAAACTGGTAGTATTGTCATTATCATCCGTACAGCGAAAGAGTAGAACTCATTGCCTGCGTCTTTGTTCCCTGAACGGTACAATCTGGGTGTCTTCAAGTCTAGAGTGAATAGGTACCATTTAGGCAAGCATGTTTCATCTTCAACCGCATCGTCACTTTCCATCAGGTAAGATAGCGGTTAAATGCTTGCCTACCTAGCATAAAAAAAAACTTTCATGAGTGCCACTTTGGGGCCTATGTAAATAAACGTTTTTGTTGATTTTGATGCCAAATCCTATTCAAGTCTTAGTTTCACGATTCATTTGAAGGTTAATTCTTTGGGAGTAGTACGAAGAGTATATATTGTGGAAACTTAGTGCTAAAAGGAGAAATACTATAAAGCTGTGTTTTTATAGTTGTTTGAGATACTTACAGGGCTTTTAAGCAGTTTTTAGTTATGGCTACGAGTACTTACGAGCTTTTAATTTACTCTTTTTTATTTGTTGATGTTAAGTTTGATCACTATCTCACCACCGGTAAGTTATGGTGTGATCGAGAGTGGTGAACACGCTAGGACTAGAATGAGATTTGCTTTTGATGACCTGGCTGAGGACAGTTGCCGGAACACTATTTGGAGCTTAGCGATAGATTTTTTCTGATGAAAAGTGGTTTAATAATTACAATGACCGAGATAAGTCAGAGTGAAAAATCTCTCACACTCACAGTTCCGCACCTATTTCGATAATTCAAATCAAAAGTACTAGAACATTCTCACCACACACTTATAACCACACCGTACTTTTGGGGTGAAGACTTTTGTTCTAAGCGGCAAGTTTATGGTTGTTGATTTTAATAATGATTGACCTGCGAGATCTTTCTTCTTCTCCATTTTGAGAGTTAGTTCCAATGCCATATAAACCTGGTCTCAAAATATTCAATAGTTTTCGACACGCGTAAATGTAAATACACTTAGAAACCATAAATAAAGACATGGGTACTTTTTGTTTCTCTTCGATCCACCTGTGGAGCCATGGAATCTGTTTGGATACTTTTGAATGCACCTGTGGAGCCAAGGAGCTTTGTGATTCTTCTTGGATCTACTCCATTGAATATTTTTATTCTTTTACAATCTAGTTTTATTTTTCAACATGTAAACGAATCTCGAAATATTTTTCTCTCATACCAATCCAGCACTAGATTCTTGAGTAACTTAATTATTACAATTATAATCGAGATGCGCCCCAAAGAGGCACTCATGAAAGCTAATGATTTCAAGGCATCATTATTATTATCTCTGTTCTCTTTTTGCCAATAAGTGGGTTCAGCACAATATGTACTCTTAGCAGGTTTTCAAGTACTAGATAATTGAAAAAGTAAGTAACATTGGTAAGTATCAGATCTCTCTCTGACTGATTCTGTATGAGCGATCCTGAAGATCGCGATTCCCATTTTCAGTCCAGTCTAAGCTAGACGTCTCCATCGGATTCCGACTGCAGTCATTTGGACGACAGTCTCAAATTTGGAGGTCTTGCTTTCCTTCAACTGATCTAGACATCCCATTGAGGATACCTTTGGATCGTTTTCCCTCAATATCAGATAACCAATAACATTTCTTTTTTCTTACCTGATGGCAAGCGACGACGTGGTCGACGATGGAACAAGCTTGCCTAGAAGATATCTATACATTCGCGACTTGAAGACTCCCATAATGTACTCATCAAGAAACACCAACTCAGGCAAGGAGTACCTACCATTCCTTTGCGGTTCGCACAATAAACATAAACATAAACGCTTTCACACTCACAGCCCCACACTAAGTTCAATGACTTTTGTCGTGGGTGCCGGAAACATTCACATCACACACACAATCACAACCAGAACCAGAAACACAAATTTTCCTTGGGGAGAAAACTTGTGTTCCCGCCGGGAATCGAACGCGATACCCCTGTTTAGAAGGCGAACGCTCACCCAACTTAGCCAACGGGCAGTTCAAAATAAATGTGTACCTAAGCAAAACGCTTCGTCTGCATTTGTGGATTGTCTACCATATAGCGGTTTTGCTTAACAGTCAGTTCTGTTCACAAGAGCATGATACTTTCCAGATTTCCAGCCATATACTAATCATCTACGTACTTCTTCTTTATTCCTTTCTATTAATCTATAAATAAATGCACTTACTTGCCTGTGAAATATTTTATCAGTTGATCAACCAAAAAGACACGAAGAATCGTTAGGTGCGTTGAAATTTTCCCCAAGTAGGAGTATCTAAGTCAGCTAAGTGAACCATGGTTTATCTGTTGACACAATCTGGCCCTCAGTTCGTTTTTATTCCGTAACTGCTCTTTGATTGTCACCTTTGCCACTAAATTAGACTACTCGTCACCCTAAGGGCGATGGTCCTTGTGTGATTTTTTTGGGAATAGGTATAATATAAAACCTTTGACATCAACGCTTTGAAAATCTTTGATATATTTTTCTGTAGTTGCTAAATTGTTAGCGATTAGGTTTCTGTCTTTGGGAATCACGATATAACACATTCATATACTTATGATATAATATACGAGTATTTTTCTTTATACATGAATTGTTTATATAAATGCCGTGCAGCGAGTCAAAAATATTAGACAACTAGCTGACCCACCCGGCGCGGCGTCACCCATTTAACAAAAGCATACACATAAACGCTTTCACACTCACAGCCCCACACTAAGAGTACTATGACTTGAGTCGTGGGGTCGTAAAGATTAACATCACAGACGCAACATTCACGTCATACTCAGAACCAGAAACACAAACTTTCCGTGGAGAGAAAGCTTGTGTTTCCACCGAGATTCGAACCCGCTGCTTTGAAGATGAATGCGCACCCATCTATGCCAGCGGATAATTTAAAGTTCAATATTAATTTAATCATAAAATATAGAGTCACAAACCGACAATAACTTACTTACTCATTAGTAAGTAAGTTATAAATATTGTATTCATAGATGTTTTTAATAGCTTTTTCAATATCTCTGCAGTTTAAGCAGTATATTTTCCTTGTTTTATCCCTGTTTGTGTCCCTACCTAATCTTTTCTAAATAGTTTGCTCACCTACTTACCCTGGTGGCTATCTGGTGTCACATCACCCCGCCATTTTTATCCTTTACTGCCGTTTGAGCAGCCCCGAGTCAAGGGGCGAAGTCCCGGTCAATTGCACTGCTATAGATTGGAACAGCGATTACGTAAAGGGCTTCGGATGTTGCTGGTCTTGCAAGGAGTGGATTTTCGAGTTAATATCTAAGTCGAAACTCATGGCTTTAGGAACAGTCGTTCCCACTTTTATCCCTAGGTCAATATTACTGCGCGCAGTTCAACGAATTCATTAATTCACTTGTCCTTTATAATATTATTCAAAAACTGAGTCCGAACTTTTTTTTAACTAATACATTCACACTCACAGATCCACAGTAAGTTCAAAGACTTTTATCGTGGATACCAGAATCAATCACATGATATACACAATCACACCCAGGACCGCCAGGTGATTGTGTTCCTGGCGGTTATCGAACCCAGGACCCGCGGCGGCGTATAAAGCAAATACTTGCGCACTGCGCCAACTTGGTCATTATTAAGATTAGGAATAAAATAAATATTTTTGCTTGTCAAGACAAATACACACCTTATAATCCTACTCATATAATAAATGCGAAAGTGTATTTAAATATTTGTTTCCGCGTATCGCGTTTGATTTTGAAGAAATTAAAAATTTAGTTAGTTTAGGTTCCGGAATAACACATAGGCTACTTTTTAACTTAATTAACGCGGGCAAAGCCGCGGGGCACGGCTAGTTATTATTAAAACGAATGTGAGTCGTATTTAAATTAATTAATTTTCTTTGGTAGAAGTTTTAAATGGTTTATTTATATTTCTCATATACCATCAATGACTGATGAATTTCAGCGTATATTGGATGACAACAAGTCCATAACTATGTCTCTAGTTCCCACAAAGACCAGCTATACTTACCGCTAAGGGTGTGCCACCAGTCAAACCTACCCCTAATAAGGGTGGGTCAGCGAGATTGATAAGTGCCTTATTGGAGCACTTGTTGACACCGGTAATCTGAGATGGCTGGACGACTGTTTTAGTTTCGTGGGAGAAAATATTTTATCCAGTGAAAAAATAATTCGATATTTTAAACAGTTATTTCTCAATTTAACATCAACATAAACATAAAAATTTTCACACTCACAGCCCCACACTGAGTTTGATGACTTGTGTCGCGGATGCCGGAAACATTCACATCACACATACAATCACAACCAGAACCGGAAACACAAGTTTTCCTTGGGGAGAAAACTTGTGTTCCCGCCGGGAATCAAGCCCGATACCCGTGCTTAGAAGGCGAACGCCACCCAACTAAGCCAACGGGCAGTTCATTTTAAAAGTGAAGGTTGGCTTTCCTTGAGTGGCAATTAAAAGATAAATAATTCTGGGCAAGTGTGGTACATCTACGGCAGCATAATCACTTAGCATTATGTGAGATAATGAATACCTATCAAGCATTAAAAAAAAAATTAAAGCTATGTGAATTTAATAATAAAGAATTCTCACAAAAACTGAAATAGACATTTTGTTACCCAGTTTATTTATTATTTCATTAAAAACAACACTACAAAATACAAACGTAATATCTCAGTTTGATTAATCAGACCGTATTATATTTAGCGTAATTAACGAGTGCCCATTTTGGACCACAAATTATGGCCATCGTAAAAATATGAAATGGTGGTATTTTGAGCGAAACCTTGGCAGCTGGCATCATCTTTGGTGACTGTGGCAAGCCAACCGATGCAGTTTATAGCCCTAATCTAACAGTTACATCTATACTGCTGCAAAATCGTCAAAATTCATGGACCGAAACTGACATACAAATCGTAAAGGAGGTTTTCTCATATAATAAATAATATTAATTAACGTTATCATGCTCGTTGTGAGGTTACATCGTCAGGGTTTATAGAGTTTTTATGGAATCGAGATTTTGATGTTTGAAGGGAACATTTTAAATACATCTTTTGATATATTAAAAAGATAATTAACGGTATCTATTTATCCAAACAGTACAGTAAGTTAGTAGTTTATGTCTATATTTTACATAAATCTATACAACTACCATCATATTAGTATGATGGCAGTTGTTAAGATTTTCTTTATATAATATTATAAAGATAATTTGTACGTGTGTTTATGTAGAACGAGGTATCTCTGTAACCGCTGGATGTTTTTTTATGAATGAAGATGGCATAAACCCTGGAAAAGGACATAAATAGATCATGTAGGCTACTTTTTGCGTCTAACATCGCGGACAAAGCCTGTATGTTTAAACAATGCTATACTACCTGTTGGTAGTTAGTTGGTGATGTGGTTGATAATGCAGGTAAGCGCGTAAGGAACTTGATATACAAAGCGACCGAGGCGCGCGCTCTGTACTGCCGCCATAACGAAAAAAGACGTATCTGACATTTTTGTCAAAATTCAGTTCAGTGCTATGCCACTACGAAGCTGTCAATGCTCATAAATATGTCTAGAAACCCATTTTTTAATGTTTGCTAGGCAAGCATTTGTCCACTATCTCACCTGATGGAAAGCGATGATGCGGCTGAAGATGTAGCATGCCTGCCTAGAAGATACCTATTATCTCTTGACTTGAAGACTGCCAAACTATACCGCTCAGGAAACAAAGACGCAGGCAATGAGTTTCACATCCTCGCAGTACGGATGATAAACGTAGAAAAAAAACTTCTAGCGAGCTCGAGGTATATCAACCATGAATAGATAACGTTTGATTGTTTGTCTTGTTGTTTGATGGTAAAACGGGCTTGGGGGAATTAACTCGTCTAATTTCTGCGCGCACACTCATGCAAACGATAGAAAACAGATAGGCTCGCTACTTTACGTTGATGACCGAGACTCAATAGTTTTGTCTCAACCAGTTTATTATCACCAATAAGTCTTTTGGCTCGGCGGCTAATGGATTTCAGAGCTTCAAGCTGGTACTTGGTAGAGCCATCCCAAAGGTGGCCACAATATTCCATACATGATCGGACTTGTGCATGGTACAGATTTAAAAGGTGCCCCCCAGCTGCTTTTTTCTTGACTTTGCCAATGATGTAAATACATATCGTACACATTCCACAACAGCATGGGTACCTTTATTTACCACATGACTACATGGTGGCCCATATATCTCGTACCATTTTCAGCAGGAAGGAAGGGCCGGCCGCTGCTTCCGCCGGACGCCCGCTCGGTCCGCCCGACAGATGACCTTTGAAGGTTTCAGCCGTTTTCGTATAACTTGGGGTTGTCGTAGAAAATAATGTTTTTACATAAACTAGTCTGCAATTACGCTGCGAGCTGATTAATATCGATTATAAAATAAAGGATCGACACATCAAATCGGAATTAAATGAAAATCAGAGTAAGTAAATTAATATCGTCAAAAAAAGAGGATTACTGAAAATAATAAAAAAATCAGAAAAACAAGTAAAATTAAAGCATTTTCTGATGTAAACATGCCTTCGACACAATCACAACCAGAACCAGAAACATTTGTGTTCCCATCGAGAATCGTACCCGATACCCCTGCATAGAAGGAAAACGCCCATTCAACTAAGCCAACGGGCAGTTCATATACATTTTACTTAACAAAGCAAAAAATTATATTGCCATATCATAGAAAATATATTCCGCTATTCTTGAGAGCCAGTAATTCTAGACGTGTTTGCACATAATACCTTATTAACAGGTGAGATAGTGGTCAACTAATAACTTGCAACAGTTTCAGTTAATCTTAATATCAAATCCAATTCAGCAAAACTACTCCAGTATTCAGTAACTACTAGTACGATGTAGGAACCAGATACGTACCAGATATGAACTTTGAGTACCAAGTTACATACTAGGTACCAAACTATTACCAAGTACATAACAGGTATTCTACAAACACGCGTCAAGTCTGCGAAACTAATCGAGTTTTCGGTTCTAAGTTATTCTATTTGAACCCGACGAGACAACTTTCAGTGCTTTTATAAACGGCGACACGTAAGAGAGATGTTTCTATTTTTAAACCTACTGAAAAAGTAGCGCGTAGTTTTTCGCAATAACGATATTCAGGAGGAAAAGTATTTTGTTTCTGCTTATGGGATTAAATAAATATAACGTTTATCCTTTTTGTAATAATTATTAAAATATATTGTACGAGTATATTCACATTAAAATCTAAGAGTAATTTAGTGATCAGAAATTATTTCAGGAGGATAAAGGCCAAGCTAACTATGCTGACATTACTTGGACGTGGTGGGGCTGCTCTTCAACGAACGAAGCCCCGATATTTCACAATAGCCATCGTAGTCCCACCGTCTATCAAAAGCTAATACTCTCCGAATCAATAAAGTTTAATACCTCAACTTCTCACCCAAAATATAAAGCTTGGCTAACCTTGGCTCAAAGACGAAAGAAAATTGTAGTTAAAATGATGTAATAAAAAATACAAAAATGTTGTCCATACACACATAGGAAGCAATTTTATTATTATATTTTATTCAGTGTATGTGGGGCTTCATTGAAAATAATTTTTCAAGTAAAGGACAAAATCGTTTATATAAAATATCTACAATTTTAATGATTAGTTTTGTGAGACAGCAAAGTTGGCGTTTTATGACATCTTTTTGTCCCAGGATCTATCTAAAAACTGTTTGTAACATGTAATATTGATACTTGCGTATTATATCAGATATATTCTATTCTTAAGCAACATATACAAAAAACCAACAATGATAATAGACAAAAAATTTATAAGTATTGTTAACGTCAAAAGATTTATTCCTCTACATTTAATACCCGGCGAACTACTAGTTGCAATTTAAAACTTGTCACTGACGTAGAAGTCGCTAAGTGTAAAGGTCTGCCACACTCTCCAAGTATAAACGCCCGGTCTTTAAGTTAGTTCCGTGTAGTATAACATAACGCGAACTCGTACACAAGTCATCTATACAAACTGAGGAATGTAAACGAATGTTATTATTATTTCAAAAGCAAAGCGCAGAGTTCACAGTGTACAAGTATTTTAGGAGATGAAGAGTAAAAGTGCTAGAATCTCCTTGATAGATTGCTTCGAACTTGACCCGAAACCTCTATTTACATATTACTTTAGTAATACTTGACAGTATTCAGCGAATCGGGCGTCTGCCCGTTGGTTTAGTTAGATGGGCTTTCGCCTTCTAAGCAGGGGTATCGGGTTTGATTCGCGATGGGAACACAGGATTTCTCTCCAAGGAAAATTTGTGTTTCTGTTTGTGCAAGCTATCGAACTTAGTGAGAGGCTGTGAGTGTGAAAGCGTTTTGGTGTATGTTTATGTCTTTTATTGCGTATTTTATATATCAGACATCATACTATCAAGGATAGCTAAACTTCGGAACCCCACTTGATGCTTGAGAGAGAGTCTGTAATAAATTTACTAAATTCGAAGACGTTATTGTAATTGATGTCTGATTAAAGTTATTTAAACAAATTACAATCAACACACATAAATACATATCTAAAAGGATCAAATCTTAACATGTACAGTATAAGGTAGCATTATATATTATAGGTATAGTAGGATCAAAAGGGTATTCCAGAAACGTGGATCGGATTTGTATGTGACCGTGAGCTAAACTTCGGTAATTATAGTTAGGACGCCGTTTACAAGTTTACCTGCTAGGTGTGAAGATGGGCAAAGGATATACAGATCTACTGTTAAATTACGGTGATTACTATCTCTGAGATTTATGCTCTGCTACACATTATAATGGTCGCATAGAGCGTATTTTTTATGCCTTTGCCTACGGCTCGTGCTACGTCGCGACCGTTAATATATGCACGTATGATAGTGGCCAAGGCAAACAAACAAGCGCACACTCACAGTTCCACATTCGTTATTAGATGAGGATCTAGAAAGTTTTTGTTTTGGCAAATCAAATTTTGTTATGTAGATACATACATCGCTCAAAAAACCGGCCAAGTGCAAGTCAGACTCGTGTACGAAGGGTTCCGTACCATTATCTATAAAAACGGCATAAAAATTGTATGGACAACAGACATGATTTTTGTGCCGTTTTGGTTTAGGAACCCTTAAATATTTATTTTATTTTAATTTCATTATTTATTTTTAAATATTCTGTGAATATTTCAAGCGTCTACCTGTTGCTGTTATCAATATCGAGCAAAAAAAATCACGTTTGTTGTATGGGAGCTCACTTAAATATTTATTTTATTCTGTTTTTTAGTACGTATGTTTCAAATTGAAAAGAACTTTTAAAAACTCTTTATAATTTTAATACTAGCAGAGCTGTGTCCCGCAGCTTCGCCTACGATATTATGATAATAATGATAAACTAACAGATATCCTTCTACGTGACTGAAGCTATATTTGTAACTTTTTGAAGTTTGTTGCTAGTTGGTAGGTTTTTAGCAGGAGTATTGGGTTCGATTCCCGGTAGGAACACAATTTATCTTTCCAAGGGAAAATTGTGTTTCTGGTTCTGGGTGTGATTGTGTGAGTGATGTGAGTGTTTCCGGCACCCACGACACAAGTCATTCAAATTAGTTTGGAGCTGTCAGTGTGAATATGAAAGCGTTTATTTGAATGTGAGGAGGTGAGATAACAAAGATTCAGAGAGTAAGTATAAAGCCGTATAAAGTTATGATGAAGCTAAGGTAAGTTGTGATGCAATGATTTAATTCTTCTTTACATGCTTCTAAAAACAACTTTTGGTTTTATAACAGCTAGATAAAAGCAATCTCACCACACAAAGAAAATAACAAGCTACAACATCGATAAGCTGTGTTCAAATACCGTTACCCAGCGCCGTGTTTTAAAAACCCAATTTTAAACTCCGAATTGTGTCCGTGTGTCGTCAGCCAGTGGCGATTAAAATCTATTAGTGAGGGGAGAGGAATTAACATTCACAGCACGCACGGCTCCTATACGCAAACGTAATCTTTTTATCGCGTCTGCCTGGACAATGCATCGATATCGGTGTGCGCGTTTCGCAAGTGACGCACATCACTAAACTTTCCTTTAGATACTAGCTCTATGTTGCTGTTATGTTTTGAAGAATTGAGATTCATTCAAAAATGTAATCTGTCAGATTTTGTCTATATTAAAGTAACTTCGGACAAAGAAACACAGCATGCGGAATTAAGTTACTACTTAAATATATCGTTTGATGAACTGTCCGTAAGCTTAGTTGGGTGTACCTACTAAGCAGGATTATTAGGTTCGATTCCCGGCGGGAACACAAGTTTTCTTTCCAAGGGAAATTTGTGTTTCTGGTTCTGGTTGCGATTGTGTGCGTGTGATTTGAATGTTTGCGGCACCCACGACACAAGTCATCGAACTTAGGTCGGTGATTGTGAAAGCGGTTATGTTTATCTTTTAACTCCTTAGCAAAAATTGTTTGTTCTTGTCATTACCAGCACGCGTAAACCAGGCGCACTGTAGATCTCCAGCAATCACTTCGAAAGGATTACAGATTTAAATATTTTTATCTGCCGTTGTTTTTCAATATTAATGGCGTTTTAGGCATTAAGGGAATTACGCACGCCCTTGTTTTCGTTGAATTTGCATGGAGGGACATCGTATGTTCGGCAGGGCAGTTACAAACCAGCGATTGTTCGGACCTCCGATTTTCGTTGTCGCGATTGCTTTACACGATAATAATAATTAATCTCAAACTGCTTGCATATTTGGTAAAATTTTAAATTAATAAATCTTTGACTTAATTATTTAGTTTATAATTCCATAATTTCCTTGATCCAGGTAGATCTGCGATAAATTTCCAGACATTTAAAAAGTCGACAATAATTTTGTTCGTATGGCGTTTGTATGGTAAACGTGTTCTATGGATTATTATTAGCTTCCTCTTGAACACATTAATCAATTTTAGTTTCTACCCAGTTTAACCGTATAAACAAAAATATAATCTAATTGAATCTTAAGAATTTCAAAATTCGAACGACATTTTCAGTCTTTTAGAAAACGATCGTATAGTTCTCCCACGAACAGCGAACGAACGAAAAAAATCGCTGGTTTGTAAGTGCCCTCCGCGAACGATCCTGAATGTTTTGCATGCGACGGATCAAAGAGGATGCATTATGGGAACGTATTCGCTGACACGTAAATAAATAAAGATAAACATTATTTATAGACGGTGGGAACTGCGCTTCATTGTGAGCCGATTAAGTGATGCATGTTTTACTACGACTATGTTTATGGTACTGCACCTTGCTGTGGATGAATTTAATGTTTATTGAATGCTCGTGGTTTATGTCTTGCGTAATTGTTACGTAGATATATGATACGTTGCACGTTGCAACGTTGTCCCAAACATTTATTATGTAATTGAGAAACGAGACGACCAAGTTGTTAACCTGATGGTAAGCGTCACGCTTGCCTAGTACAGTTCAGTGCTACCTAAAGTTTTAAACATAAATAGGTCAAAATCCTGCAAAGTACTGCGCTCCTCACCCTGATATTAGATGTTAAATCTGTGTAAGCCCTGTAATTACACTGGCAAAATTGCGCTTCGTCCAAATTTAAATTGTAATCAATTTAAACCTCTTGTGTTGTGACTACTGCTATCATTTCTTATCATCAGTTACCAGAAACCTAATATAGTGGTAAAATTTAACCATAGTAATAGTTCGTTATATCTATGAAAAATAATGAGTATACAAAACAGCGCATAGTGACAGCCCCGACTACATGATAACGTAATATTATGTGCTTTCAATCGTAATCTCTAAATATACAACTGTGTGATACTACCATCATAAAAATAGCTTCCTCATCATCTCTATTGGATGTATTTAATATATCACTATATGTTATTAATTATTATACAATATAATTGCTTTAACTTCATAAATAAAAAACTTTCCTGTCACTATAGTAGATTTTGCTTACACCATATTGAAATCTATCATATACTAATTTAGTTTTTTTTTACTTGGCGTATGTACATATTTGAATATTATAGCTCGGCAGGTAACTACACAAAAGTTTAAGAAGAAGAGAATTAAAGTTTAAGAGAATAAAAGACCGGAATTTAAGTTCCAAACCTCAAAGGAAATAACACAATACTTGTATCAGAAAATATAGAGCCTATAATTAACTACAGAAAACGACAAAAATAAACAGAACCAAAATTCCAAAATACTTACGCATGATCACAATATTAGTAAGATATTTGTATAAAAACTATTTCGTTATTACAATGTCTGTGAAAATCTTGAGTTACAATCGCGTGAACCAACAAAAAGTTCACTAACCCGCTATGACGACATGAGTCAGAAACCTAATGTCATCGCTCTACAAGCTACAAGTCTTACCAACACATCCAATCTGCAGAAAACAGCGTTTAATAAAGGCAGGGTACGGTTAAAAGATCAATAAAGAGCCGATATGAGTCCGTGCAGATATCTACGCGCACAACAATATATCTACCGATAGTGGAGCGATGTCTGCCCATAATATTCTTTGGGGTGCATCTCATTTGGCTTAAGAACCTGCCTTTGTCAACAAACTTGGGGAGGAAAAATCGATAGTGGCCACGAACGTCTGATCATCGGGCGGTTGTCTTTCGTAATTCGTGTCTCAATTTAAATTTTGAACTTGGTTTGGAGAATGTAAATTTATCGATAAATGTGTCAACACTATGTGTAGTGCGCATCTCTATTCAGTGAATACGTCGGTGATTCACAGCGTGACTGCATTTCAACGTCTAATGACATAGTAGGTAAGCTTTTGTTTCTTGGTACTCGGTACCGGGTTCGAAAATTTGCAAAAGCAAATTTTTCACCCCAAAAGAAATGTATGTGTCAGAGTGACATTGTATTAAATATGAATATTTCAGGTATGATAAATTAATGACGTAAAGATATACAATAGAAGATGAAACGATAGAACTGAAACTTTGAACTGATTCATAATTTTAAGTTATGCATGACTTATACTTTTTTAAATAATTATACAAAATTAATATTATAATTCACTTAACTATTCATAAATCGATACCTATCGCTGTCACAGCAAAAACTTATCACAACGATCTGGTATAATGAATGACTAATGAATAAACACAAAATATTTATTGATAGCCACTGTACGTAATCATAGTTAATAACAGGTTATTATTATACGCCGTATGCATAAAAGGAATAATTTATTAATACAAGGCATTATGAGTAAATATTACTGTTTTTATAAACCTTATCATTTACCATAACGATTTTAATTATACATCTTATTACGTCGACGTGGCAACGTAAAAACAACCCAGATGACCTATCTAGAAAACGGCTGCACCGACTTATATCAAACAAGAAAATTTTCGATCAAGTTATCTTTCAGTTTAAAATAACTTAATCAAAACTGGTTCATCCGTTTGGGAGTAACGATACCACATTGTAAGACGTATGTTATAAGATAATAATAATATGCACTTTAAATTCCTATACCCCTCTGTTTGCGTCGGTGGTTAAATGAGTCATAGGTATTACGTGTATAATAACTAGTACGTACCTTTAGAGGAAACTTCTACATAATCATTCTTCTTGTGAACCGTTGGCTTAGTTGGGTGAGCGTTCGCCTTCTAAACAGTGGTATCGGGGTCGATTCCCGGCGGAAACACAAGTTTTCTCCTCAAGGAAAATTTGTGTTTCTGGTTCTGGTTGTGATTGTGTGTGTGGTGTGAATGTTTTCGGCACACACGCCACAAGTCATCGAACTTGGTATGGGGCTGTAAGTGTGGAAGCATTTTATGTTTTTTCTTCTTTTTGTGCCATCTTCTAAAAAGGGTCGAGGATTATTAAAGCGACTTGGATTTTCGATACCGCAGCGAAACAAAGATCAAGTTAAACCATTGGCGTAACTGCGTGGTTGTAAGTAATCATAAATAATCTTCAAATTCGGGAATACCATAGAAGTGAATAGGAGTTTTGCTATGAACATTTTATATTGAATAATTAATTATCAGTTGCAAGTAAAACGTACATAATTATATGTTATATGCACCCGCTGGTATTAAAATGTGCAAACAACACAGACTCTATCTGTATTTTACAACCAAATAAATCTTTAAATATAGATACTTGACCCGAACGACTAATATATACTGTGTAGAAACTAAAACTTCAGTTTATTTAATTTTCCTAGAGAAAAAACTTGTGTCCCCGCCGGAAATCGAACCCGATACCCCTGATTAGAAGGCAAACGTGCACCCAACTAAGACGACGTGACGGGTAGTTCAGTATCTTTATCTAAAATGCATTATGACGAGTAGCCTTATCTAGTTTCTGTCTGCGAGACTGCAATAATAACTTTCTATTTTACGACGTTCCACAGAAAGAAAAATAAATAAGATCTGCGATAAAACTCAACAAGGTCTAATTAGGAGAGTCTAACACACCATTAACCGACCGCGGCTAATTTAGCATCTAATGTTACGTAAAAAAATGAAAGTGTGTATACATATATAAACTCAATTCAAAATAAAAATAACAAAAATTATTATGTAAAAAAGTGCGGTGTATACAGTTGTTTCTTAAAACGTAGTACTTAGAAATAGGACAAAAAATCTTCGTATACGGAAAATGTATTGCAAACGTCGTCGTTTAGAAATACCTGCAATTAAAAAATAATTTTGTGTATTTTTCATTTTGTCATATAACAATGTTAAAAACATTATTATGCATTATAAACAAATTTTTGTTTCGATAATTTACTCATTTACTTGTATCACAAATATTTTTAACCAGTCTGTATTATTTCATTGCATTTTAACGAATATAATTTAATTTAATCAATATTAACTCCCAATAATATTGTATTGAGTGATTCTACAGTGTACCATAGTTGACTGAAATTTTCAAACTAATTTGCAAGAACATTGATGTATTGACATGCATGATGCATTTCGCAAAGAATTTATGATAAACATTCAACTGCAGTCCAGATGGCGAAATTAATTAAAAGTTATTTATATTCGATTTCACTAAATTGACACGTTTCGACATCTAAGTGTGATCGGCTGACGAAATAACAAACGATATTCCTTTTTTAGTTGCACCAAGAGGACACAAGCGTGTCCAGACCCGTGCTATCAGTTGATACTTAGCCTATTCTACTATTACATTTAAGCATTACAATATATAACGTCCAGTATAAGCCTAACCTTTACCTACGTGATGAATGTACTTATTGTTTCTATAACATGTTAATGGCTTACGTAAAATAAGTGGGTAAACTGGAACTTTAAACCACATAGAAAACTACCACTAGATTTACACCGCGGTTTCAATCGCGTTTCTTTCCTCGAATGACTTGCCATCTTTTTGTTTTAATTCTTTCATAAATACGTACTCGTACTTTTCAAACTCTTGTATTTATTAGTATAATGATGTACAGTATTGTATGTACAGGAATGTTTCATGGTATAGAGACGGTAGACTTTAAACGATTAAAAGAGTCTATGCCGGAAAAAATAATTATTTCCAGCAGTAGACGAGTCTTTCACTATTGGGGTAGAGACGATAGAGTCTCATCAAATTAATAAGTGACTATTCCTTGCCCACAAAGATGATAAGATATAATGCGATAGCGCTTCTAAACATTAGGAAAATCTATTTTGACGTGATAGCGTCTTATAAATCGATGAACACCGGCTGCACGTATGAAAAACTATCACGTTCCGCCTGAGCCTGAGCGTGGAAGCGAGAGCGCGGAACAAGCGATAGAGAGGCACGATCGGCCAAGCGTTTGTCTTATGACGTTATCACGTAAAATTATCGTCCGTAAACCGACTTTTTTTTTCTATTTCAACTGGTTTATGAAAAATAAATATTTATATCAAGACAGGCTTCATTCACATTAGTAATTTACTCTCCGTGCATTCTCGTTATCTACAGTTCAATTAACTATGTATTATAATTATCCGAAGTGTTAATAGATTGCCATCTACCCATCCAGTATGCCGAAGTAACCGGTTGAAACGCGTAATCACCAATGTAATGCTAATCAATGCATACATGCATGCCAAATGAGATGATTCATTTAAATGTGGTGTTGGTGATGACGAGTAGCATAAATAAGAAGTCAGTCTTCGATTAAGTTCACAAATACTTTGAAATATAAAATAAAATGTAACTGCCCGTTGGGTTGGGTAGGTGAGCATTCGCCTCCTAAGCATTCTTCTAAGCAGTGTTTCTGGTTGTGATTGTGTATGTGATGTTAATGTTTCCGGCACCCACGATACAACTCATCGAACATAATGTCGGTCTGTGAAAGCGTTTTTTTACATATCTTTGTCTTGGTATGAATCTAGGTGTTGGTCTATAAGACTATGAATCTTTGGTGTTTAATTTCTAACGAACCAAGGACGTTGAACAAGCAAACGTATAGAGTCAATTTTCAATGAATCAAGTTTAAGAACATTCAGGGGAGATGCTTCATTAAACCGATAACAAGCGAGGATGACACTTTTAAGTAAATTAAAAATTACATCAATTAACCATCTATGTAGGTGACGCAGATTCTAAAGAACTGCAATATCTGTGAAATAAAAATTACTTCTACAAGAGATGCCTACTTTGACTGCAGCCATATTTCACAGAAACATAAATCTTTCCTTATCACTCTAATTATAACACTCTAAAATAGAACAAAACAGAAAAGTCTCAATTTAAAACGCTCTCGGAATTCAAATCAGACACCCGCGTTGGTTTATTACGTCGATATGTAAATTTTGTACAGCGTCACTACCCTTATAAAGACCCTGTTTGAATTGAAAATTTAGTTGAACGAGCGAGAGTACGCTCCGTTCAGCCAGTGCCAGTGTGGCCACGTCTTTCAGCCAACTCGCTGCCTTCGCGCCCGACGACGGGGAAAAGAAAACTTTTTAATTTGAACATGACATTTCCAAAAGGCGCGAATCAACAAACCTCACGTTCTCATTAAAAATTATGACGGAAACAGATAGCGACGAGTGACGTGTCACGTGGTTTTTCGATCTGTCAATGTGCGAGGGAGATAGCAGCCGGCGTGGGAGGGGGAGGGAAAGCGTGCGTGCGTAATCGTAAGTACGTAAACAAATCTTCCATATTCGTAGGAGTGCTCAATCAACATTTTGATCTGTTGATAACGATACTAAAAATTGTTTTAAGTTTTGATTGATTACGAAGTAAATAAAAGACATTTGAAATCGGTTTGTTTAATATTAGGGTGTTGGAGCGTCACGCACTCCTTGACATCTAACAGCAGTGGTCCAACGATTCCATATTATAGAGCTAATTATTTTTTCTATTATATTTGGCTTCGCAATATTATATGTGCATTTAGCCATTGTCAAATAATAAAACATTTCAAGTTTTAAAAACTATTTCTAGTCACAAGTCAAAGTCAATTAAAGATGGTCCAGTTACAGTCAAGGCATGCCTCAGTAAAGTGGTAAAAGCTGCCTGTTACTATTATTAGACTAACTAACTGTGTTAAGCATTAGCCTTCTAGAAGAGAACACTAGGTTATACATTTTTGTACATGGGATATAATATTTATGCTGATTTAGGAGGACTCGCGAACTTTTTAAATGAATAATATAAATGTATTATTGGCTTTAAAGAACAACAACATAGCATGGTTTTCATAAGCACGTTCTTATCTAATAGAACTAGCTATGAAATCGAGTCTAAAGCTTATTAAACAAGGTAGTAACTTGTTTACAACATACAAGTTTTTGCAGACTTGAATTACTCTATTAGAGACTTAGTTATAGCCTGTAGTATAGTTTATATGCTGAAAGTATTTTGAAGTTTCCTGAAACGAGATCAAATGGGAAATTTTCAAATCTAAATGTGATAGATGGCGTCTGACGCGGCACCGCGTCGCCATGACGCCGTATCGCGCCATTCCTCGCCATGAGCTGTGGAATGCCATGGCTTTATTGAAATATCCATTTAAAGATGATTATTATGACGCTTAGAATTTAGCTAAAATGACAAAATTCCGTTTAAATTAGCAGTAAAATACATTTGAAAATTTGGAGACATTTACATTTTATTGCAGCCAACTGTACCTAAAAATTAATTGGTACACACGTAGACACGTACATATAATTGCCACAAAACTATAAACTTATAAGTTAACTCAAGCACAAGCTTATTAGGTAACTCCTGTACTCAAGCTTTGTAAAAACTATATGGGAAATGGTCGCAGATATACAACGAAACAGTATTATGTGTATACACTAAAACATAAGAAATCTAAATCCGTTGGAGGAGTTACAATTTACCAGAACATAAGAATATATTAGTTCTATAACGTTGTGGTTGCCAGAAGCATTTACATCACGTGCACAATCACACCCAGAACCAGAACTGCACAGGAATGGAACTCCTTGCCTGTGTCGGTGTTTCCTAATGAATACAATATGATGAATGAGAGTCTTCAAGTCACGTGTGAATAAGTATCTTCTAGGCAAGCTTGCTCCATCGTCGACCACATCGGCGCTTACCGTCAGGTGAGATTGTGGTCAAAAGTTTGCCTATATTGAATAAAAAATACATAAATTTCCCTTACGAAGGAAATCTTGTGTTTCCGCCGGGAATCGAACGCAATGGCTAACATGCCAGCGGGCAGTTTAAATAATTAATTATTTTTTCAAATTTCCCTGCAAACTGCCAACCATCAGACCAGTACATACCTTCTTCTTTTATAGGAATGCTCCGTACGTGACAACGCGCGGCGTCCTAGTTTCAGCTACGCATTGTTTCGCCCGCGTCGCCACTCATTTGGTCTATGTCTTGAAGTAGAACTGAAATATTTCATAAGTTCTGCACATTTTTTAAACGTAAGTTCAAAGACTTGTATCGTGGGTGCCGGAAACATTCACATCACAGACACATTACACCCAGAACCAGAAGCACAAATATCCCTTGGGAAGGAATTAGTGCTCCTGCCGGGAATCGAACCCAGGACCCACGGCGCAGAGGGCGGACACCTGTCCACTGCGCCAACTGGGTCGTCACATTAATCAACACACATTTTTATCTTTTCTACGATCTAGATAAATGGAATATCATTCATTCATTATACGGTAACGGGGACGGTAATATGAGTTTATTGTTTACTTCGTGTTTAAAGTGCAATGTGCACACATTATCACTTTAACAAAATGTATCAATTAATAAGAAACACACAGTGGGAAATAAACTTAAATCCATGCCGTATTCCGGAGACAAGCTAGACTATCTATGTACATCAAAATCTGTCAAATCAAACATTATTCACACACACAAACTTTTTGATGTTCTTATAATATAGTTTTCGTGCTTATATGGTGAGATAAATCGTTAATTTGAAAATAAAATGTAATGTATATTTGCTATTTTCATAAAAAAATTATATCATCCATATGTCATATGACATCCGTCATCCATATTCCATCTGTAGATTTTACAGCTGATAATTAACCAAAGATAAATTTATTTTTTTTATTCTAGATGTAACATATTATCTTCCAAAAGATTATAACATAAAACTTATTTTTTCAAGCATTGTTTTGAAGGACAAGCTAAGATATATAAATTAGATGTCCCGTAAAATAATGCTTTAAATATCTATTTTTATAAAAATTTTGTGACATGTCAGTGTAAAAGCTACTGCTACTTTAGCTCGCGTAAGTCCCGTAGGTGTGGCTCTAAACACTACGCCACCATAACTACGCGTTTGACGCATCTCGAGAGACTTATTATGCGCAGGCACCTCGCGTCACCCTTCCATCACGTCACCCCACATTATCATGCAAATTCCAATTTTAAACCACTTGTTATCTAGTTAGCGACGAAAAATACCTAACTGCACCCCAAATTAGCCCCCGGCTGTCAACTAAACCGTAAATAATCGATGGCGATTGACAAACGAAGCGTTCGCCTGTCAAATTCTAGTTTTCTATGTAGCGAAATTGGTGCAAGCTTATTCGTACCATCCAGCTCCAGCCGTGACGCTTTTATTACAATGTAATAAAGTTTAAAATTAGTTCTGACGTGCTGTTGGTTTACGTACGTCGGTAGGTGCGTAATGGGGGTCTTGTTATGTTAATCGGAGGCCTAAGGCGATGGCTGAGGGATGCATGTGCAAGATATTGGAGTGGCCATCGCAGTAACGAGAGGTAATCGAATGTTCTGGTATCGCATATGGTGGATACGTGAGAAAACTCAAGTGTATGGGCGAATCGAGTAAATTCAAGAGGTTGGAGTAGATTGAGTAATTTAAAATGGCCTAAGGCATTGCTATAATTAAACTTATTGTTGATTAATAGGTTCTTCTTCTCTCTATGGTTTAATTTTTCCTTAAAATATCAAGATCGGTTTAGTCGTGCAAAGGACATACAAACAGTCAGAAAAAGACATAAAAAGGCAAACGTTACTGTCTAAAATAAAAAGAAATTACTGAACAATTTAGTATGTGTATCAGGGATATATTTATCTTCAATTATATTTTTTTTGTCCGTTTCATGAACGGGCGAATTAATATTAATTCCATCCATTCGGTTGATTTTCTTTTAAACGAACGAAATGATTTATTTGAAGATTAAAAAATAGATATTTTCTAATTACGTAATCAAAATAAATATGTAACGTCTCAAAGGCACACTCTTCTTAAATCGCTTGTAAGTCATCAATATGTAACATTAATAACATGTTTGTTTGTCAAGCTAGGCTAGATTATATTTTCAGGGCATCGTGAATTGGTAATGAGATATCAATATTACCCATATAATATTCGCATCAATCAAAATAAAGGATCTTTGTTCCCATTGGTCAGGCTACCGAGCTAATAAACACTAAGCTAAGAGCTAATAAACATAAATAAGCTAAGAGCTAATAAACATAAATAAACGCTTTCACACTCACAGCCCCACACTAAGTACGATGACTTGTGTTGTGGGTGCCGGAAACATTCACATCACACACACAGTCACAACCAAAACCAGAAACACAAGTTTTCCTTGAGGAGAAAGCTTGTGTTTCCGTCGGGAATCGAACCCGATACCCCTGCTTAGAAGGTGAACGCTCACCCAACTTAGCCAACGGGCAGTTCTGGTTTTGGTTAGATCGATTTCGATAAAGTTTATATGGGACCACCTCTGAAGTATAATCTAACCAAACCAAACAAAAAATAATTTTGTGAATCGGTCCACAAATAGGGGAAAGATTGGCGATACATAAAAAAAAGCCTTCTAAGCAGGGTATCGGGTTCGATTCCCGGCGGGAACACAAGTTTTCTCCCCAAGGAAAATTAGTGTTTCTGGTTCTGGTTGTGATTGTGTGTGTGATGTGAATGTTTCCGGCACCCATGACACAACTCATAGAACTTAGTGTGGTGCTGTGAGTGTGAAAACGTTTATGTTTATTTACGTTTATTTATAAGCGGTGAAGTCGGTTTTATTTAAGTTTAGCTTACGTTTAAATAATACTGTATTGTAATTTCAACTATGTTTCCTAATCGGTATTATAATATTAGTACTAGTAGCTCTGTGAGATAAAAACTTTGCGTATTTTTCAATATGGTTATACGTTTTTAACCCGAAAAATGTCCAAAAACTGAATCGACAAATAAATCTATATAATTATCAAACCTGCTCACAAATTTTTACGAGAATTGGTTAAGAAATACGACCTGTAGAGGAGAACAACCGGAAATCCACCGGACATACAAAAGCATTTTTTCCCAACCTGAAACGGAGACCTTCGCGTTCGCTCGGTCAAATATGGTCCAAATTACAACTCTATATTTTGATATATTGAGATGATTTTAATTCGACCATTCAAGATTCTCCGATGTTTATCATTACAGACAGAAGTGTCGAAAGGCGAGTTAATACTCAAAGCCCCTCCTGAAGGGTTGAAATATTTAATGGATGAAATTAAAATGATGTCTACTGCTGGCGCATCTCTTTTTAATTAACAGTCCTGCGGGCCGCGCAGTTTTTACTACCTTTTAATTAGTTTGGATGGGGGTGGCTTTTCCTCCCATTTACTTAAATCTAGAAAATAAATCGAAAATACCTATCCAGGCACCTGCTTCTGTGTTTAATGACTTAAGTCCATATGTTTTATGCCAGTAAGGAGACAAGCAAAATGATCGCCTGACGGTTAGACAAGCCTACTACATATCTGCAGTGCTACTCGGAACTTTTTATAACAAAGTTTCATCGGTTTTCAAGTTATTTATTATTTTAAAAAGACTCATTGCAATCATATTATTGACTACTAGCCGTGCCCCGAGGCTTCGCCCGCTATTATCAAGCTAAAAAGTAGCCTATGTGTTAATCCTAGGTATAATCTATGTACATTCCGAATTTCATCCAAATCCGTTCAGCCGTTAAAGCGTGAAGAGTGAACAAATATACTTACACACTGAAACACAAACTCTCGGATTTATAATATTAGTAGGATAGTAGGATAGTGACATAAAAAAAATTAATGATCAGTTTTAACAACAACAAAAAAAAATATCCTTAGTTGGTTGTTATCTTGACCGACAGGAACTCGACCGCACGGACGAATTGCCATCTTTAATTATAATTGTTGTATTCTCGACCACTCATACAAAGTACAGTCGGAGGAAAAAGTGGTATAAACCTAAATATATCATTTGAGTGATAAGCATTTAAGCGGGTACCGGAAAAATTTACGTCACACACACTATAAACCCAGAACCATCATCATCCAGTCGCGAATCGAACCCAGGTCCCAGAGACAGACCCACAGCGCCAACTGGATCGTCTGGAAGAACCCTTTACTTAAGTACATTAGGTATGCTTACGTGTAACAGATGAATGAATGAATGAATGAATATACAATAATAGTAGAAAATGTAATAGTTTCAGTGGGCCCCTAACTAGGCATGGCCTGTATCTTGGGTACCCAGTATACATAAATGGAATTTCTAGAGATACATACATAATTAGTCCCTCAGAAATAAAATACAGAATTACTTTATTTTTGTGGGTCATTGTATATATGTAGATGAAACTCGAGTCAAACAAAACAAAACTGCTATCGGCACAACGAACATTTCCAAAACTATTTTACTTTTTAAAATAAATAAAGGGACGTTGGTCCGCATTGCCAGCGGCAGACGATTAAAAAAACATTGCCATCGTGAGCACGTGTTACAAATTATCAATATCCCATGATAAAACAAACTGTACCCGACTGTTTGTGTTTACTCGCCTGTTTTCAAACAAAACTTGTGCCTCACTTCACGAAATCACATAATGAGCAACCAACAAAAATATAAAGGAAATTTAAAATACACGAGCCGAAAAGGGAAAAATTAAGAATGGGAAATAACAACGAACGTCAAAAAGTTTCTAGCAGAGCGTGGTTTCGATCCACGGACCTCTGGGTTATGGGCCCAGCACGCTTCCACTGCGCCACTCTGCTCTGTGGTAAAGATGTCGAAATTATATTACAGGATCTCAAGCGTTAAACACGCTTCACGATTGCCACTAAATTTAATTAACACGCACTGATATATTATTGTTTGTTTATGTATATTTATAATACGACAGGGATACAAAATATATTAATTTGATGAAGCGGCGAGGACACGACTTTGCAAAAATTTTTTTTGTACTCCAAGGGATACAAACATATTGAGGTCCGATTCAATCATTGCAGATATATATCTGAGACAACCTTTGCATGGATATGAATTGTTAACATGTTATTTTAACTACATAATACGTAATATCCGATAGAAATGTTACTTATAAACAAACTAAATAAAAGAATTTGAACATCCGTTCGAAAAAATATATGAGAATAGGACTTTCAGAATATTTTATAACCCAGGTGGTTAAAATAGATTGTCAAGTTGTATTTAAGGTACTTTTATTTAATTCTATAATAATAACTAGTCGTTCACTTGCTTTATAGAGAAAAACTTAAGAGGTTAATACCTAATGCGTCATAGTAGCGGTTTTTAAGATAGATTCCGGGGCTTAATAAGTCTAAAAATAGAGACTTTGATGTCCTACCTAATTGTTATTTTCTAACATGGTTTTTTAACGGTTTCTTACTCTACTCGCAGAGCTCATATCAACAATACCTTACAAAAGCAGAAAAACAAATGTTTACCCCCCACTTACGTGTATGGCCCCTCCTAAATATATTTATTTATATCATGTTTATTGTCATTATTAGCTCTGAGTTATAGTTTACATGTTCTCTGACAATTTAAAGTTATTCGCTTGTATGGTTTAGACGCGCTCATAAAAACTGAGATTTTCATACTGTATTGCCACATTTTCCGAAAATAAAAATCCATTAACAGTCCCCAATTGTTAAACATTTATTTGAAAAGGTAGAGCTCTACTCAACCTTTTCAAATACTACACTCTACAGTGGCTGATTAGTTCCAAACTCTACTAAACTTGATACTAGAGTGTCTCTTATGAATCAATAATACGTTTTTCTACTAGTCCCATTATACTCTACAATACTCTACTGGTTTGAAAACCACTTGTTACCATTTCAACCGGAAACATTGGGAATAATCGCGACATGGGAATTTAAAGAGTGGTATCAGTAGCCCGAGGCTTTATATTTATGGTAGAGTTAGCAATTCGAAAATAAAATAGAGTCCAAATTAATAGTAAATGCTTCGAAATATGTCATGTTTTTTGAACCGTGTATGTAATATTGGTGAATAAAACATGCCAGTTATCTAAACGTACGAATATTACAAATGCGTAAGTTTAAGAGTGTTAGTTAGTTTTTGTGTGTTAGTCATAAGGTAACTCTACTGGAACAATACAGTGGTGATTGATTTGTACGCAGTTGTAGGGATTATGAAGAAATTTTAGAAACTAGATACTTATATATGTTATAATAAGAAATTGGGTCAATTTTATCCCGATTAATGTGAGCAAATCCTACCTTGTTTCATAAATACTTATCTCAACCCACACAAGTTTTCTGATATACAACACAAGAATCATGATACCAAATAGTCTTATCATGTACCTACTCATGACTGTTATTGGTGTGGATATTTATTAAACACGTTTTTTCAGTCTTCACCAATTTTAGACCAACTTTTCGCATTTACAACATATTAAGAAACAAATTTCATTACTTTCTTCTTTACTTCTATGGCTTAATCCATTAAATGTGTCGCATCTGACGCGATCATTGCAATAAGTCCATGGATTAGCCGTTCTAATGTAGAAGCGTAAAGCGTTGGCGACTTCGCACCACGGGGCGGCCCCGCGGGGTGCTATTGTGACGTTTTATTGGCCTCGTGGACTCCCTGAGGTGACATACATACCCTGCAATGGTGACAAAATTGTAACGTAGGAGTGTGACATTGTTAAGCCAAGTTGATCTTTCTTCAGATATACCATGTATTAAATAAAATATAATACTATTAATATAACAATAGCATTGTGAAAACAAATTTGAAGTCTGTTTTCATGTTTAAAATATCGTAATGGGAATTATGTATGGTTCTTTGATATTTCTAATTATCAAACAAACACAAAATGTTAAAGTTAACATTTCAAGGTACATTTGGCCCGTTGGTTTAGTTAGGTGAAGCAGAGGTATCGGGTTCGATTCCCGGCGGAAACAAAAGTTTTCTCCCTAAGGGAATGATGTGTTTCTGGTTCTGGGTGTGATTGTTTGCGGCACCCATGATACAAGTCTTCGAACTTAACGTGGGGAGTGTGAAATCGATTATTATAATGATTATATTTTACATGTACCATTCTCAATAGAGATAAGGCTGTTTTAATATTATTTCATCAGTAGGGTATCGATAACACAGACTTAGTGAGACAACTCAAGAGAACTAAACCTTTTGCGACAGTGTAGTGATGCGACAGTGTAATATAGTGAGTGTTATTAACAAAGAACACAGGAACAAAGTGTCTTCCCTAATAGAGACAGTAAGTAAAGTGTTATTAGTATACTCTTTGCTATCTTAGTTTACTACTCTACATAAGCAGTTTAGGTCAAAATTAAATTATTTATTAGTCTTAAGTCTAGATCGTAATTCAAATGGTTTACCAAATGAAATTGGCAAGTTATAAAAAAATCAGTAGGGTAATATCACTCTGTGTAAGGTGCACAACATAAAATGTCCAAGTCTAAGCACCGAGATAATGATTAGTACTTATTATAATCATCTATGTAAAATTTGATAATTTCACAAAAGGACCCAAATCCGTATTGTAAAGAAAAACTGCGCGTTTGATCTGAACTCCCGTATATTAGTTAAACATATAAACTAACAGAACACACAAGTTTTCCTACACTTAATAAATTTGAACACAATTAACCTAAGGCAATTCGCTAAACGAAACGCCACCGCGATCTAGAAACCGCCGCTCGATTGTAAGCGCCATCTCTTGACAGCAGTTTGAACTAAAGAAGCTTAACAATATTGTAATGTTTTTAGTTAAGTACTGATGTTAAGTAGCAATTTAGACATACCGCCCACCAAGGACATCAGTTTATGTCCTTAACCTTAGAACTTAACATACAGAAAGGTACTAATTTAATTAAAAAATTATGACACATACAACTGTGATGTACCATTTACAATCAATGATTATTATCACTTACTTAAATTGAACACTTAGATAACACTTAACAAGATACAAAACAAAACACAACTTCAGTTGGTTACTGGTAAAATGCATAGCTTAGAAACCGATCGCTTGATTATGGAGCTATTGCATTTGAGGGTCACGACGCGAGTGAGTTCGTCTCTACCAGGGTGCTTAATAAGAACCCTGCCCATAAGCCATCTCGCGGGAGGCAACCCATCCTCTTTTACCAAGACTACATCACCCACATTCGGTTCTGGAACTTGCTTGGTCCATTTGTAGCGTTGTGAGAGGTGAGTCAGATATTCCTCTGACCAACGTCTCCAAAATCCTTGCACCATACGCTGCGTCAATTGCCAACGTCTCAGACAGCTAATATTTGTATCTTCGTAATTTCTATCAGGCACCGATATCAGAGGTTCTCCTATCAAAAAATGACCAGGTGTTAGAGGAGTGGGATCATCTGGACTCTCAGAAATTGTAGATATAGGTCTAGAATTAAGACACGCTTCGATTTGTGTCAGTACAGTCGACATTTCTTCATAGGTGAGTGTCGAGTCGCCAATTACACGTTTTAAGTGGTGTTTTGTAGACTTGACACCTGCCTCCCAAAGCCCTCCGAAATTCGGGGCATGAGGTGGAATGAAGTGCCACGAAGTACCATAGTTACCTAACCATTCTCTTATGTCTTCACCTACAGACGACTTCTCTTCTGTGACTAAATGTCGAAGCTCTGATGCGGCACCCACAAAATTTCGGCCATTGTCACTCCAAATATCACTCACAAATCCACGTCGAGAGACAAATCTTTTAAAACCTGCAATAAACCCTTGTGCCGACAAATCGCTTATGGCCTCTAAATGGATAATTTTTAAAACCATACAAACGAACACGCATATGTAGCCCTTGTAGGCCCGATGCCCACGACCCTTGGAGGTTCTCAAATTTATGGGTCCAGCAAAATCTACACCACTGTGCTTGAACGGTCTTGCTGGAGTGACTCTGCAAGACGGTAACTGACCCATTAACTGTGTCTGAGTGACTCTGCAAGACGGTAACTGACCCATTAACTGGGTCTGAGAAGACACAGAATACCTCTTGCACTTGACGCATTTGCGTACATGAGCCTTAACAAGAGTTTTGGCTGCTATGATCCAGTACTTGGTACGCAAATGGCTGATCATCAATGTCGGGCCTCCATGCATAGTTCTGTTATGCGCATCATCAATTACCAAATTGGTGAAGTGGCTGCTATGTGGCAAGATGATTGGGTGTTTGGTGTCTGTGTCTAAATTAGCGTTCTCTACGCGACCACTAACACGTAAGATACCATCCTCATCTATTATTGGACAAAGAGATTTCAACTTGCTTCCTGTTTTAACATGACCTTTTCTTTTTAAGTCCATTATCTCTTCTCCAAATTCTTGATTTTGCACTTGCCTTATGCAAACCTTTGTGGCTTCTTCTATTTCTTCCTTTTCTAAGTAATTTTTATATCCTTTGTTAACTTCTAGTTTCTTCCATTTTAACACTCTTCTGCAATACGCTATCACTCTCACTAATTTCTGCAATGTTGAAAACTTTGTCCAAATTACAGTTTCCATGTTGTCATTTTCAGTGACAATATGTGTTTTGATTAACCGCTCTTCTATGGCTGTGGCTATGGACCTTGGTCTTGAATAATTGATTGTTTCATGTTTTAGCCACGGTGGTCCCTGTGACCACAAATCATTGCATGATAGTTCTTGAGCAGTTAACCCTCTAGAGGCTATGTCTGCTGGGTTGTCGGAGGACTGGACATGAGCCCAGTGAGTATTGTCGAAATGGGAAAGAATTGTAGAGCATCTGTTGCCCACAAAAGTTGTCCAGCGGCTTGGATGACTGCTTAGCCACGCCAAAACAACTGTAGAATCAGTCCAGGTATGAATCTGACTATACGGGATCTTCATGACGTCAGCCACCTCCACTATCAACTCAGACAACAATACTGCTCCCATCAACTCCAATCGAGGAACAGATTGTTGTTTCACAGGTGCGACCTTTGTGCGAGAAGTGATTAAACTCACCATTATGTTTCCATTTTTGTTGACAACTCTGAGATACACGACTGCTGCATACGCCGATATTGACGCGTCACAAAATCCGTGGAGATCTACAGCCACGTCTTCAGCACATGTGTTTACCCATCTTGGCACACTAAACCTTTTCGTCTCAATCAGGTTGTTTCGATAAATCTGCCATTCTGACATCAATGCGGGTGTAAGCTCCTCATCCCAATCTAATCCCGAAAGCCAAAGCTTTTGTATGAATATTTTTGACGTGACAACGCATGGCGCTGCCCATCCAAGCGGGTCAAAGAGACGAGCGATGTCTGAAATGACCTTTCTCTTAGTGATTGGTGTCTGCTGTTGAGGAAGAGTCACTGAATATTGAAATTCATCGCCCTCACGATTCCAACAAATCCCCAGAATTTTCATCACCTCATCAATCTTTAAATCCTTGTTTTCTTCATCGCTTTCCTTCCTATTCCGATCCTCTCCTTCATCTTTCAACTTCCTATTTAACTCTTTGCAGCTACTAACCCATTTTTGTAAGTGAAATCCACCTTTGGTAAGTAAATCTGTAATTTCTTTCTTTATATTAATTCCTTCTTCAATTGACTGACAACCTGTCATGAGATCATCCACATAAAAATCATTTATAATTTTTTCAGATATTTCAGGACACCGTGCACCTTCGTCGGCTGCCACCTGCTGGAGCGTCTTAACTGCGAGGTAAGGTGCCGCTGCTGTTCCAAAGGTAACTCTTAATAATCGATACTCTTTCATTTCAGCTTCCGGATTATCACGCCATACCACCCTCTGAAAATCAACATCCTTCGGGGCGACCTTTACCTGTCTGTACATCTTAACGATGTCAGCACAGATACTTATAGGATGCATTCTCCACTTCATGATGAGATGACGTAACGGCGGTTGCAGCGTGGGACCTACCATCAAATCGTCATTGAGAGACACGGAACTGGAACTCTTCATCGATGCGTCGAACACAATCCTGACCTTGGTTGTCGTTTTGTCTTCACGTACTACAGCAATGTGTGGTAGGTAAACTGTTGAAGACTTCCTGATATCATTATCTGGTACGAGTTCTACATGTCCAAGGTCAATGTATTCCTGAAATACATCGGAATAGCGCATCGCCAGGTTTCTATCCTTCTTGAACTTGTTTTCAAGATGTAGAAACCTTTTGATCGCAAGGTCTCTGCTGTTCCCATACTGACATTGCGGATTATCATCACGAAAAGGAAGACTTACCACATATCTACCATTGTTATCTCGGTAAGTAGTTTTCTCATAGATTTCCTCACACTTTGATTCTTCTTCAGAGAGAATCTTCTTCTGTGTACCGGGAACGACAGACTCAATCTCCCAAAACTGCTTCAAAAGTGTGTTGTCATCTGTTTGATTAAGAGAACTGATAGACACGTGATGACAATTGATGCTGTCTGTCGTGGAAGGAACTTTTCCCGATAATATCCAACCTAACGCTGTATTCTGCGCGACTGGCAGACCTGGTGGACCTCGAATAATACCATCCTTTAGAACTTGCCCATACACCTCAGCACCAAGCAACATGTTTATTTGATTTGGTGTGTAGAACTCAGGATCTGCTAAACTGACGACAGCAAGTTCTGGCCAACTACACGGCTGAATTTTTTCTGATGGCAGAAGTGATGTAATATTCTTCAATACATAAGCATGCACTTGCAGACTGAAACTGGGGTCTAGGCGAGAGTGAATCGTCACGGTGACTACAAACTCGGAGGCTAAAGCGCTCTTCTCTCCACCTATACCGGAAATCTTTGATTTGACTGGAGTCTGCTTAAGTCCAAGAAGCTGCACTGCTGATTGTGTGATAAAAGAGGCCTGTGAACCTTGGTCCAGTAAAACTCTCAGCAGCTGTGTTGAACCATATCTTGCCTTTACATCGACAAGAGCTGTGGCCAACAAAACTTGGGTAGCTGTGGACCTTTCTGATGAAAAATGAGATGCTAGTGTTGACTGTTGACCCTCTGATACCGCTGTCTGTACATTAGACACGGCTGATTTTACACTAGCGACTGCATTATTGGTACTTTCAATTGATACAGATTTGGGATGCAATAACGAATGATGTCTTCGTTTACATATTTGACAAGATGTACTCTGGCGGCAATATTTGACGGAGTGGTTGGACCCGAGACAATTAAAACAAAGACCCTTTGTTTGTGCAAATTTTTGACGTGCTTCGTGACCCTCTCTTGCAAAAGCTTTACAATTTACTAATCTATGATTCTCTTTGCAGAATGGACAAGAGTTGGTTGAATGGATATTATTTTCAGTGCTAACAGCATGATGTACCTTGGGCTTATTGTGAACATACACATTCGATCTAGACTTGTCGGACTTAGTGTCTAGAAATTCCAGTGCTCGGAAACGGGCTTCTAAGAAATCTCTGAATTGCGACAATTTCGGAAGTTCGTCAAGAGGACTAATTTTAGTTTCCCATTGTTTGCGAGATTCGGAATCTAGTTTAGCGCTAACAATATAAATGATCATAACGTCCCATGAACTAACATCGATTCCGAGATTTCCCATACCATTAAGACATTCCATTGTCGTATCCAACAGACTTTTAATAGCACTGGAGCTTTCCATTACATTGGGTTGACCCATTAAACGCTTTAGTAAACAATTACACAAGAATCTCTTATTGTTATATCTGCCGTTCAAAAGAGACCAACACTCTTTATAATTTGCAGATGTGACCGTGATATGCCTTACAAGTTGTTCGGCTTCCCCTGACAACAAACCTTTCAGATAATGCATTTTTTGAACCTCATCTAAACTACCGTTTTTGTGAATAAGCGACTCAAACAAATCTTTAAAAGTAGGCCATTCAGAATAATGGCCAGAAAATTTGGGAATACAAATTTTGGGCAATTTAATATTTCCTTCATTTTGACTAGATTTGTTTTGCTGTACAGACCTTTCATTGCTGATACCTAATCTTTCTAAAGCTTCTTTTAAATCAGATTTTAAGTTTATGTACACTTCTTCAGTGAGGTCATAAACTTCCCTTTTAAAATAGATAGCTTCTTTAGAGACAGAACTTTGTACAATTTCATTATGATTGGACAAAAACTCATTCCACGTTTGCTCAAGTGACTCTAATCTCGTGTTGATGTAAGAACGAGTGATTCGCTCTTTAGGCGATTTCTTAAAATTAACACCAGCCTTCTCAATTATAGACCTTTTGTCATTTTGAAGTTTGTACAAAGCCTCCATCTCCATTATAAATCACACTTCATAAATAGTAGTTAATTATTTGGTAATTTGTTACGATTATTCTAAGTCTCGAATTTGCCGAAAAATTTTACAAGTCTCAAATTGACAGAAAAATTTTACAAGTGTTTGAACTTTATATCAGCGAAAATAAAATCGGGCATAGGTTCCCCGTGGAACACGTCCGGTTTCTTATACTAGCATGCACAATTTCTAAGTCCTAATTTTGACACAATATAAACATTAAAAGTTAATATTTCTAAGTTAAATTGTTTCTTCACTATTCACTGATTTTTCTTAAATCTTCAAAACGAATAAGTTATAACCAAAATGTACTCACGGTTGTATTGCACTTTACCACTTCACGTCGCGTCGTATTCGCGATGTCCAATTGCTTTCCTCAATTGCCACCTCCTCGACGACTGATTGTAACAGCCACCATCAGCGCCCTCTGGTGGCGCTCCTTGGTACTGCTCCAAATTTGCTCGACTCCTCGTTGAATTTTTCTACGCCGCTGATGATTTATTTCGCTATCGCAGCGCCCCAGATTTACTGGTAGCGATGAAATAGCGGAACTAAATGTTGCCACCGCAGCGCCGTCTATAGACTTGCGGTGCCCCTCAACCTCTTGCCCCTGTATGAATCTATCTCCTGTTGCTAGGAGCAAGAGATTCGCAGCTACGCCTTCACTTGAAGTGCCGGGAATCTCCAAAAATGTCGCCGGGCTAACCCTTTTCCACAGGGCTAGTGATTCGGCTCGGTAAGGACCATGTAAAATTTGATAATTTCACAAAAGGACCCAAATCCGTATTGTAAAGAAAAACTGCGCGTTTGATCTGAACTCCCGTATATTAGTTAAACATATAAACTAACAGAACACACAAGTTTTCCTACACTTAATAAATTTGAACACAATTAACCTAAGGCAATTCGCTAAACGAAACGCCACCGCGATCTAGAAACCGCCGCTCGATTGTAAGCGCCATCTCTTGACAGCAGTTTGAACTAAAGAAGCTTAACAATATTGTAATGTTTTTAGTTAAGTACTGATGTTAAGTAGCAATTTAGACAATCTATGACCACACACTGTCCCCTGCATTAGGGACAAAGTTACAAATAGGATTCCAGGGGACAATGATTCTAAGGATATTATGATCCGGGGGGACATTACGATCCTGTGGACGTTATGCGCTCACTAATTTTGGGGCTTTTTGTAGCTGATTGGGAGGAATAAGATTAATTTTTGGGTATCAAATGTCAGTACCATTAGGTACCTATTTTTACTTATAAATTTCATCCATTAAAAATTGGCCTACCTACTGAGTTGGGTACTCAAAAATTAATTATAAGAAGTTCGTGATATTTTATTAAACTAGCTGTGCTTCAGGGCTTTGCTCGCGTTGAGGGTCATGATAATTATGATTTAGGATAAAAGTTGTAAACTCGCTAAGCCTAGAATAACGGGCTCTCAAAGATCGCCGAAGCAATTCCAGTGTGTCAATTCGGGGAATAAACTATGACTATTTTGAACTTCATTCACATTTGGTTAGCTTTTGTAGCATGAAAAGTCATACTATTCGTTTTTAACTTATATATACATATTATATAAATACACATTAATACAAATATACATAGGAAAGATTAGTATCTCTTTATTGTACAAAACAAAGTCGTTTTCCGCGTCTGTCTGTCTTATCCGCTTAATCCTCCTAAACCACGCAACGGATTTTGATACGGTTTTCACCATCAGATAGATATTTTTTTACGGAAGGTTTATATATCCTACTAATATAATAAATCCAAAAGTTTGTGTGTAAGTGTGTAAGTATGTTTGTTCCCTCTTCACGCTTTAACGGCTGAACGGATTTGGATGAAATTTGAAATGTACATAGATTATATCTGGGATTAACACATAAACTTCTTTTTAACTTGATAATAGCGGGCGAAGTCGCGGGGCACGGCTAGTATACAATAAAATCTAATTAAGTTTATATTGAACTGCTCGTTGGCTTAGTTGGCTGGCGTTTGCCTTCGAGGTATCGGGTTCGATTCCCGACGGGAACACAAGCTTTCTCCCCAAGGAAAATTTGTGTTCTGGTTCTGGTTGTGATTGTGAGCGTTGTAAAAATGATTTATTAGAGAATTATAGTTCTTCTATAATCCTAAAGAAAACTCTGCGATGGCATGTCTCTATTATGGTTACGGTGAGTCTACCGTTACCATTTCTTTAATTATTTTTTGTCTTAATTACAAGCTGAGGCGGGTCACTACATATAATATTATAGTCATGTGATTTTATGTTCAATCCGAAAAATGGATTGTCCAATTTTAGAGAAAAAATCAACAACTTCTATTAATTTTTGTCAAATTATATCAAGCCCAAAAGTCACCGTGACTAAAGGGTTGTTGTCACAGGGGTGCATTACGCACGAGTCATAACCCAAAATTAAAACTTCTCGATACATTGCGTCCTCACAATGAAACCATTGCGTCGTTGACTAAATACTGCGTATTAAGGTGTCGTTAGTCGAAAGACAACGCCAAAATCTCAAAATATCGTATCACTATAGTTATGGCACAGGAACCAAGCCTATATCATCAAGACAACAGAGTCTACATTTATTTGATGAGGGGTGGTGGTTAGATTATTATGGCTTGGGAATAAGAGCAATAAAAAATCTTTTTGCATAGGGTTGATGTGATGATGTAGGGGCTACTTCATGAATTATGACAATAACTGGTCATGCTTTTCTTTGAATATTTCAACTTGTTTGTTTTGTTCATTTCTTTGCTGAGTTTTTAGAATATCGTATTAATCATAAATTGAATTAGAAATTTATTTTTCTTTTCATTAAATCAAATGTTGCATATCCTACTAATCCTACTTATATTATAAATCCGAAAGTTTGTGTGTAAGTGTGTAAGTATGTTTGTTCCCTCTTCACGCTTTAACGGCTGAACGGATTTGGATGAAATTTTGAACGTACATAGATTATACCTAGGATTAACACACAGGCTACTTTTTAGCTTGATAATAGCGGGCAAAGCCGCGGGGCACAGCTAGTATTTTATAAATAATCTAAGCTGATGATTCGCTGTATCAATAATTAAACATATAACAATAAAATAGTTAGAAGTTCTTTCTTTCTATTCCAACGGTAATATTTACCAAATAAATAAAACTTAGTTTTTCTTTTGTTAACTTGTCTAACATCATTTTTTCTTCAGTTTAAAATTTATTTCAGATGTATGAAGCATTTGTAAGACATATTAAGTAGATATATTCATTTCCTTGCCAGATATTAGCCGAGTCATATTCGACAGATTGCAAAACACTGTGTTTCGTTCCCCCAGCATCATTCATAAAATAATAGTGGTCGTCATCAAAAGGGACGTTTAACAAATGATACTACGTACTTCTATTGTTAAACCTTTTGTTATTTTGCTCGTACTTTTCGTTAAATACTTCAGAAACGTCATAAGGGCTGAAAACAGCGCAATCAATCTTAACTCGTACAGATCTGGATTTGCAGTTTTGTTTTGTTTGGAGATATTTGTTGGTCTCTATTTTTTATTTTCACATGATTTGCAATGTGTACGGCTAATAAGTCACATGTGTATAATTATTATTTTATTGCTCGCGATTCGAATGCGAGTCATGTATCGTTGTTTGGGTCCCTTGTCTTCAACCGTTTTGCTTTCGTTTTTACATTTCATCGCTGTCTCATTGTTTTGTTCGGGCGTAGGACGTATTATGTTCTCTGTTTTGATTTGTGATGCTTGGGTTACAACTGCAATTAAATTTATACCTTAACCTTCGACCTTTGAGTACTTTTTGAGTGTTTTGTTGAGTTGTCTCGAAGCTTTCATTGTGTTGCGACGAGACGTCAAGCTTTGTAAGATAATCATTATCATAATCGTGTCAATTCTGTACTTGGTAGTTGGTGCATGAAATTGTATTTCAAACTTCGTTATGGCGGTGCTGTAAAGATCAAGCAAATATTTTATGACTGGTAACGGTCACGTAAGTATGCATTCATTTAGTTTTGTTTTATTATCATTTTACTGTTTTAACGATGCCGTATTTTGAGATATAAACATTTTATGAATATTGTCTCCTAACTCGTGGATATAATACAAAATCTAGTATTTTGTGTTCTACACAAGGTGTAGGAGTAATTAGACTAAGAAAAACATGTAATAAATAAATAACCAGACTGAAAAAATCATTGACACACAAATCTCTGATCATGTCAGAGACGCGACAAGGTGGCCGGGCCTATGCACCCGGAAAGGAAACAAGAAAAAGTGTAGGAGTAATACCTATACCAACATACATATTTTTTTTATCATTTTCGAATAATATGTCATACATACATACATACAAATATCACCTCTTTTCCTTTGGGGTAGGCAGAGACCACATATATCCACTTGCTACGATCCTGATACACATGTTTTGCGTCTTCTAAATTCATGAGTCTTTCTCATATTTGCCCGTTGATTGCGGATTCTTTTGACCTGGCCTCTTCTTAAAACGTTTAAGACCTGGCCGTATCAGCCTATAACTAGTTATTGACAATTAAGCTTTAAAACTCTAAATATTATGTAAATAACATTTTCATGTAAACAACCCAAATTCAATTGCTTTGACAAACAATACAAAGTTCTTCTTATGCAATATACACATTGCAACCTGCAACTTCTGCGGTCCGTAACGTTGCTCAGAGTTATGCAACATTTGAATATAACGTATCATCTGTAACACGGCAACCTTCAGTAAAAAATGCAGTTGGGTAATTGCGCGGGTTTGTCCGGTGAGAGTGATATGAAATTTCTCAGCACTCTCCGAAATGTATCCGATTAAAAGACTGACGACTGAAAACGACGAGGACGGCTTTGAAGTATTGCATTAATATGTCGGTCGGGTATAAGTCTTCTGCATTAAATAGTTTCACGTACCTGCAAGCTACAATCTAAGCTAATGTACTTTGCTGAACCATCCCAAAGATGGAAACAGTACTGCTCTATACACGAACAGACTTGTGCGTAATACAGGTTCGTATCATTAGCAAAGAAAACGTTGCTCGATTACATTACGTTAAAGCCAATGAGTTCGAACGAGTTGCAATTGCTACGATCTATACATATATAACAAACAAATAACAAACGCATTCACGCTTACAGCCCTACACTAAGTTCCAAAAATTGTATCGTGGGTGCCTGAAATATTTACATCGCACACACAATCGCACTCAAAAACACAAGCACAAATGTTTCTTGGGAAGAAAAATTATGCTCCTGTCGGTAATCGAACCCGGGACCCAACGTGCAGAGGGCAGAATGCGCAACAAATGCGCACTGCATCAACAGTGTCGTCATTATGTTACAAATAATAATATATTATAACAAATGTCACTGTTCAGGGACCTAGAAGCTATGAATCAAACGTCAGTGTTTTATACGTGCTTGTTTTAGGGCGTGCGTCCAGCGGCAGCAGTTAGTGATGTGGTGATAGTATCGCCACGCGTCGGCCTATTGTGGGATATTGCTTCGCTGTAGTGATGGAGTAGAGGGATAGTTTTATTACGATACTAATCACATGCCAAAAAAATGAGAAAAAATAAAGCTTTATGAAATTGTAGCTGAGTTTGAGAGAGCGAAGTTAGTCATCACGATTGTAGCTGAGGTCAAAGTTAGTCATCTTTGAATTATTTAATTGACTTTTAATTCTGATGGTAGACACATCACCAGATCTCGCACCTACATTCTGCTAGATAGGTAAAACTTTTGGGGTTTAATGTTTTTAATTTGTTTCTTATTAATAATCGTTTGATTTTTGTATTCGTTTAGTTAATTAGAGGATTTTATATGCACCCTTAAATAATATTAACTTTTGAAGACCCCAGGATGAAATAGGCCAAAAATCAAAGACTTTGATATGTCACATTGTTGTTTTCCAACATAGATTGTTCATAGAAGATGGGACGGCATTTAGTGTGGGATGCAACTTGTGTCGACACTTAAACTCCGTCACATCTTCCTGAAACACAGAATGAGGTTGGCGCCGCGGCAACAACCAAATTTTTATCGACATTGTTGGCAATGGACCATAGCATTATAGTTTCTTAAATTTGAAGGTGTTCGCTTGTATGGTTTAAACGTCAAATGCCTCTGACAGACGGATGCACAGACGGACGGACGGACAAAGTGCTGAACCTCTTAAATCAATTTAGAGATCTCGCTTTGCTCTATCAAATAATTGTATTTGATTATTCTTCGACTAATGATTTTACACTCGTCATCAAACGTACCCGTCACTCCATCGTATATTGCATCGCCAGTCTCCCAGGGCTGGCGCGTGCCGTTCATTATTTTCGCGCCGAAATGCGCCAACAACGCATTGTAGGGAGATTAGGCGCGAGGAGGTGCGATGCGTTTTGTTCTGTGGTACTGTGGGATTCACAATTTTTTGTCTTTGGATTTGGACGTTCTCACGAGCATTGTTCATAGTCATGTTATGAGGTGCATCTTCTGTACGAGGTCAATATCAGATATGTGTGAGTTTTTTTAAAGTAGTTTATGTAAGTGACTATACGATATTACGTTTGTTGGATTATAAAAGCATGGTAACTAAAACAATGCATTTTCCTCCCAAATTGGCAAATGCTATTTTTAAACTGGAAAAGGATGGAAACTGCAAATTAGAGAAATACCTGTTATTCAAAAGATTAAACTGTGCCAGCCCTTGAACTTTTTCAACAATGAATACCACCATGATTCCATAATAATAATATACCCGTTGGATATCAACCACGTTCTTTTATTAAAATCGGTTAGTAAATTTAATCAACATTTAACGACTTTATTCTCGCACTGAGATACAGAACGAAATGGGAAAAATATATATTATAGATAAAACTCTTAAAAATCAACTTTAAAACACAGCAGAATCGTAAAAGCGATTTCATCAACCCTCTGTCCAACACCGCGTCGTCCGCGCGCGCGTATCAATAGCGGGTTTGTTTTACCCCGCTTCCTTTATTAGTCACCCTATACGAAAATATTGAAACGCACCACCATTACACTATTGTGCCGTGCTGGTGGGCGGCTCCGGCCATATTTATTATTTTTGTCACCATTTTGCCATTGTGCGCGGGATTATAGCGGCATTTAGATGAAATTGGGGATAACGCACGCTAATCTCCGATCGGATCGATTTTTTTGGCGTGACGCCTGTTTTTGTGATTTGTGCAACTAGTTTTATGTCAGGAGATTAGATTCTGTATTAATTGCACGTTCTGTAAAAACATTATAAAATATTTTTTTCACAATAAGTACACCTAGTCGCCCAAACCAACTTCACCTATATTTAATGCCCCTTTTAAATCCACGAATGAGGCCCGATGACTCACAATAGACATTTTGGAGAAGTTACGAAGTCAAGCAGGTGGCTGATCATAAAAACTAATTACAAATTTTCTTCACAATACGGTTAAATAATCTTTTTCCACCTTACTTTACCTTTAGGATTACTTGTTGTATGATGATAGATTTTTAGTGTAAGTGTTTTTTTTTCTTGTAAACATACCATCAAAGGTATGGTGGGAATAAAAATATTAAATAAAGTATCAACAGAATAAAAACAATCAAAGTACAAAGAAAGTTATTACTAAACCTTTCTATCGAATATTTGTGAAGAATTAAAGTTTTTAGTTACTTAGCCAGCATTCTAAATAACAAATGAAGTAAAATATAGCACGTATACTTATTTAATTTTAAACTTCATAGGTCTGCAAATAATTAAAATTCAATTCAGATCCAGCTAAAATTGAAAATAGCCGTATCTGGCGAGTTATCCATTTAGTTCGTTCCTTATCTTGCAGCATTTGGCAGCCGTGCGGTCACGTATAACATTAGCACTACACTACGGGTTAACCCGACGTCGGCTGCGCGGGTCCATACGACCCGGTTGATTTACTTTAACTGATTGCCAATGTCTTTAATGGCTTGCGACCTTAATGTAGGCGTGGAATTAGTCAAGTACTCTTGAAGTACTTTGTAATACTTGAAATTAGAGTATCTCGCTATATCAATATATTATAGTTATCGTTAATGACATTTGTTGACTAATTGAATATAAAAAAAATTGTGGCAAAATTAATGATAATTAAGATATGAAGTGTGTTATTTTGTTTTTTGTGTACATTCTACCACGTTATATGAGTTGGTATTTTACTTTGTGTGGCTTTATATATACGATTATTTCTACGATAAGGTTGACCGTTATAAGGCTAGTTCTTAGTAGAACTAGCCTTATAACGGTCAACCTTATCTTACTTAAAGAATAAAACAGTAAATTAGACGGCTGGATGTTACTTTTTATTTCAGATATGTTAGCGTTTGTCGATTATTTCACCTGTTGATGAGGGATTATATTAATTATAGTATAGTCTGTAGCCGGCACTGCTAGCACCAAATTCGGGGTATCTTTAAAATTTTTAATTAATCCTCCTAAACTTTTCATTCAATGTCTATGGTAGCACTGAACTAAACATTCATCCCAGAAGTATCACTGGTATTTTTTTTAAAGTACCAAATTAGATGTTCCCGCAGCTATCCTTAAGAACCAGTCATTCTAGGTAGGCCTAGCATGATGACCTTTGACCACACCATCACTTACCATCATGTGAGACAGTAGTCACTCTCTAGCCTTACAGGGATAATAAAAGTACAATTGTGGCGATTATGAACTGCCTGTTGACTTAGCCCTGACAGATGCACGTCCGCCTTATACCCCTGCTTATCAGGTTATTTCGGGTTCGATTTCTGGCCGGAACACAAGTTTTCGCCAAATGGCAATTTGTGTTTCTGGTTCTAGGTGTCATTATGAGTAATGTGAATGTTGCCAGCACCCACGACACAAGTCATTGAACTAACTGGGGTGTGAATGTGCAAGCATTTATGTTAATGTATTTACACTCACAGCCCACTTTTAGTTGAAAGATTTGTATAAATAGACAGATAGCTAAAAAATAAATACAGTTTAACATGATTAGAAAGGGCCCAATAAGCAAGACTTGTATGAAAAGGCCCGCGTCTTCTATGTGACGCGAATCACAATACATTTCATTCCAAGTTCACGGCCGTAGAGAACATTAACACTGCATTACAATGTGAACAACCCCGCATTCTTTCATAGAGTTTATTATACTTTTATTTTATTTATGGACTGAAACGGAGATAAAATGTAATAAATTGATTTAGCAACGAGTTCAACGACAGCTTTAAATATTTAATTTAAATTTAAGAGACAGTTCAATTCATTGAAAGTAGCTTATTTTATTTCTGTCTTAAGCCTTGCTAGGCAGAACTAAAGAAGTAATTTTTATTATGGAAAAAACATTGCTTATTGCGTTATTTGTACCCGCAGAAATAGGCCAAAATATTCCGGTAGATGGAGTCACGCGTCCCCATAAGACGTTAATAATAAGAAAAGGATAATTTTGTCGCTTCAAGCAAGGCTTGGGTATCTCGGTGCTCCATTGTGCCGTTTACTAATTTTTTCTTAATATCATTTGTATACATAATATTTCAGATTCAAAAAAATTATAAAACCTATTCATTCAAATTTTAGTAAACAGTAATGAGTACAATGTTTCTTTCTTCTGTTAGGTAAAAACCTAGCTACTGAAATTAACATCTATAGTTTCAAATCAATAACAGATGTAGCCGTTAGTCAAGTGCTCGCTTTATCTTACTTTTCGGTGAGTTACGAATATCAATCAACTTCTAAATATCAAGTCTCTAAAGCTGCATCTCTGTAACAGTTTCTGTGTTGACTTTGATTACTAAGTTGACATTCAATGTTTGACTTACTTTTCAAATGAACCAATCATTTGGAAAGTAAGTCAAACTATTTTTCAATTCAATGTTTTTCTCAGTATATTTAGGTTATTAAACTATGTTATGACGTACAGCGGCTAACAAATAAAATTCGTCTTGGGTAAACATTTTTATCTCAGATAGCACTAGTGTTAATGATGATGGGCAGGTAAACACATTGTGTAACAAAAATCCAAATTTTACTTGTTTAAATAATATGTTAAGTGTTTTAAGTAAATTGGGATGAAGAGTTAATTAAAAATTATTGCTGACTGAGTAAGCACTTATTTGTTATTATTATTATTTACGTACACTATCAAAACATACCGAATTCATCAACAAAATCTACAAATTTCCATTAGGTTGAAAGAGCCTTTTATAAAACTGAATACCTACTAGTATTTATAAAATTACAAAACGTATATTGATAATTATACTAAAGATAGCTAAAACTCTTCGGCATTCTCTGATATTCTCCCTGAATTCACGTTATAAAAATCATTACTTTCCGGATTGTTTTGAAAAAGGCCGGTGCCCGAGGGCTGGAGGGAGGGTGGGGGCAATCAATACAGGGCCGCACTCGGCCAGCATACTAAGCAGGTGCCGGCTTGCTGCGTCTGCCTGCAGCCCAGCCTCATAACCTTATTTATGTTTATCATGATGTTCAGGAGGTCGATACGAGGGCTGAGATGTGAACGTACTTTTAAAGTGTTATTGTGCTTGTTAAGAGGCAAATGAATATAATTTACATACTCACTGCTCTAAGTATTTGTTTTCTAGCTTACCTACTATTAGATTACTGGTACTTTGGACTCGATTACAATCATTCAGAAGAAAGTCATTTTTGTGCATAGTTTAATTCTTGGTTTATTACACTATTGCTTTATACAATAGCAATATTATAAATATTGTGTCATCAACAATATTATGTTGATGGTGTGTCTAATTATTGCGAGTTCGTATGAAATGAATTAAAGTACCTTTAATATAACATAAACGTTTTCACACTCACAGCCTCAAACAAACTAAGGTCAAAGACTAAATTGTGTCACAGGTGTCGGAAACATTCACATTACATACGTAAATTACAGCCAAAACAAGACACAAATTATCCTTGGGGAGAAAAAAATTGCTTTCACCGCGAATTAATCCCGATACCCGCAGCATGGAAGACATGCGGAACCAACTACCCCAAATTGCAGTTCTTTTTTATACCTATTCTACTAAGCCTATAAATAAGATTCGCACACCCACACACACTGTGGGTGCGTGAATGCTTGCTACCACGTATCTCTGTATCGAAGAAACCAATTTTGATGAAATTTAGACTGTAGATAGTTTAGGTTCCGGAATAACACATAGGAAAAAATTTAATTTAATAAACGTGGGTGAAACCGCGGGGCACGGTTAGTATTGTCTAAAGAAAAAATATCACAAAGTTGCATATAAGCGCAAACTAAAACCTTTATTAAACCATCACTTATAATCACATATAACATATTATCTCTCTCCCACGGGACATAGAGAAAATTAAAACAGATGATCTGGCGTAGCCGTTGCGAAGCCATAATTAAAAAGATAAGGAATATTTTCCATGGAAAACCCCTTCGGTAGTGGAGCTGGGGAACGGTTACCGTGAAGGCCCCTCTGGGACGCAGATCGGCTGCCTGCTGATTAAGTAAACTAAGATAGGTTCGGCAATACTGCGTAACGTCGAAAGTCAACAAGGGCAAACGATAAGTTGATTTGCTATCCTCAAGGGTTAGAATAGTTACTGTTTGAGATGATTGGATTGCTTGGATGAGAGCCGTATTGTTTGCTTCGTTGTTTGCTTTGAACGGGTGAGGATAGCGCAGTTTTCAATGTACGCCGATGTTATCGAAATGGATGGATGGAAAATGAAAATGGGGATTTTGTTTGATGGAATGGCGTTATCTAATATTAATATGAACTTTTCCTTTTTATTACGGATCATCACAATAATTAAAACATATCTAATATGCTTGGTTCAAATACGACCACGTTTTCACTTTTCACTAGAAATTTTGTTAAAATTATGGCTATTCTAATGTAAATATGAAAGTTGATTAGATGACAAAACCATTTTACATTTGTAGTTTTTTTACAAGCTTGGAACTTACAAAGCTAACGGCAGTGTATCAGCCCAAAAAAATCAATATTTCTTGTAACTATGATACCGTACCTTTTATGGCAATTCAGCGCATCCTACTAGAGCTAATATTATATGCACTGTTTGTGTTTCTATATAGCTATATTATACAACGTACAACCTTAGACGAAATTGTAAAAAAAAACTTACTATCTCGAAGAATCTGTTGTTATAAGACAAGAAAATTTTATCTTATAAATATTATAAAATACGAATACTTACTACTCAGTTAATAACGCTTATAATGGTTGAGAGATCAAAAAGAGTGATAACATAGAATGTAACAAAATCTATCAGAAAACGTAACATTTCGCAGCCACTATTCCGTTCCCCACATCTCACGTCATACAAACCCTCAAATCTGGTGTCAAACTACATCCCATCTGTCACTGCTTGGGCCGCCATAAAAACTTAATAAGCGATCCGTCACCATAAAATAACCATTAAAAAGCCGTCGGACGCTTTTAAAAATGCATCAAGAAATGAAATCGGTAGTTAATTACCTAGAGACTTCGCGGATCCGATTTCAGAAGGGCGACCACTGCCCCACTGTCTGGGGAGAGCGTTGGCTTTGACGCGGATTCCCCACATCACTTCACATCATCAAAAACGCAATACAAACACTCGAAGCGATAAATAGAGGTCGATATGTATGCAAATATTTATCATGAACATATAACAGGTAGGCATGTATAGAGCGGGGTCGAGTGGAGCGTTCACGAATGAACGCTCGAGTGATTCCTAACGAATGATTCGGTCGCCCTCTCTGTTTGTTCGTACCTACGTAGGTATTTACCGCGGGTGTGCATCCCAATTTGAAATTTGCACGTCTCGGGTCTGCGAAGCCCCGCGGTCCAATCGGCGCGAGGGAGCGCTCCACTGTTAATTACGTTCTTGTCGACGCACTGAGTTATGATTCACGTTTCATTTTGTGTTTCAGTATTGTCAAATTGAATTTGGTTTCGGAGAATCTGACATTCTGCAGGTAATTGAGGTACGGATGAAAATTTAGGAGTAAAATCAGAGTGATTTGATGTTTTCCACGATATGCCTGCTTTAACACGAATTTATATACGACTGCTGTATATTATAAAATGATTAAATTTCTATAGTGCATGCGTATACTACATTTCTATAATTTTTATTTGATTTGGAAAGATAATAAGAAAATGTATATAATTGGTATAATTAGTAAGTTAATATATAAAAATATTTATGGATTACGATTCTAATTTTTTTTGAAAGATTAATGTCAGTCTGTAGTTTTTTCTGTAGTTTTTTTGTGAAAATAGTCACACAATAACGATAATGCTATAGTTTGACATTACTTTACGCTACAATTACAGTATGCTATGAAACCGCCGCTATGCATGTTTGTGTTTTGATATATTTATATTATCTTTACTCACCGCAATGCAAGATATAAGATAAAATATTCAAATTTTTGTCTAATTTGTCAGTTCACATCACAAACTATTCCATCACGGGCCCTAACCCAAACAGAGAGATAATCGAATATGCATCTCATTATCGGTCGTTTTAAATTATACGAACAAAATTATATCCCTTTGCATTGACAAATAGCACCCTGGCAACTTCCTTGTTAGCGGATCACTATGTGGGGACACCAACTCTCAGTCCCAAATAGTTGTAACTAGAAATATACTATCGAGGTGAATTAGACCCAACCATGGAAGGTAGAGGGTTGAGTTTGGTTTATAGTTTGTGAGTTAGTGTGACAATTTTGCGTTGTAAAAATGTATGCTGTGGTAGACCGAAATGAAGCTTGTTTTTAGTGAAAGGCGTCAGCTTGTGTGATAGGATTTGTGTATGGAAGTATGAACTAATCTCCCTCTTGATAACTCAATAACGGAATAATGAGAGGACGGCCTTTGATGCCGTGCCGAGGCGACGAAATCCTAATTGTAGATAAAAAGATAACTTTGTCGAGGGCTGTTGCTATTTCTGATGCTGTCTCCGATATTGATCGAGGATTGTTTTGTGCATTTTGTGCTAGTTATTACGAATCATGAATTTGTTCCCTGGATATTAGATTCGAATTGTATTTTTTCAAGATTTTAATATTGAACTGTCGACAATGCACAGAATCTCTTCAAACTTATTTCATATGCGATATTTTTTAATTGATCTATTATACTTTATGAATTTGAGTATACAGGTACGATGTATCTCCAGAAATATGATAGGAAAATAGTTGAGACCCGGCTATAGGATCTTTGAACAGACTTAGGGAGTGAAGTTGTCGGACTCAGCTAGGTTGTTGTCTGGGCTTAACACATATTTAAAGACAATAATAAGACATCCTAGTCTTCTCATGAGTTTTACTCCTTCAGTGTGAATGATGCTTACTTATAAAGATAATTATCTCACTGTCACTTAACACCCAACAACAAAAGTCCCTAAAACCTTATCTCTTCAATAATCTACATACACATGGCGCAACATCTATATAACGGGGTATATCTGTAGTGGAGTCTATCTACCCATCTGTCCGATGAGTTTGTCAGCACCGCACCGCCATCTCTTGGGGGTTACGACAAATTGCAAAATTAAAACTCCCATGATAGTATCTGCATGTAGGGGTAGGTGTGAAAGATTAATATTCAAAGAGAATTTGAGAAGTGTTGAATTACTGCATTTAAAATCAAATCAGAACTTATGTTTGAAGTAATAAAAACATGATTATGCATACAACTAAAAGTTATTTATTATTTGAAATAGTGAAGATATAAAAAATCCTACGTTACATCAAAGGATTTTAAATTTTTGTATAAGTAGCTAAAAAATAAAATATAATATTTAATTTGATTATTATATATAAGTAGCGATCCGCCCCGATTTCACCCGGAAGCAATTTCCGGTGGATCAAAAAAAAGTTAGATACAAACCTTACTCTGACAATTAAAAACACAAAAAAGATCAGCCAAATTGTTCGAGCTGTTCTCGAGTTTTTGTGATACTAACAAACGTCCATTCATTTTTATAGATATGTATAGATTTGTCATGTACCTACCTATAATTCCACTCATAGTTTACACTGCTGAAAATTTAATAATACTACAAGCAACTCAAAACATTTTAAACATCTGTGTCGGCACAAGACGACGTGCCTAAAAAACATCATTTTTTTTTTATCTAGGACATAAAAATGGTATATTTTGGTTATATTTAAACATAAACTCTTTATCAGCTTATCATTAAAGATAAGCTAACTAGAAAAAATATTTAAATTATCGATGTTTATCATCATTCCAATAAATGTTCACGCCATAAATTTCCAGGCTTTAAAATCTATTGAACGACAAGCTAAGAGAAACAATAACTACGCATAAGTGTCGACTACAGAGTTTCGATCGTCGGCGGAAAGTAGCAAGCCTCTAAATTTTCTCCAAATTTCATTACGGAAAGTTCAAAGGAATTGCATGATCTTATTCCCGCATCACAGTTCTACTACCGGACATCTAGGCAGACGGCGATGCGGCATACTCAAATGGTAAAAATACCGACCATTCGCACTCATAATGAAAGTGGAAGCGTTTCGCTTCCACTTTCATTATGAGAACTGCAAAAGAATGGAACGCCCTACCGTCTACTGTGTTTACCAAAAAGTATAATATGGAGTTGACCAAGAAGAGAGTGAATAGGTATTTAGTGAACAAAGTGTGCTCCACCTTTGACCGTATCGTCGCTTTCCATCAGATGAGATTGTAGTCAAACGTTGGCTTGTAGTCTCAAATAAAAAAAATCTGACACCAAAGACTTGTCTATATCAAGGTTAGTTTTCCGTCTTCGGAATCGCACCAAACATCCTATTTTCCTCATATCGACGCCATCTTTCTACCATTAATCAAAGAATCTGTTGGCAACCGAGTGAAAAAACCACCGCCAAAGATGCTCTAGATAGGCCCTTTGGGTAGTTCAAGTAGCTGAAAGGAGCGTAGTCAGGATGTTGTTGATATGGCGATACCAACTTCTACATTTAAATTTGCATTCTTTTACAAACTAACAACGCACTCTTACAAAATACTTTATCTGAATTTTTTTATTACATTGGTACATTTCATTCACGGCGAATAATATATTGGCTGAACTTTTGACCTGGCATTTACTTCTCAATCAAACTGTTGACAACATAATATATACATACATCTTCGGTCCCATCATCACTTTCCATCTGGTCAGACAGTAATCAAATGCTTGCCAATCAATCATAAAAAAAAACTAATTTCAAAAGCCTTCACATTTTACGAGTTATCTATTTTGCATCTTTTATTCAACATACTCGCAGAAGTAATATAATTTTCATTTAAGTTGAGCAACAATTACAAGTAAAACTGTTATTTTCTTATTTTCTAAAACATTGATCCATATCAAAATGATCAGCAAACCGTTTATATACTCAGGCAAAAAATAACTAATATTTTTTTTTATATGAACCCATTTTATTTGTAATTAATAGTTATTAATTCCATTTTCCCAGCTATTCCATTATGTAAAGCAAATTGGCCCTGCCCTTAAAGATGTCCCAGCAGCCAGTAAACTTTGCCACTAGTAGCAGAAATAGCGAGCGTACTTGAAATTCGCCATGGCAATAAAACACAGGGCCGGGTAAAAAACTGCCGCATCCAGCACGAAGTGGAACTGATGTCGTTTGCTGCGGTGCTTCTGCAGGGAACGAGGCAAAAACTTGAAGATGCTTGTGGTGCAGTTTTGGTCAAGTGGGGTATCAAATATTAACAAGTCGACGCTAACGACCAGACTTAACACAAGAATTGTTTTTACAACCCTTATTTCACTTGTAATGTTTGTATGTTAGTTTGTATAGGTCAAATCTTGCAAACTGAATTGGAACCATTAGAATTTTAATGTTTTGGTTCAGTTCCGATGAAAATGCATTTTTATTTATAGTATTAGCTACGGTCAGCTAGTTGAGTATAAGCTGGGAATAATTATGAAGCCCTTACCTTTTCGCAGTTATCTGAAATGAGAATATTCACAGAATTATGCACAACGACACTATTAAAATAAATAATTTAGACCAAACAAATCTAACAATTATTAAACGCAAGCAAAGCTTAAAAAACCGACTTCGCCGCTTTATCTTCGGTACCTTGAATGTATTAAACACGCATTATTAACGATACTCAAAAACTACTGATTAGATCATGCAACGGGAAAGCACCAGCTTTTTAAGTGGAAAGAAGTTATAAGGTAAAAAAATACAGTCGAATTGAATACCTCCTCCTTTTTTGTGAACTGAAGTGGTTTTAAGTGTCATTTGAAATAATTGTAGCACATTTTGTTATATAAATTGTGTTATTGTAATGGTCGAATTTATGACGTCACAAATTACAATTCTACGTAATAATTCCTTACAGTAATTAGCAGGCGCGGAACGCAGTGCGTAAATCAAGCCATGAAGTAAAGTGGAAAGAATCTAAATAACTTGTGAACAAGATTTTAATCGCTATACTAAATATTCATAAGGAAAGTAATGGATTCATTTCACTCTCATGTTGTATTTACTATTCAATAAATCATTTTTATTTTATTTTATACAATAGGAACTAAACAATTATACAATTTATGTAAGGAAATACTGAATACGAGTCATAGTGAAGGAATTTGATAAGGATTGTACAATAATTATTATGTATAATTTTAATGATCGTGCTAATAATATATTTAAAAAATAAAATCATTAACATTTTTATTTCGTCACAATGGAATGTATGATACTAAAGAACGAAAAATTGCTAAAATGATGAGTACATATCGTAGAAACTCATTTTATGGGTATTCTTAACCGACTTTATAAAAACGAGGAGGTTCTTAATTCAACAGTTTTATTATTTGTGTTACCTTAAAACTTATTTCAAGGTGAACCGAGTTTGATGATTCTTTTTTTAATTGAAAACTGGTGCTTTCCATAAGTTATAAATTTAAATTAGATTTTTTTTTATTATCCTCAATGATGCATATTTAATTCATTTATTCTGATCAAGGTTTCCGAAGATAAAGTGCTGAAATCGTTTTTTTTTTACTCTTTGCTTGCATTTAAATTATTATTTATCCAAAAAAGGTTTTTTTAAATGATCAAAATATTAAAACAAAATGAATGTGTGGTGCTGGTTGCACCGCCATTACATCCGCAGAACACATGACACTTCTACCCCCAAATTAAAAAAAAGAAATCCCGCGTTTTGTCCCGTGTTATCACACGTGTCTCCGTCCAACGAAAAACCCGGAAAACACGAATCCAGCTCATGTTAATATTTGAGGTATTTTTATTTGAAATTTCCATTTACACGGACACCCCTTGCGGGGGTAACTGGCGCCCCCTTGGACCCCCCTTCATACATATTCATCGGATGCACCCCCGGTTACTTTCTCTACGAATATTTGTGCGATCTGTGTGCTGAAACCTCAGCAACTAATGTTTCTTTATGAATTGAATGAGTTATGGATTATTTGGTTGTGCTTCGTGGTTCAATGAGGATTCAATTCATGATATAAACCAAATTCGTTTAATAATATCCTTTATCTTTAAAGAAAAAATATATATAACATTTTATTAACTGTAGCCACTTTATTTCTGTCGCCAGGAAGTAAGTTCTATCATTACTTCTCCATCCACCCTTATCAGTATAATATAAATACATTCTAATAAATTAAGATAAATTTGGGCTAGAACAATAGGTACCTATGTTAATATACATACATACTTTGGTTGATGAATATATTACCATCCTCTGCGTCGCGTAATCGAGTAAAAATAATGGCTTACAGGCAATGGCGAAAAGGTTTTTGAGCAGGCCTAAAAACCGGAATACTCTACATAAGAAGGTCCATAATGTTACCGCCCGTGTTGCGACTGATGACCATTTAAAAGACAGATTGCAAATGAATATAAACGTAAATAAACTTGTAAAAGTTGTTATCCGCCTAGGTCATCATGTGGTCGTCTTCCATACTGTTGATGATGATTGCGAAGTCAGGCAATGAGCGGAATATAGAGCTTCAGTAAACTTTGTAGATCAAACAACCTGCTTGATTTTGTTTCGGATGAAATATATAAACATATGACATATGTCTTCGTACATTAATAAAACCGGCCAAGTGCGAGTCGGACTCGCGCACGAAGGGTTCCGTACCATTATCTATAAAAAATCAAGTTTGTTGTACGGGAGCCCCCTTAAATATTTATTTTATTTTATTTTTAGTATTTGTTGTTATAGCGGCAATAGAAATACATCATCTGTGAAAATTCCAACTGTCTAACTATCACCGTTCTTGAGATATAGCCTGGTGACAGACGGACGGACGGACGGACAGCGTATTTATTTTTGTTATTCAAGATAGGCAAACTTTTGACCACTATCTCACCTGATGGTAAGCGACGATGTGGTCGATAAAATAAAGAATAACACCTTTTACAAGTTTATATACGTTACGTACGCAATTTGGAAAACAATAATAAATAAATTGGAAAACAATAAAAACAATAGGGTCCCATTTTTGCCATTTGGGTACGGAAACCTAAAAAAGCTTATATTATATTGAAGCAAACTGTAGCTTTTTTTTTTTTTTTAGCTTTTTTTTTTTCTTTGGTGTAGCTTTACCTCGATCTCAAGCGATGGTGGAGTCGAATATGCAACACGCTTGCTTGGATGGCTATAAATTATTAAAGTATGAATTAATATAAACAAAAAAGTTTGTTCACTCACAATTTAGGACTTAACAATATAGTATACAAGATATTTTTTAATTTTGTTGCCATTACAATAATAAAAATATGTATTCACAAAATTAACAAGTAAATACAGGGCACATAACTGATCACTAAGCTAAATTAATTGGATTATAAAGACATGTTATATATAATTGTATGACTTATATATAATTAATTATATTTAATGTAGATCCCACTCTAGGATGACCTGTGACGTAGGATTTAGTCCCTTCCCTGGTTATGAGTTAGCAAAATGACGTATACAATATAGATCTAACATTATTCAACTTATATTTTATACTATATAGGCAAGCATTTGACCGTTATCTCACCTGATGGAAAGTGACGATGTGGCCAAAGATGGAACATGCTTGCCTAGAAGGTACCTACCTATTCCCTAATTTCATGTTCCAAGAACATAATATTACAAGCGTCATTTTAAAAGAATCCTACTAATATTATAAATCCGAAAGTTTGTTTGTAAGTGTGTAAGTGTGTAAGTATGTTTGTTCCCTCTTCACGCTTTAACGGCTGAACGGATTTGGATGAAATTTGGTATGTACATAGATTATACATAGGATTAACACATATGCTACTTTTTAACTTGATAATAGCGGGCGAAGCCGCGAGGCACGGCTAGTAAGAAAATAAGGTGTTACAATCATTTTGTTTGTGAAGTGCTCGTTTGTGTGTAGGTACGTGCGTATGTGTATTATGTGCGTGTGTTGTGTCTGTAAGAGAAAAATAATGAAAATTCATGATATATTTATTGGTTTTTTTTTTAATGTTTGATGAATCTATGCACTTATAATAGTATTACAGTGGCTTCTCCCAATAATAAGCTATTTATTCGTGTCTATAAATTGTATGATTCTTTTGATCTTGCGTCTCATTGTATTTCCTACAATCTCATAAATCAGCTAAATACCTGAAACTGACACCTACCCCTATTTACAGTGGTTGGCCGGCCGGAAGTGCGTCACACGCGCGCCGGCAGTGACGTCATGGCGGACACCGGAAGCGGCAGTGGCGCCGCACGCCGGAACCGGATGTTGGAATGCGCGATATCGTCTTGTATAAGGTAAATGACCGATGGTCATGTGTTAATTACTTAGGTATATCCTTAAAGAAAAGTTATTTAATAAACTGACTCGAAGATAATATCGGATTACAATTAATTGTTCTGGTCAAACTATGATATTCGGAAGAATTATTTTGAAAAAAGAATATCGGTTTAAAATATTATCTACAAAAAGTAAGTATGTGATATAATAACATTACAAGTGAAATTGTATCAATTTAAAACAATGCTCATGAATCACAGTTTCTATCCTATAAGCCCAAGTATTATTACACAGAAAGAAATTAGCTTCTGTATCCAAAATATTGAGAAAACAAGTTTGTCTAACAATTTATTAGTATGCCAACAAAACTGCAAATTTATCGTCGATATACGAGTATCACGTCCGATAGATAAGATAACGTAACGTCCCACTCGACAAGCGCGCGGCGCCCCGACAATATCTCACAAAAAAACAAAAAGAAAATAAACGCAAGAACTTGTCATAAATATCCACCTCCAAATCCTTACGCAATAAAAACCGATATCCCGACAAGACAAGGAAAATCTTCCACAATGGAACAAAATGAAAGCAAAACTTAGCGTAATTAATTTCGAGTACGTACTCAACGCTTTTGTAATAAATCGTTTCATCCTCGTATAAATTTTATTCGTCGAGACGCGTCTGCCGGCCTGAACTTCAGCGATCTTGCCCTCTCGCTCTCTCTTGTGCGTAATTTGCATAATATCACATCACCTGTCCCTTTCGGGAATTCACAAATGATTTCCAGTTTCCCGCTTTTCGTTAATCACGTGTCTTAACTACCTAGAAAGAGTTCAATCGAAATATGACCTTAGAAGAATAAATTAAAGTCGAGATTTGCTCGATGGAAAGTTCGGCAGGGTTGTTCAACCGTTAGGTAAAGTTTGTCGAAATAATTTCACTTAGATATCGAGTGAGAGCGAATAGCCGACGAGTTGTCGACTCAGACGAGATAAGAGGTAATAATTCTTAATCTTGAAGGGAAGGCTCGAGTCGTGGCGAAGACATTGTTTCGGAACAGCCATAATTTTAAGGGAAACGTAGCTGAAAGAAGTTCGGAGACTATAAGTTGGAGACATAAATAATGTACACTCGTGAACTCCAGGAAATATAAAGTGAAACAAGTTTGTTTAAGGAAGTATATCTTATTGTCGGTTGGTATTTGATAGCGGCTGCGTTTAACCGTATATTACTTACATAATGTTATATACATTAGAAATTTGCAAAGAAAATCATTTACCTATTATTTTGTGTTTTAAATTGTTGGTTTTGTGTGTTTTGAATGTTACTAGCATCCGGAACACAAATGTAGTGTGCGGCTGTGAGTGAGTTTAAATCTATTAAAACAGTAATGAATAAGCGTTATTTATGGAATATTTGTTTCTGGTTCGGTTGTGATTGTGTGTCATGTGAATGTTTCCGGCACCCACAACACAAACCATTTAATTAAGTGTGAAAGCGTTTAAAAATTAGATTTTTTGTATATATAGCATTAGCCATGTTAGGCAGAACTATTTTGATCAATTTAGCAAGGAAAAATTGTGGCGGGGATTTGAAACCACGGCCATAAAATGTCATGCCCTATTGCTCTTACCGCTGAGCTACTCAAGTCCTGCCTGAAGCGACGAAATTCTTATTTACATCCCCGTAAGACGTTCAAAATAAGCAAAGGATAATTTCGTCGCTTTAGGCAGAGTGGAGTAGCTTAGCGGTTAGAGCAATAGGGCGTTTAAAAAAGTTCTAATTTACAATTATCATTACTCTATGTAAGTTTTCAAGCTACCATGGTCACTTTCACTATAAATGTGCAACAGTGCCGAAATATCGGAAACTCAAAACAAACGAAATACATAGTAAATATCCCGTTTTTGATACAAACATTTATCATTACTCTAGTTTAAAAAAAATCAGTTAATTATTTTTTATTTCCTAAGAATTATAAATCGCTAGCTCTCTTATCTTTGGCCATGTGTAACATTCAATTATCTACTTAGAGACATAGATAACGTCCTTTATCTGTTAACCACACAAGCGGAGACGCGGGAGAGGCTTGTATCATTTATAAAGTCTTAATTACCGGGCTTAAGTGATGTTGTGGAAGAAGTCTGTCGAAGTCGTATCTACTGTAATAAAAAAAAGTTTTTTACTTCATTTCAATTAAGAATCATTAGTGAGGGTGCTTCAAAAACTGTTAAAACCTTGTAAACGTAACTAAAAATAGCCTAGTATGTATTATTATATGCAAAAATGTGTAATCGTTTTTTACAAACACACAAACGGGTAACTTTCTGATATAAATAGTCGATTTTTCATTGCATTTTATTTATCAAAATTTACTAAAAATGGAATTACTACACAATAATATTCGATACTACGATTGACAACCTGGTGGATAACAAAAAACAGTTATGAATAGAATTCTCCGTAGTCCACCAGAATATAAAATATAAAAAAGAAACGCATGTCGTGAAATAAAAAAAAAGCGAATAATTTTGCATAAAATATTTTACACATAAATGCTTGGATAACATGTTGGCAAATAATAATCAAAATCAGTTTTCTATGTACAAAATTAAGATTGCCACAATATATAGAGGTACGCATACATAGAAAATCAGCTAGTAGGTACATAAACACATATCCATTGAAGATGTTGATCAGCCAGAGATGGATAAGTAAACGAGAGGACTCTCCCTCGGGACGACTCCGCGCTACCCTGACGGAGCAGGAGGAGTAGAGTCGCTTTCTGTTACAAGAATTCGGGAAATTGAATATAGAATAATCGTATATTATCTATATATAAATATCTCGTGTCACGGTGTTTGTGATCGCACGCCTCCGAAACGGCTCGACCGATTTTAGTGTTTTTTTTTATATTTGGTAGTAACGAATAAAAAATGGAGAGTGGTGGTAGAAGAGTGAAAAATACTTTGCGACCTATTTTTAATATTTTGTTCCAAAATACTCAATAGGTTGTAAAGTATTTTTCACCCTCCTACCCCCATTTTTTAATGATTACCTACCAAATATATGACCTGTTCCCAATATTTTGTTCCAAAATACTCAATAGATCGTAAAGTATTTTTCGCCCTCCTACCACGACCCGCCACCGCCATTTTTTTTATCATTACGTACCAAATGTACAAAAAAATATTTAAGTGTTTTAATTATTATTGTATGAACAATATCCAAAAAAAATTGGTACGCTATTAAAGTACTTGGCAACCATAAACGTTAGAGGTAAAACACTACGTGGCATTGCCGGGTACAGCTAGTAAAAATAAAATCAGTCGCTTTCAAATAACTTCACACAGCTTATCTATATCCTCAGAAAACTAAACTCGAGTAGCATTAAATAATTCAAAATTTAGAATCAGTACGTGCTGTCATAAAATCAAATGACTTACTAACTACAGAGGTATGGAAGAGGGTTAAAAGGCGCTGTAGATTAATCATGGTTTTATTTTATATGGACAGAGTAATACAAGCTTTAAGTAAAAACAAAAGTAAAAAGTGAAACCTGAAACCTGATGAAACCATACAACTAGGGAATGATTTTATTATATACGTTATGTTTAGACCTTACCCATTATTAGTTTATAAGCAAATGTTTGATTCCTACCTCACCTGATTGATGGTAACTAAGCGACGATTTGGTTGGTAAATGTTTAGAGTATAAGTAAATGCACAAAATTAAATGTTTGTAATGTATCGTAAGAGTTAGTAAATGCGTGGTAGATAACATTATACTTCAAAAATATTTCAAGTCAATTCACTGATAAAAGCTTTGAAAAGTTAACAACTAATTCAGAATAGTGTACATCATTGCAAATCCCAACAAAAGAGTATATTTATTAATTAAAAAAACTTTCTGAAAATGAATCCTACAGCAGGCTGCCAAGATTGAGACGGCATAAATGGTGAAACGGACTCGGAGAGTCCGGCCTTGAAGTCCAGAGAAGAGTCGCTGTTTCGGAAGAGGTTCAGGTTACCCGTGGCAGAGTAGTCCGTTTTGTCGAAAAGTGGCGTGCGGGCAATGCTTACTCCAGCTCCCACCTTCAAATAAAATAGTATAATGTATAGTACTTACGTATTTACGTAAATACACAATATTCAATGGCATTACCAAAAAAAGTAGACTAACGTAGGCTTCGCCTTCAACTCCGATGACTTTTTATCCCGATTAAAGAGAGCAATGGCGACGTTAAAAACAACTACTGGAAGGTATTTTTTTTATCTTTTTTATGCAGGATAGGCAAACATTTGACCACTACTTCCCATGATGGTAAGTGATGATGCGATCGATGATGGAACATGTTGGCTAGAAAATACCTGTTCACTCGTGACTTACACGCGAAAAATAACTTGCTCTATTTGCGTTTTATAGAAGAATTTTAGGACCAAAAACACATTAAAAGATGCTGAGTACATATTATAAAGCATTTGTTAAGATTATTTTGAGAGGTTTGACACTGATGCAATGTGTAGTTCACGATTCATGACGAAATACACATTAATAATCTTTTTCAAATGGGTAATAAGAAATAGAACTTTAATTCAAACTCTGAAGGAAAAAATAGAAATTTAGTCTGTTTCTTAGCTCACCTTGTTTTTGAACATGTAATCAAGTCCTCCGCCAATAGTGTTGAAACTAGGTATAGCTGGGTTATTTAACGTAGTGCGCGCAGCAAAGGCATTGGCATCTAACTTGTGGATGTCGTTATGGATAAGATTCAGGTTGCCTGCAGCCGCCACTCGGTCACCAAAGTTCGGAATGTGGGTCTTCGTCAAAGTCAATCCATTGCCGTTGATGTTATCGTACGCCAAACCAGCAGTTTCGGATCCAATCTTTCGGTTCTTTGTGAAATCAACGGCTCCAATAGCACTGAACATATTATTGTTATTGCCAGCTAAGGGGAGCTTCATGTTGACTCCAGATGTACCATCGGAGTTGAAGGCGAAGCTTCCTTGAACTTGACGCCTTGATCGTCCAGTGTGAACTGGGAGCACTGATTTTTTTACCACAAATGTTGATAAATCTTCATAATACGGCGGCAGTATATAATACTGTGGTTGGTATTCTTCATGAATTATACTTCTTGCACTGACACCCAGCATCAGAACGGCGCAGAAGAAAAATTTAAGAGGAAACATGGTAAAAGTTAGGTAATTGAAGTTCCGTAAATACTGTGATGTATCTTCCTTGACTCTTGATCGTGGAATGAAGCTCACATCTAACTGTGAGCTTATATACTCCAATACATAGGACAACTCGAAGATTTAAAGGAATCCCCTATGAATCAACAAATAACCACAAATTTGTAATGATAACGGGGGCAAAAAGGTCCCCGTTATTTGATAAGCTCGTGTCAGTAAGTACCTAAAAATAACTAGGTTCATTCCCGGTGCTTGGTACACAAAGCTTTGTACTGCGGTTGAACTTATCTTTATGACTATTTTGTTTTACAAAACAATGTGAATTATTAAATCTATTGTGTTTCTTATTTAAGAGCAAATATGACGTATAGTCATGTTTTACTTGTATCAAGCCCTTTAATGGATGAAATACTGTTCTCATATGTATCATCATTGGGACGGTTTCGCTTAGTGCCAGCTCAAACGGGCTCTTGACACCATTGATCGACGGACTACGATATAATTGACTAAGAGCAGTTGACTAATGCATAGCGTCAAAGCTTAGAACATTGCCGCACTACCTTATCTCACGGTTTTTTTTTATGGGATACATTTCGAAGTGTGCCAAGGAATTACTAAAACTAGTTCCTTATCTCCATTCTAACATAGTACAACCAAACAAACTGCTAAACCACCACTATATGATAGACATTCCACAAATAAGTTAAAAGGGTTTTGCTTTCATATTCAATTTACAAACCCCAAAGGAATGGAACTAATTGCCTGAGTCAGTGTTTCCTGCTAATTACAATGTGGGAGTAGTTTAAGTGCCGATTCAATAGGCATTTAGGTGAGCTTTCTCCATTGTCGACCGCTTCGTCGCTAGCAATCCGGTCAGATAACGGTCAAACAATGTATATATATAAAACAAAAATGTCCTATCCATTTAAATATTATATGCAAATTATTTTATATTAATTATATATTATATAATATAAAAGTATTCGACTCCACACCTCCCCTATCCCAAGAAACAACATCAAAGCCTCGCTACTAAATTAGACGTTTTGCAGATACTAAAAGATATTTAGCCCTTCACCCCCCTTCACCCCATCCCTTGCGATAATGGCACACTATTTTAAAGGGTTGTTTACACCTCCCCAAGACGGTGAGGGTCGATGGTTCTTATTTATATAAAATGGCGAAGACGAAAATCGGGACGCTATGTTTTTAGATGCGTGGAAAAACACTAAACAACAATAAAAGGAACCATTATATGTCCCTTAAAATAAAGAATGGTATGAACAAATAGTTTGTCAAAGAGCTTCCAAAAATTGTCGTAAGCTTTTGTTGAGATAAAAAAAATCCTGTACTTATAATGTAAGTAATTAAGTGTAACGTAGTTGGTGTAGTTTAACTTTGCTTGATTATAACGCTAAGGCTATTTTACAAAACAACAAAGAGGGCAGATAAACCTATAATGTAACATTATTGTAAATAATTAGCATTTACAACTACAAATAATTTGCGTTTGAAAACTACCGCGACTGTTATATATATTTGTTTACTAGACGGCTGGGACTCGCGGCGGTTTTGTCACATATCGATAGTATCAATAATATTGTACATATAGAACTCTGTATTACAACACATTGCAATAGAAAAAACACAACAAACCAAATTCAAAATGAAATAAACTGTCTTACAAAGTCTTTGGTACAGCAGACTTTAAAACAGCTTCACCAAAAGACGAGTCTATTGATATAAACATTTCCACATATTGCTTGTGTACCACGATATAAACAAATACCGGTTATAACCGCTAAAACACTTGTCACATCAATAAAAGCTCGTAACCAACAGCCAAAATTAAAAACACATCAGTTCGACATCAAACATCAAATATTCCTTTTGACAAGTCCCTTTTGATCCGTCTTCCAAATTGGACCAATCACAGAGGGCCTCGATCCTGTGATTGCTTGAGGGAATGTTAATTACCCGCTGACCTTTTGGTCCTTTGAAGAAAGGCGTGTCTCTCAGACCCGGGTCTCGTAGGCCCCCGGTTCTGGAGATCCCTAACACTCCGTTGAGTGGCAATTTGCAGCATAGTTTGAGGCTGAAGAGCCTATGTGTGTTTATGTGTTAGAACCATTATTTTACGTTTTGATTGTGATTGTTATTTTACTCTTAGCATGGCTGGTTCATTGGATCTAGCAGATACATCATAAAATCGCGAAATGTAACTGTTTTTTTAGTATGCTTTTCTATAATGCAATGTTTGTTGGATGACATCTATATTAACTTTTGTTTGACCGTCACGTCAGCAGTAGCTTCCGATCGGAAAATGAACCCTGCCTAGAGCTTAAGGATTACATCATAAAAAATGATGACTGTGTGTTACTTCATAACTTCTCTCCACATCAGCCGATTTTGAAAAATTTTTTTCAACTTCTTTTGTTGTGCACCGATTTTGATGACTCTTTTTTTATTTAAAAGCTGGTGGTTTTCATGTGGTTCCATTGACATTTGATCAAGATCGGATTTATAGTTTTTGAGTTATAGTCAATAATGTGTGTTTAATACATTAAATCTGATCAAGGTTCCGATGATAAAGCGGTGAAGTCGGTTTTTTTTAGCTTTGCTTGCGTTTTATTGTTATATTGACGTAAAAGGTTAAGCCGTAATTAATGAGTTGGTTGTTAAGTCGACCGCAAAATACTCGACCGCGTGGTCGAGTCGCCTCTTAATTTTTATATTATTTATAGTTGTTAACATGACCACTCATACAAAGTACAGGCGAATGAAAAAGTGGTGTAAACCAAAATAATATTAATTTTATTTAATTTTTAAATGCACACTCACAGCCCCACACTTTGTTCAAAGACTTGTATCGTGGTTGCCGGAAACATTTACATATCACACACATACAATCACTCAAAACCAGAAGCACAAATCTCCCTTGGGGAGGAAAATTGTGCTCCTGCCGGGAATCGAACCCAGGACCCACGGCGCAGAGGGCAGAGACTTGCCCGCCGCGCCAACTGAGTCGAATATATCCCTACTATATATTATAAATCCGAAATTAGTGTGTGTGTGAGTGTGTGAGCAAAACATGATTGAAATAAGGTATCTCTGTAACTATAGGTTGGATAAAATATATCGTCAGTTCCAATTCTAGGTTCATCGTGCTTACCATTATTGGCCAGGAATAATGACTTAAATGACATAGATATCTAAAGATAACCTACCTCAAGGTCTCCTTATCATAGATCCGTTTGTCTTAATAAGATGCAACGGGACATAATAAAGTTTCCTGTAAACACCCAGGCACGGAATTTCTCCCCTGTTATACAACACAATCGCATAAAATACAAAAAATCTATAGAGATGTATAGTAAAAAAAAGTTAAGACGCTCTATGGTCCCAAAACTACATATATACCCCTGAAAATAAATACCAATCACCTTCACTAAGGTTATGTCCACACTTGACCATTAGATAAACGCTAGCAATCGGAGGCCTGATTGCGCAGGGACTCCCAGATTGCACACTGACCTTAGTAAATGCTGCCCTTAGGGAGACCGGGTATCAGCTCTTCGGTAAAATGGATCGGAACAGTTAACCAAATAGATGAGATGTTATATTGCTAAGAGTATAAACTATTCTGTATTCGAGATCATATGTATACATAAACATAGAAATCATAAACATAAGCGCTTTCACACTCACAGCCCTACACTAAGTTCAAAGGCAGGAACATTCACATCACACACACAATCACAACCAAAACCAGAAACACATTTTTTTCTTGGGGAGAAAACTTGTATTCCCGCCGGGAATCGAACCCGATAGATGCTGACCCGATGCTTGGAAGGCGAACGTTCACCTAACTAAGTCAACGGGCAGTTTAAAAAAATGTTTACTGGATTTTAATATTATTTTTTTATGTAACTATATGATACACATTCCCCCTTCCTCTTTCTACCATCGGATAACTAGACTTACATGCGGCATCGATTTATGGTAGATATTTCAACAGTGCGCACACCTCTTCAAGTCACGAATGAACAGGTATCATCTTCTAGGCAAATGTACACCATCGTCGACCATATTTTCACTTCAGATGAGATAGTCGTCAAAAGTTTGCCTATCGCAAAAATAAAACATATGACAATCGTAATAAACTGTAAACATCTGCGCCTTAGGTAACAATGAATAAACTGTTGTGACGTATTTATAATAATAACACCTAAAAATTTACACAGTTATACAATAATCTATATGCTATTCTATTCATATCAGCTATATCGCAGTGTGTTTTAATGCTAGTAATAGTAAACTGACAAGTTAATCGCGTCATAGTAAGTGTTCCACTTTTAACATAAGTAATGATATCTCGAAATAATGAGATTTAACGATTATCATATACCAATAGAATAATTAAAGCAAGCAAAGCTTAAAAAACCGACTTCACCGTTTTATCTTCGGAACCTTGCTCAGTATTAATGTATTAAACACGCATTATTGACTGTAATTCAAATACAATACTAGAGATCAGATCTTAATCAAATTTCATTGAGACCAAATGAAAAGCACCAGCTTTAAAATAAAAAAAAACTTCAAAATCGGCTCACAACGAAAGAAGTTTTGACGTAATTTTTGATGTCGGGTAAACGAGAACTACTGATCAGATCTTGATCAAATTTTAATGGGACCAATTAGAAAGCAACATCATTCAAACTAAAAAAAATGTCGTAATCGGCTCACGTGGAGAGAATTTATGAGGTAACAAACATAAAAAAAAATACGGTCGACTTAAGTACCTCCTCCTTTTTTGGAAAGTCGGTAAAAAATGTACACAGTTATACAATAAACTATATTCTATTCTATTCTATTCATATCATAACAGCTATATCGCAGCGTTTTTCTTGTTAGTAAGAGTAAACTGACAAGTTAATCGCGTCTTAGTAAGTATTCCCCTTTTAACATAAGTAATGCTATCTCTAAATAACGAGGTTCAACGATTATCATATACCAATAGAAAGATGTAAACCGTATCACACTCGGTGAAAGTAATAGGAGGTTAATATTTTCAATTACTTTTTCATAGTAAAAGTCTCACATGTATACCAGCGGGTTATCATCATGTACAAATTATAATTTTCCAAATATTTCTTGCATGTATTTTGTTTTGTGTACCATATTATTGTTTTAAATATTTAGCAATAAATGAGTTTTTTTTTCTATTTCTAAATACGGAGGATTAATTACTAACATTTATTTAAAATCATGTAAGTAATTTAACATGACAATAAATTGCCAATAAAGAATTATCTTATCTTATCTTAAGACAATCTCGTAACTGAAATGTAATACAGGTCAAAAAGTCAGTACACAAACACCTCAAAAAGTATGTAAGGATTTTTCGATCTCGTTAGTAGTTTCAGAACATAGAATCACCTTTTTTTTAATGCACGATAGGCAATCATTTGACCACAATCTCACCTGGTGGAAAGTGAAGATGTGGCCGAAGATGTAGATGCCTATGTCAAATTATAATGTTACAGACGACTGTCATATTTATACCTTCCTTCGTATATAATATTATTTCAGGGTAAGTAAATTACTTGTATGTATTTTGTGCTAGCAAACTACCAGTCTGTGGATAAACTACACTTCAGTAAATTTGACAATCGATAAAGGCCAGTACAAGTCACTAATCCGAACGATGTTCATTATCTCAGACCAACATACACTAACGGAGAGTAAGGTCCCGTCACAAATACGTCTTATATCTTCTTGCGAAATAGTGTTAGTTACTCCAGCGCTACATAAAGAATAGAGCACATAGTAAGTCCATTGCGAGTGATCCTTCTGACCAGTGGGGTCTATCAGACGTGCACAGTTCTACAGACGTCTCTGCGCTACGACAGGATATGTTAGTTATACTCCGTAGATACCATTAAGCAGAGCTCGCGTGCCCTCACACCTTTATACAGGGTGATTATAACAATGTGAAACATTCTTTTAAACCGTTGATGTTCGTAGTATTTTAGACAACGTACATCAACTCATTCTACCTATTAAACATTTTTTTTTTATATTCTTGATAGGCAAACTTTTGACCACTATCTCACCTGATGGTAAGCGACGATGTATTCGACGATGGAGCAAGCTTGCCTAGAAGATACCTATTCACTCGTGACTTGAAGACTCCCATTTGTACTCATCAGGAAACACCGACTCGGGTAAGGAGTTCCATTCCTTTGCGGTTCGCACAATGAATGTGGAAGCAAGACGCTTAGTGCGCATTTGTGGAATGTCCACCATATAGCGGTGTCGCTTAGCAGTTTGTCTGCTTGTCCGAAAATCATGAATTCAAAATTAATTTCTTTTCACAAGAATCGGTATAAAGACATACCTTTAGTTTAGCATATGTATTGAGAAGGTACTTATACCATAATAGAAAACTAGTGCTTCAAATCAATATTTTTTTTGAGTTCGTATGAAGAGATCCACAAACCTATTACCAAAAGAGCTGTCCAATAGCACTGTGAAAGTAGAAAATATACTATAAACTTTTTTAAGAGGTAAAGTAGCCAGTAAAATACTAAATATATCACATGTGCAAGAAGTAGATGGCAGTACTGAGATAGGCGTGGGTATTATTACCTTCAGTATTACCTTCCTCGATCACATCATTACTTATAATCATGTGACATAGTTGTCAAGCTCTAGTCTATCACAGATAAAAGTTAAAAAGATAAATTTATTTTGTTGTCTCCTCTTTTATTCACTAAAAATACATATTTGGATTCCATGAAGCTTCATTAAGTATAAAAAGTATTTATACAGCATTTCTTATTTTTTTTATTACCTCACATTTAATGCCCGATATCTCCCTGTATAAGCACCGAGACGTAGACGGACAGCTGATGTCCCAGATCCATCGTCGACGGGTTCGTGTCCCGCCACGACGTTTGTTTTTGTTTTATTTTCGATACGACTCAATAAATTGCGAGCTCCCGATTGTTCGACGCACTGAAAAAACATCGAACATTGTTTCGCGGACTCGTTTGTTTCGATTTTCGATTCACTTGGCTATCGGCTGTCATACTAAATTAGGTCTGGATTTTGCGTGATGGTACCTTCTATCTTATGTACGATAGTATGACCTTTACATCATTTGTAATGTGATAAAAGTAAAAGTAAAAATTGTTTATTTCATAAATTATTGTACATTTTACAAATTGCGGCCCTAGTTACCAAACTGGGTGTGAGTAACACCCGTATCATGGTAATTAGTTCCTTCCTAAGGTGAACATTTTATTAATAGTACTTCTTATCTAGGTCGTTAAAATATTGAAAAATTAGATTAAAAAACAAGCTGTGACGTGGTCAATTTAACAACAAACAAACTCATCACACCCACAACCTCACACTATAAGCTCAAAGTCTTGTATTGGTTACCAGATCATTAACATCCCACAAATAATCACACCAAGAACCAAAAGCACATGTCACTCGGAAAGGAAATAGCGTTAATTCCGGGAATGGAACCCAGGACCTAAGGCGCAGATGACCTGCCTACTGCGCTAATTTGGTTGTCTTTTGGCATTATTCTTTTATTTGGCAGCAACGCAGAAAAAAATATTACCAAAGTAAAAAATAGTATCTGTAGTTTTGCTTCATGAAAGATTTTTAGACTGTTTCACCTGATGGTCAGTATAAATAACTTGTGTTCTAGTACAAGTTATTTGATTGTCCTTATTCGTACAGTTGAGTGACCTGGGATCCTTTTCATGTCAACACAAACTGTTCATTAAAACAACTCAACCACTCAATACGTTAGCTTTAATTAAAATCGCCTAACCATTTTACAGAACCCACCTCTAAACCTAACAGATCTAATTAACGAATATAATATAATTAATTGAAATTCCCGAGATTGCGACAAGGACACTAAAAGCAAGTCTGTGTTAGGGCGCCAGCTTGGGCTGTGATAAACGCCGAAGCCGCGCATGTCTCGCCTTAATTAGAGGCCCGACACGAGGCATTCACACTCATACACCCTAAAAAGGAGAGGTGTAACAGAGCCCTAAGTAGTTGGTCAGTTTATGTAGCTGTTGTTTACATAGATTGCCGGATTGAGCCTGTGCAGTGTATCGAAAGAACGAAATGAAAGAATCAAACACCTGCCAGTCGTTGCTGGGATCTTTGAAGAGATGAAGATGTGACGAGAACGAAAATTAAGACAAACTTTAACAAAGAACATACTATCACAAACAAACATATTCACACTTATAGCCCCACACTAAGTAAACACTTTTTTTATGCCCGATAGGCAAGTATTTTAGCACAATCTCGCCTGATGAAAAGGGAAAGGGAAAAAGACGAAGGCAATGAGTTCCACTCCTTCGCAGTACGGATGATAAACGTACAAGCGAAACGCTTCAAGCGAACTAGAGGTATGTCAACCATATATGGATGACGTTTGACAGTTTGTCTTGTTGTTAGATTTTAGGAATTAACTAGTGTAATTCTTACGCACACTCTCCAAAATGTAAACTGTAGAATACCAATATAGGCTTGCGACCTTATGTCGGTGACCGAGACTGCAATTTAGACTCGACCAGCTTGTCGTCGCCAACGAGTCTTTTTGCTCGCCGGGAGATCACTTGTATTGTGGGTGCCGTAAACATTTACATATCACACACAATCACACCCAAATCCAGAAACACAATTAATGTCACATGGGAAGGAAAATTATGCTTCTTCCGCAAATTCGTTCTACTTTACCAGAGAGAATAGATATGTCTTGTAACCGTAATTAGATAATACGGGATGTGTTCATTAACGAATGGTTGTTTATGTTAAGACTGTTTCTGGTTAACCTTACCGTACTATGGGGATATTGTCTAAACAGGAGACAATTTCCCCATGTCTCAATCAAAATTAGAGACAAGCTATACGCACACAAGTAAACAGAGAATTCGTTTTGAGCGGCAGGATTGTTATTGGATGCGGACGGTATTTCGATTATAATTCTATAACTTCGAATTCCTAATCTCCCGTTGTTATTATATTAATAATAGAATGTATGGCTAGCTAATGTAGAACATGGCTTTAAAACATTCAAACTGCTCAAAGTATTGCATGACTGTCGGTCACTGTAACATACTGTTTACTCATTACTGCCGTTTTTCACATTTTCTTCCGGCAACTCGTTAACCAAACTACATTTTTTGAACCGTTAACAAAAATTTTAATGAGAAATGGCAACAAATAAAAAGTATAACATTATAGAAATATCACAAATTAATTTTTCGCATCCGTCGTTTCAATCATACCAAGTTTAATTGGCACGCATCTTAGTGAAGGGGCAATACAAGCCACGTCTCAAGACCAAGACTGGTCTAAAGAATTGGGCCTTAGTGTGTATGTGTGTTTTGGTGCATGTAATACAATATTAAAGAAAAAGGGAGAATTTGTAATGTTACCTGATATAGAAGACCGACGAATCATAGTAGAAAAAAATATCATCGTTTTCAGATTTGATGCGGAACTAGTGCTGTAGATGTATATCGACGGGGATGTATAACGGGTACCTAACTATTAAGCGAGCGTTTTGCCTTCCGAATGGTGGTCCTTCTGTTGTCTTTCTTAATGGTACAAAAGATAATATGTTTTCCATTTGCTTTTTCACAGAGTAAACACTGAGGGTGCACAGGCACCATTCCACCTGCCCTACGATATTGTTGATAGATCTCAATTATTCTCGACATTTGTTCTCAAATTACGGCTTGGTACATTATCTGTAAAAAACTTTCACATATTACAATATATTTACAAATAATATATTTATATGTAATACAAATAGTCGGCGAGACTTGCCTTGCCCATCACTACCCAACAATTACAAACACATCGAAAGATCATATCGCCACATTACATAACACACATAGAATCGCAATTCCAAAACAAAAACTTGACGTGGCATTGAGAGAAATAAAATTAAAAAAACCGTTCGCAAATACACAATACCTCGGAGTCTCGGGCCGTATTACTTCATTCCAACCGCTACTGTATGGGAGAAATGCGAGCAAAAACGATATGGAGGATGCAACGCGGCCAACGGTAGCGAAATAATAAGATCGCACAACAAAATAAAGAAATGCTCGAGACAAAAGGAAGCAGCGAAATAAGGCGAAAAGGTTTAAGGAGTGACGCGCTGTGGGTCCGCGCTCATTGTCTTTTAGCGCCAAGGAGTAGCAAGCGGTGGAGGAGGCATCGTCTTGTAAATTGTTTTAAATTTAAAAGAAGGCTATACATAGATAACGCCATTATTGATATGAGTAGGTATATGTTGTAAATTTTAATTGAAATACTTATTTATAGAATGGCGAAATGGGAAGCGAAAGGGAGAAGACAATCATGCCAGATTATGACAATATTGCCTGTCTCAAACATTTGCATTGCCACTCAGAGTTTAAGATCGTATAATCTTCCGTGATACTGCACTGCGCTGCTTTTGTCCGACAATTATTATGCACCTTAATTTCACAACGAAATTTTCGAACTACCCTAACTTGCATAGGGTAGCTATGTTGCTAACAAGGTCATTCCGCTTTGTTTGACAAAAAATAGAGTATAAAATGTAAAAAAAAAAATTGTTCTAGCCTTCTGTAACCGCAAAACTAATGAGCGAGAAAAATGAATCATTCAATATCATTGTCCTCCAAAAGGCGTGGAAGGTCCAAAGTGAACCAGTGCTTTTTGCATGACAATTAGGTGGTGGCTAAATCTGGCGGAGGTTAGCAACTTTGGCTTGTTGGCAAGTGACATGAGCCTATTTTTGTGAAGTTATCCGTAGAAGATTGATTTATTGCTGATAGTGCAGTCATGTCATTAAATCAATTGCGTAAATGCATAAATAAGTTATTATGCATTGTTTCTACCTATACCTATAGTGCGTAATGAACAGCGCCTACATGATGTTGTTTCTGCCCATTAGATGGGTGAGCGTTTGCCTTCTAATCAGGGGTATCGGGTTCGATTCCCGGCAGGAACACAAGTTTTCTCCCCAAGGATTTTTTTTTACTGGTTCTGGTTATGAATGTGTGAATGATGTGAATGTTTCTGGCACCCACGATACAAATCATCGAACTCAGTGTCTCTGTGACAGTGAAAGCGTATGTTTTATTGGTTTATCCATAAAAATAAAAACAAATCGATCAGTCGAGTAATTTGAAAAATAAAAACCGTTTACCACATCTAACTATTCGTACTTTAACCAGCCAAACAGATACCGGTTAAAAAGCCCGGTATCGAACTGGTCTCGTACATCATGGCAGATACACGCCTGCCTGACAATAATGATCTTTATTCCAATTTTGGGTCATAATGGCTGAAAAGGATACAATTGGTTTGTAAAACTTTAAAAAGGGGTTATATCAAGTCAATTTAAAAAAAAAATATATGCTACTCGGTAGGTATGGTTATTTTTTTTTATCAACGTTTCACTCAAAAATCCGCCATTTTTTTCAACTTGGGTATGTAAGACGAATATGTATACATCCATCCAGCCGTTTGGAAGATACAAGTTTATAAATAAATTGACAAATATACACACATACATACAAAATACGCGCGATAAACATAACCCTTCCTTGGCCGTCGGGTAAAAATGTATTCTAAATTTCATGCGTTTATAAACGACGAATATATCCCCCTTTTTAAAAACATTTTCACAGTAACATCCTCTCACTAAGTTCAAAGACTTGTGTCTACCAGTCATCCTGCGATGGGCAAATATAATTAAATAACGCGTAAATCAAACTGTTTAAATATTTTTTTCTTAGTTCCCTGACGACAGTCTAGTCATAATTTACAGTTCATTTTACACATAATGTAACCAATATGAACCCAGAAATTTGCAGAATGAAAGTCTGAGTGACGAAAGCATTATAACGTACATTGGTCCACTTTAAAACTATTCCTAATAGAGACATAACAATAATCTGGGAGTCTTCAAGTCAAGAGCTATTTTCTAGGCAAGCATGCTATCTTCGGCGGCAACTTCAATTTCCATCTGGTGAGATACTGATGAAATGCTTGCCTAGAAAAGAGAGTAAGAACGCGGAACACTTATTATTTTCTTAATACCTAGACATCAAGGTTCAACAACGCATCACGTTACGTCACGCCGTAGGAGCTACGTCACGTCCACGGCTCGGATCCGCCGGTTTTACATTACAATTGTCGCACAACCTGCGAGACGGAATATGATAAATCTGACTTTGGTTGTACAGTCTTGAACACAATGTCACTAGCATAAGTGAGGATTATTTTTGGAAAAGTCTTTTGGACAAAAAAAAGTTTTTCTCAAACTATTTATAAAACTACCCATTGGCTTAGTCGGGTGGGTGATCGCCTTAGTTTTCTCCCCAAGGAAAATTTGTGTATCAAGTTCTGTTTTTTTTTTTTAAGATTATAATAAAAATAATATAACAATTTATTCAAGATTAATCAAAATACAGATTTAGCTAAACTACTTACCTAATACAAAAAGTCATTGGTCGGCAGTGTGCCCAAAATGCTGGCTGCGTTACCTCGTTGCACAGCGAGACTTAATTGCTGTGCAAACCGGCATTTTGGTCACGTGTCGACTCTTTCAGTCTCCCAGCCAAATCTTTATAAATTTCAAGTGCACCTGGTCCCCATGGACCAAGAGTTTCTACTCCGAAAGTTCTGGTTGTAATTGTGTCTTATGTGAATGTATCCGGCACCCACGACACCAGTCATCGAACTTGGTGTGGGGCTGTGAGTGTGAAAGCGTTTGTTTTGTTATGTCTGTCCACTCTCTAATGGACAACCATAACACTACGAATATTTTATTTCTACTAAAAAAAGAGCCTCATTGTTTTCTACATATTACTATTGAGCGTAGCCATCACTACCCACACCTATTCCTAAATAAGCCTATTAAACATATTTTTAAATCTATAGAGAATAAAATCTAAAGAATAATCAACAACATATATTACATTAAACTAAAAACAAAATTAAAATTAAACGAAAAAAATAAAATAAACTATTATTAAAAAAAAACTAGTCTTGAAAACTGGCTAAAATGACTAGTCACAAATCAAGAACTGTACTCGAAAAAGTTTTCATTTTGACACATATTTCAATATCAAAACTATTTTTTTAATTATTCTCAGCCCAAAATCTAACCACCATGTGACAATGGAGAAATTTGCAGCCAAATGGAGGAGTAGAAGGTCAACTCGGCTGGAAAAATCAGGCGGTTTCGAACCCTTTAATGTTCGAAAAGTGTGAAGATTACACTGTTTTGAGTATACTGTCAATCTTTCTATACTTGCAGCCTATGGATCGACTATACCCAAAGGAAGGTCTTACAGTGTCATGTGAGTCCAATTCAACAACGCATATAGGGCGCTGTTGGGGCTGCCACGACACTAGTGCATCAAGGATGTTCGCAGAGGGTGGATAGATGACTTCTACGACATCATACGGAAGCGCGTCGCCTCCCTGATGCAGCAGGTACGGGGCAGCATAAACTGCCACCCTCGAACACATCATCACTTACCCACAGGTCAAAACGTCGAATTGGTCAACCCTTGCCTTGTTATAACAAATTCCTTCTACACACTGTTGTCCTCGCCTGTACATTGCGAGATTTACACAGCGAGCCAGGTAGCTCGCACTCGTATCTCGGAATTGAGCAAGTTTAGCGCACCCTGTAGCTGCCGTGCAGATATCGACTGCCTCTAGGCATTATACAGAGTGTTGAAGAACTTAGAGTTAGCTCACGAGATGTAGTCTATAGAAATCGTTTCGAAGTATACGACTGTGTGAAAAACTTTTTCAGTACACTGCTTGAGTAAGTGAAACACTACTTGTGCTAGTTGGGATCATTGAAAAAGTCGATGAAAAAAGATTATACGTTCTACGTTGGCTGTGTTAACTTGTTACTTATCAATTTATTAATTAAGTAATTACTACGAAGGAGTGGAACTTATTGCCAGGCAGCTAAGTTTTAAAACTTGGCAGTCCAGCAATGAGTAGTTACACTGTTTATGATCGTTAAATATTTAATTAATATTGTACTAGGTGGTGACCCTATAAGTCTGTTTATGTATTTTAGAACACGCTGTAGCAATAGCGAGTGGGATAGTACATTTATAGGCGGTATATAGAGTGTTGATTCAGTGAGTTGAACAGAACTGATGCTGTGCTCTGTAGTTTATGCTGCTCAGGATAATTTTGATAGTTGTTTAGTTTGAGGATCCTCGACGTCAGCATCGACAGTAACGATGATATTTCAAGCTGGAAGGAATGAAATAGCGCACCTGTGTTACTATAAGTGTTCTTTGGAGTGTTCTAGTTTTGTAGCTTACAACAGTTAAGACTCACTTTATAGAGTTAGACTGTTTTGGCTTGTGAAGAATAGATGGAAATAATAATGTTCTAAAGAGAGAAGAATTTAAAGATAAAGAAGAATAGAAGAATGTTCTAAAGTTATATGGTCCGCCGTCTCGTTAAAATATATAGGTATACATTTTTTTAGTAGCTCAGCCAAATACAACTGCAAAAATACCAATCCAATTTCAATAAGTTATCAAACCAAATAACGGTTATTGGACAAAGTCGAACCCTTTTGTGAATGGGGCCCGCATCTGCCGCCCGCCATCGGCTCCGCAACCCGAAATACACAAACACACGGGAAAATGAAAAACTCGCACGCAAAACTACCATTACAAAATAACTCGGTCGTGTACCGTGTGCCGTGATTCGATTTAACCGAACGCAAATGTGAGATGCCACCGACATAAAATCAATCGGGACTCAGGACGCACGCGACGCTTAACACCGAAATAATGTAAATTATTGCTCGTAAAAGTGTCATTTTCGACGTATTCGTGACGTCACGACGCCGCAGACAACGTCACACGTCCATAAACCTCGGCGGGAAAACTCGCCTCTACGGCAATAAACGTAAAACACGAAACCGCGCGCTCGAAGACGGAATGTTGCACGACATTTTGGAGCAAATCGTTTTCGCTCAAACTGCCCCCGCTTTGTTATCTTTGTCATCGGTTAGACGAAGCATTTGCATGTCTGCCGAGCCGCGGCCGACTCGCAGCGTGTTTACAATACAACCCTGTAGCCTGTAGCTGTACGTACCTGAAGTATGAAAAATTCGTAGACGTCGATTCTGATCAGATTGGGAATTCGTATTTAAAATAGGACAGGATCCGTCAGGGCAGTAAACCTGTATGGGTCGCGATGTAGTCGGCGCAGGTCGGGGTGGCCGCACACAGCCGAGACGATCATTTACATACGGCGGGGCGCCCCCGGGAGGAGCGCCGCGACGCCACCGCTAGCCCCCGCGCTAGACAGAGACAACTATATTATTATCCTGTACTAAAAAAACGAAAAGTGGGCGGGGGATTACATTATAGTAGCGAAAGTAATCGATATTCTGTTTTAGTACGAGGTTGTTAGACTTGCAGCTGCAGCCTAAATACTATCGGTTAGGTCACGGCACGAGCCTTCAGGTGGTTTGTTTTTATGTTTAGGGTGCGAGAAGGGGTGGGATGCAAATGCGTCTTTTGATGTAAGGAGATATCATAAACAAGGACGGGATTTATCATTTATGGGATGTTTCAGGGAACGTCTTCATTCGTTATTAATGCTGGAGACTCCGAAGGGTCAATGGAGTGTTGAAGGTGCGTTTACAGTAAATGAGCCGTGGGGCATTTGACGCATAATTTCGCGAGTGTCCTTCGGTGACCCTTCGGGTCCGTTCCAGCCCGTGGCCGGAAGATAAACGGCTCCGGTTTTATGCTTCCGTAATGTATTTTACAGTTAACTTGCGCTGTAAAGTTGGGTCGATGGCGCGAAACGGTCAATAGATTTCCGAATGGGATCCACTTTGTAGCGACACTTTGCCGCTGATTTGTGTGTTTGTATTGGAATTGTTTCTTTGTATCGCGTCCTAGTTGGATAATTTGTTGTACTCATGCGATGTATTCACTAAACTATACTTTTAACTTACTGACTGTTAAAAGCATTTCCAAAACGAATCTTTTAACATCCCGTGTCGCTATAAAACCTAAATATATTATTCGCATACCAACATTAACCCTTCACGTTCTTATCAAAATAACGTCGTTAGATACGCAGCGGCGTTACGTGACGTAGCCCGTCGTAACGTAGAATAACGTAAAAATAGGGGATATTTATATAGTGATAAAATCCATTTACGGCGAGCGGCACAATGCGGGACGAACAAACTTTATTTCCATAGCTTTCATATCTAGAGCTGGGTGACTTAGGGATGAGGTACAGTATCGACATCGATGCAATTAAGATTCACCTAAAATTACCTATAATTAGAGTAGAATAAATAAAAACATGTAAATTTAAATAAAGTATTAAAAATGATAGAAAATTTGGATTAACCAAATGTTATAGCGTTTTACATTCAAAAAGGTGCTGCGACAACCATGTATGAGTAGTATACTGTATACTGTCAGTTGTACTCATCTTTGATTATTGCCATAGCAGTTATTGTCATTCAAAGGATCTCAGTTTATAAAGTTTTAGCTTATTATACATTGTAAAATAGACATAATAAAACTATGTACTTCAATCAAAACACCATTACAATTTTATAATAATTTAGTTTTTGGCGTATAATTAGGACTTAATACAGAGAACATCATAAGCTTATAAAAACATTACTATTGTTTAAAATACATAAAATTACTCATTGAATACAAGCTTGTTGCTTGCTTGTCGTATGGATAAGTGTGGTCATTTTAATAATTGAGTATAATTTGACTGCTCCAGGTTTAAATCGTTCCTTAGAACAGGAGAGACGACATCATTCTTCGACCATATTTTGTAATTTGAAAGCGACATGTAAAATACTGTCCCATCCCTAAAATCGTCTAAAGCCACCCTCAGTTTTTCCTTCAATTTTCCTTTTGCGATCTCCACTCACTTAATTGACGAAGAATTTTGATTGGTCCCGGAGTAGACGCCATATTCTATGCGACATCTCCTTTTTGCTTTTTTTAATTCGACTCGCTCCTTTTTATTCCTTTATTTTAATGGTTAGCTTCGTTATTGTTCGATATTATTCCTGGATTAATTGCTTCAGCTCGTATTTTCCCAAGATTTAAGGAGCGGTTCGAGTGCTATCTGTTTTTACTGTTTCTGTATTTTTAAAGGGCCATTATAATTTTTGATTGTGCTCGTGAGTTTTGTTTTGATGTCGTTGAAGAAATAAGAAGAGTCTAAAGTAACGAAGAGTGAATTAATGATAGATGTTGTAATACCGTCGAAAATCTTAATAAGTTGAGTTCATCTTCATTGTGCAATGACGATGAAAATGTTTTATATATTTATTTGTATTCATGATAGGCTATCATTTCACTACTAACTACCTCACTTGAACTTAAGTGATTCTGTTGACGATGGAACACTTTTAACCTAGAATTAACTTATTGGGACTTAACTTTTTACCATCATTAAGATAATACATAGATACAAGAACTTTTGGCATACTTTGGACTTTATAGTATAGTATATTTATTACGTAGTATTATTTAGTTTATTTTTATCTTCAATCTCATTTTCTCGTGACCACGGTCTTTGAAGATAAAAGCAAAGAGTCACGTTTTGCTAATAAATAAACATAATTTTAATTATTATAAAAAATATAACTCAAGTTTTCAAACCAGATGATACACATCGTTAGTGTTGATACATTTATGACACATTTTCTATAAAAATATAATGTAATTTTTACTAACATAGTTTTGTAAGGTGTGTAAGACTATAAGATCTATTGTAATTTTTCTCTATGCTCTATCTCTCTTCTTTTTTTTTATAATCACATTCAACTTAGAAGGTTTAATTAATCTTAATAAATGTTATCTTTCATTTATTCCTGGAAATCAATAATTACTATAGAGTAAATCTCTTAAAGAGTCTAGTAAAGTAAGTGTCCTGTTCAGAGCAGGTAGCGACTCGTCTTCAACGCGCGCCTATCCATCCCCGTAAACAAATTAAAACCCAATAAAGAAGTAACATTTCAATCGAACAGCAATTACTCGTCATCGGCGGTACACTTGAATGGTAGCCGATTAAACGGTACAATCACCGACAATATTGACAAAACGGTTGCGCCTGCGCCGATTCACTTGTACCCGAGATATCCACCAAACAAATTTCCAGGAGGCGTCCCATTGAAACGTCAGTGGTAGACCATTGTACGGTCTTCGAGGATGGCGAAGAATAGCCTAGTGGGCTTGTATTATTGGGCATTTTTCCTTCTTTTCAGTTAGTGTGCGATATATTGAATCGAAGCTATTAGCTGCTGGAGATGGACGGTGGATGGTGAATGGGTCGTACGATTGTACTCTATTTGTTACTTGGTATTGTAGAAATAACTTCAAGTTATTGAATAATGTCAGTTAATGCTCTCTTGTAAACGGAGTCTATGGGTTTAATTTAAACTTATGTCGAGTTAGTCACATACAAAATGTATTCATTTTAAGTTTCAGTATAGACACGCTCAAAAATATTTATAGGACCAGTTGAAAAAAAACAAATCGTATTCCACTACTTAGACTCACTTGTACCCAGTTGATAATTACCCTTTGAAATAATCGTTTAACAGTCCACAGTTGACGCGGATGACATTTAAATATTTTATCTATAAGAATAATTTCGAAGTAGTGATATTGGAAAATGGAACAATAATCTATCGTGTGAGCATTTACATGAAACTGGATTAGAAAGGAGTTAAAAAGGTCTAAAAATGTTAAAAGTGTGTATAAGTTTTATACTATAATGTGTTTAACTTAGGACATTATTGCAAGATCTCATTTTAGGGAAGCTAAGCTCGGATGAAATAGCCACATAACTTTCCGTCCAAGTCTTCTTGCTTATTGGTTGCTCCAAAACTTTAGAATAACAGCGGGTATTATCTGAAACAATATACACCCCTCAACTGCTAAATTTAGTTGATAGGTGTTTGGCACTTGCAGATAATTTTTTCCATGTTTATTTCAAAATTCAAGATAGGCAAACATTTAACCACTATCTCACATTATAAGCGACGATGCGGTACAATGGAGCACGTTTGTCTAGAAGATGACTATTCACTCGTGACTCCCATATTGTATTTATCAGGAAACAGAGACTCACCACCATGCGCCGATGCGCTAAGCTCTGAAGTTTTGCATCACTCAACTGGTCGCTGCTAATAAGCCTCTTAGGTTTTGCTAATGGTGTCAAGAGCCTCCAGCTTCTATACATAAACGACCTGCGCTTGATACTGCTTGATGGTTTCTGATTCTTAGTGCTTAGGCACATTAGAACATCAGCTGGTACCATCATTGATCTAAAGAAACGTCTCAGCCTAGTTCAGGAGCCACGATGAAACCCTGGCCTGCGATTCCTCCACACAATGTCTGATTAACTGCCATTAAGATTCCGCGAACGCGCGCGGTGGCGCCGGTCCTGTTACCCGGCACAAGAATTGTGGAGATATATCTTTAATATGGCTTTTAACTTTACAACAATTTTAAAATAATTTAAAAAAAATTCAACCCATTAAATTGCATTGCACTAACAAATGTTTTGTTTTCTGCAAACATTTTAATAGCTGCCAGAAATATGTATGTAATTCAAATATAATTTTACCTCTCTTAAAAATATTGTACGCTCAGTGGCAGGGACCAATGTTGTTATAAAATTAAGCGAAATGAGTGGCAGAACGTTGTACTTTAATTAAAAAATAAAGAATTAGCTGCGGTCCCGCGGGTTTACCCGCGGTGTTCCCGGACCTGCGACAATTCCGGCATAAATAGAACCTAGATATTGTCAGGGGTTACCAATCTCTATACCAAATTTCATCAAAATTGGTCCAGCCGTTGGAGCGTCAAGAAGTAACAAACGCAGTCGCAAACTTACGCCTTTTTTAATATTAATGTGAAGAATAAAGAATGTATACTATATTAACCATATTAAAAACTTTTTCGTTCTAATGTATTCTGACGAATTCGAAACTCTGTAGATTTAAGTATAAAACAGATAAACAAAAACATTTATTTTTGAAATCTAATACTTACGAATCCGGCGGAACAAAAGTTTTCTCCCTGAGGGAAATTTGTGTTTCTAAATCTGGGTGTGATTATTCGTGTGATGTAAATTTTGCGGCACCCACAACACAAGTCATAGAACTTATTATGGGGCAGTGAGTAAAAAATAATTATAAGCATATTAAATGCAAATCAAACGTATAAGCTACCACTACAGTGAACATTTTGAAAAGGTTCCTCGCTCTACAATTTTTGTGCCGCGTAACCACTGAACTGCAATTTTTCCCATTCGACTTAGACACATTTATAGGCCATATTGGAATTTAGGAGAGATTTTATTGACTTGTTTTTATGTTAATTGCTTTTATTTAATCCTAAATGTATATTCCGCACGCGTCTCTCAGTAATGTTCATAGATCTCTACAATGAATGGACGATAGTATTTTTATTGGAAATGTAGTCGATTTGTTGGTAACATCACATTTGTTACAATGTCGAGGTAGTTAAGATTTATTTAATTATAATCATGACTTCTACTTACTTAGGTAGTTCAGCGATAATATAAAGAAGAGTTCATCTCGAGAGGACTGAGTTGTCTACTATAACGCCTTTACTACATGCATCAACCTTCTACTAAACGGTACACCAAATACATAGAATTTAGTCAAAATAACTTCATTCATGTAAATTGGCCTCGATTCTGATGTCACACACTAAATTAAATTTAAACTATTCCTGTCTTTTACAAAATAGGAACACAAGACAGAGATAGCATACATCATGTGCTGTCAAGTTAGTCAGAACTTAGATGTCTATGCAAGCATAGTCGAGTATGCTATTGGTGTTGACTAAAAACACGCGCCTTTCTGCTTCTGCTGTTCATATTTTAATTGATAAACTAGCGTGACAACACTAAAATGTATGCTATCTCTGTCTTGTGTTTCTATTTTGAGTATTTTGTAAGAGACAGGGATAGTTTAAATTTAATTTAATGAGTGTACATCAGAATCGAGGCCACACATAATTAAAGCTAACTAGGGGATCAATTTATTTTTCAATTTCAACAAACACAGTCCCGCAATAAGTTCAAAGACTTGTATCGTGGGTGCTAAAAACGCACAATAACTCAAACAACAAATATTTCATGGGGAAAATGTTTGTGTCCCCGCCGGGAATCAAAGCCGGCGCTCGAAGGATAGAAGAAGACCCACATGTAATCAACGTCATCTGACATACGATAGATCAGAGGATGAGAGGCATTTAACATGTAAGATGCCTTCAGGCAGCCTAGGAATCCTGACACCAAGACTGTCTACTAGTGGACTACGTCAAGCAAGCAATTAACTACGCCAGAGGACAGTTCCGTTACCAACAACTTCCTACTTTTCATGGTAAATAATGACGAATGTCTCACTTCCTCATAATCATCTTCTGTTGGAAATGCTGAATTAAAGCACCCCTTAAAAAGCTTGCTAACATTTTTGTTTGCTCCTAGTGGCTCTTTCAAGGTCGTCGTCCCACCTCGTACTTTACTGCAAAATGCAAGAACTTAGGCCTTTTTAATTATTTTTAAGTGTCATTTTGACTCTCGGTTTATAACGGAACGAGTGGGAAATAAAAAGTTCCAATCGTCACCACTGGGGACGAACGAAACTTTATTTTCCCACTCGTACCCAGTGGGGATGACAGGGTGGGGACGACCGAGAATAATCCCAAACGAGGAAGAACCACTGTTGAATTTTACGTTCCTCGTCACCACTTGTATTCCGATAAGTAATGTGACTTTAGTTACCTATACACGTGTGCACCATTACAACCTGGTAAGAATTGCGTTCGATTCAGATTTCATCATGTATTTGCTTACGTTGTATACACCATCATTACACCGCATTTTAACCCCGACGCAAAAAAAAGGGTGTTATAATTTTAACTGTATCTGTGTGTCTGTCAGTAGCTCTCAAAAAGATGATCGAGATTGTTTGGTTTCCGGAGATACCAATCGGGGCGTATTTTGATTTTGCCACTTTATACTGTTCTCATAATTTATGTTGCAAGCAGAATATAAAGTTACAGAATGTTTACAAGACATGGGCCCTAACCTTTCTTTGACTGTACGTATATTTCCTACATTCCCTCCTGTTTACAGCCTTTAAAATCAGCCTTCATAAGCGAACGGCGCATTCCGAACTAATATTGCTGTGGAGTACCGCTGTGCATCCGGCAGGTTCATTAACCTCCCCCCTAGGACCACCCTTAACCCCTTATAGGGATTCAATAGGTATCGATATTTCTTATTCGTTATTTATATTTAATATAAATAAAAGGCGCGTTCTAAACAAGTCTTACCGCTGTGTATTCAGCAGGTTCGCGAATCTCTCACATAGTAAAAATACCTTTGAACCTTTGCAGATATTTTATAGGTCCATAATGATAATTCGGTATTTATACAAATTATATTATTAAACGCAATCAAACCTTTAAAAAACCGACTTCACCGCTTTATCTTCGGAACCTTGATCAGATTTAATGTATTAAACACGCATTATTGATGATAACTCAAAAACTAGTGATCAGATCTTGATCAAATTTAAAAGGGCAATGGGAAAGCAACAGCTTTCAAACAAAAAAATTAAAAATCGAAAATACCAATTCACATACTTATAAAAAACTAGCTTTCGCCCGCGGCTTCGCTCGCGTTAAGAAGTATTATTTTAAAATTGACAAACTTTCATCCCCTATTTTATCCCCTTGGGGGTAGAATTAATCAAAATCCTTTCTTAGCAGATGCCTACGTCATAACATCTATCTGCATGCCAAATTTCAGCCCGATCCGTCCAGTGGTTTGGGCTGTGCGTTGATAGATCACTATGTCAGTCAGTCAGTCAGTCAGTCACCTTTGAGTTATATGTATATATATATATAATATATATATATATATATATATATGTATATATATATATATATATTTAGATATACAATGTTGGTGTTGATAATAGTAATATAATAAAATAAGATAAACCTTTAAATTAACCATAAAAGCGAAAACAATTTGTTGTAAAAAATCAGTATAATAGTTTTATTTCACTGTTTCTTTGCATAAAACATATTGAATGCAATGAGTATAAGAAATTACTATTAGTGTCGATTCAGATGAACCTTGCTCGTCTAGCATCCCCCGTGGCAGATACTACTGTATGACTAGATTATTAAATGTTCTAGGATATGGAAATGAACTGGAGGGGGAGAGAGTCTAGGTTCTGTTTGAGCATTATTTCATTTTAGAGTTAGAGGTAGTCTGTGCCTTGTAAAGCAGCAGAGTACTTTGTAACTAGCTAGTTTTGTTGCAAGTCACTTTATAAGGATTGCTATCTATGTCGGCCTCATATCAAAATAAAACAACTACTAATAGTCTCATCTAAAATTATTGGATTTTTTTCATCTATTGGTGAACTTTAAGAACGCATTCACACTCATAGCTCCACACTAAGCTCTAAGACTCACAAGTCTTATTGATAGAGACATACTAAACTGAAAGTAGCAGTTTTTGTAAATATTGATAAAATTTTCATTGCAAATTATTATTCTTTGAGTAATTGAATACTCCTCCTATAGTCTGCTTCATTACATTTTTATTTCTAATCAAATAGTATTAATATAATAACGATGGACTTCGATTGCATTGGAATTCCTTTCTCAGTGCTACCCTATACTACCAATAGTCGATGACGATGAGAATTTTTTGCGTGTCTTACGCTGAAAATTTAACGTCCCCATCGCCTCTGGTTCGTCAGCCATTCAATCAGCGATATGACGATTAAACATATAAATAATGTAATTTAAATCAGTAAAAGTGATGTACAGGTAGCAACTCTTTTTTGTTTGTTTGATCTAATAATTATTCGTTCTCTGAACTGAAGTATTTTATGTTAAAACGTTGAAATTATTTAGACTAACTGATATGACCTATTTTTATACTGCAACAAATATAACCATAATTTAATAATATTATTATTAAGTCCACGATGGCAAAAGGTAAAAAAAAAATACTTCGGCCAAGTGCAAGTGGCTGTAGAGTTTTTAGATTTGTTTTTGCCATATATAAATACTAAACGCTATCTCGACATTATCTCATTGCACATAAGTATCTGACCGTATAATGACCCTGTTAATTTGTCTGTTGTCTATATTTGTTGGTGGCACAGAAGATGCAAACCGTTCATTCTCCAGACACAACGACTCCAAACAAACCACACAGACTTTTTAATCCAAACCCTTTCACAAATTCAAAAAAGTTCAGTCAAACCACTCGAAGTGGGAACAAACAACCGAACCGTATTTTTCATTAACGGAATGGTAATGAGCAACACCGTCGGATGGTAATGGAGTTAGGTGCAAAAGTCGAGCACCCAAACAAAAATATGCAAAGCGAGCCCTTGACACCAGACCCACTTCAAGACTTCATTATCAAAAACAATGCCGTTAGAGTAAGGGGTGGTTTAGAAATGAGGGATTTGAAAATGGTTTAAAAATAATGTGACTGAATTTTGGGAAAGAGTAGCTTGCTGTGAGTATAGTTTTCATCTCATACTTTACGGTTGGATAAATAATTAAGATGCCTTAAAATTTTAACACTCTGATATTCTTCCTAAAATTAACCACACGATATACTTAGACGAAAGCTATAAAAGTCTAATAACTCTCTTTTTGAGAAGGGGTCAACAATGTTAAGTATGGCAGCTTCAAAAAATTAATCTTTTTCTCATTGCAATCTTAGAAGATGTGTAGTGTGTGATTTAAGCAATAGATACAGATTTGTGAATGTACAGATTTACAAAAAACAGGCGCTTGTATAGTGTTCTACTCGTTTGCTGTTCGGTTGAAAATTTGACAAAGGTTCGCTTGAAGCGTACACAATACAAATCTTATAATACGACAGAAATATATATTATGTTCTAGATATATGGAAGTCATGAAACACAGAATAAAGAGTCTATTACCGCAATTATTGTTGTATTATTTTGACTACTAAGTTATTTTTGTACCACCTACAACCATCGTCGTCTATTTGATCTGTTCCCCTTCCCAACTACTCTACATATACCAACTAACCCTTTACCCTGAACACAGCCTTACACTCACACACATACATTGCCGACATGTGTTTACAAACAGCTAATTAGCGGTGTGTGAGTGTTTTTGTTTCGGTGACAATGGAGTATGCGCTTGTGTGGGTGACAAGGCTAAGGTAAGGGTTCCATAGGACCTCATGTAAAATGCATAAGATACGCTTTCGGAGCGACGCGTCTCGCGTTTGTCTCGGTACGCACAGATGTTTGGAGAAAGCCACTGTGGCCATGAAACTCAGATAGAAAAATATTATATGACGGATAGTAGCGCCTATACATTTTATCAAAATTAAATTACTTGTTTGGTCATCAGACAGGACAATATATATCTGCGCATATATATATATATATATATATAAGAACTACCCATTGGCGTAGTTAAGGTGCGCATCCGTCTTTTAAGTGGGTATCGGATTCGAATTCCATTAGAACCATATGTTCCATATGTTCATCAATGAAATTTTTGTTTCTGGTTCTGGGTGTGATGGTGTATATAATGTGAATGTTTCAAGCACCCACAACACAAGTCATTGAACTTGTGTTTGGGGTTGTGAGTGAAAAGGTGAAAAGGTTTATGTATCATAACATTATCACTAGGAGAAGACGCGGACAGCATGAACCCTTGCGTCTAGAAGCATCAATTTGTACACACGTAGATTAGTTACCTAGAAGTAATTGAAAAAGCATGTCCATAAAGGGTTAAATAAGAAGTATGTAAGGAAGTTCATTTGTTTTCTATACATAAACAATGGAATGAGAATTTAAATGAGTCCAATCTATCCTAAAAGTCAAAAAATTTAGAGGCATAAAGAACAATATCAAGTGCAAATTGGCGGAGCGCTTAATGCTGGGTACGCTGTAATCTCATAAAACTTCATTAATGCTTCATTAACACTTAATTATAATTATAGCAGTCTAAAAACTATCATACTATGTTCATATTGTCAAAAAGCAATGATTTTTCATTTGTCTTCCATCTCTTTACTAGTTTTTGTTTCATCTCCGATAAGATTCCCCTCGTGTAAAACCAAGAGATGCATAATTTTTGTGTCAGAACCATGACCGGTACAGCATCCACCACACAACCTATATCCTGCACAATGAGCGTGACCTCATTCTGTAAGCGAGAAAAGTAACGCGAGCAGAATCGCAATAGCAAGGTCGTCGCCCTAGGGCGGGTATAGGAGGGGTAAATAAGGGGGAGGAGGCACCATTGTTCTCACCTTCAGACGCTGAAAACACAAAATTATCTACAGAAAGTTTGTTCAGAGTCTCTGAAAATAGGAGCAACGGCGCGATCCAGCGGTTTTGGAACGCAAATAAAACTCTATACTGTTATTGCGATGATTGATTGTAGCAATCAATTCCACTTTTATCGTATCTTTTCATTTGAATACTAGTTTCTAAAAATTTGCCTGAATCTTTTGATTTAACCTAGATTGATACAAAATGCCTGCAACTATTTTTTTCATAGTGATTATCGTTTTACTATCTAGAATAGCTAATTATAGTCTGTTGTCTTGCCTACGATCGATAGTCATGATCTATGCATGAAGAGAGAGAGAATATAAACATGTATATTATATTTATATGTCAATTTTTGCCCTCAATATAAGAAAACCCAGCTTTTTGCTTTATACACCAGCATATATATCAGGTCAGACAGTGGTCAGATGCCTATTTAGCAAAAAGCAAAAAGATACATACTTCATGACTCACAGCAACTTTCATACATTTTGATTTAAAGAAAATAGATAAAACTAACTAAATTGTTCGTTTTGACATGTTCCTTGAAAGCTTGCCGTAAGATCAAATATTGTTTCCATCGAAGTTATCAGACCCGTTGTACATTGATGATACGATGGGCTGATGGGGCGATGAGGCGATGAGGCGATGAGGCCATCTAACGGGTGAAGCTAAAAAGGCAATATTGTCCGATAACATCAAACGCGTCTTAACACGTAGGCAGCACGTATCTACTTAGTGTGTTGTAGGAAAGTAGGTAACGTGTTGGTTCACATTCAGTCATTGTCGTACGTGTAATATATATGTGATTATCTATGTGTTTTAGATAAGAAGGCGATTAACCATTTCCATGAAAGAAGATGCAGTCAAGTAAAGTTACATGTAAATGTATCAGATATTAACATTCTCTTATAAAAATACCATAATTTTCTCTGCTCAAGATATCATCAAGTAAACTATCTAAGAATTAATATTCAATATACAAAACGGGTAAACATTGCTTTGAACTACTAGTAGATAAAAAGAAAAAAGAGCACCAAGAAACTCTGTAGTCAAAGATCTAGCCCCGGTTCTGGATCTTCGGAGAAGTAATTTTATTCATTGTTGTATATAAATGTATTTATTTATTTATAAAATCATTTTGCACAAATCAGAGTACAGGGAATGGCCTAATGCCAAATAGCATTCTCTACCAGCCATCCTGGCCGTGAAAGAAAAGCGGTGGGTGTGCCGATGTAAATGCCATCCTAAAAAAAAAGCTTTCACATCTCAAAAACATCCGTAACAGGTTCTAAGAGAAAGATTTTAAACAGTTTTTAGATCTAAAATTACATGAGAATTGCTTACAATACAATCTAAACATAAATAGATTAAGTTTCAATTTAAGTTTAGTTTAGAACATCTCTTAAAATAGTTTTAGTAGTTACCAATACTGAACTCGAAATATTACGTTGTTATCCACTATATCGACTAACATTTTTGAGATATTTATGTACGCACGCAAATGTATCTAAAATCTAATGTTAAATCAAAACTTACTGCTACGAATACCCATACATTCAAATCACTCCATTATTATCAATTTGAGTCTGAAGAAAACTAAACCTACAACCTACATCGGTCATCCAAAACAGTAACCTGACTTTGAAACTCCCCTAGACGAGAAACACACATACACTCTGGGACATCTGGCGGTGACGGGCGCGGAATAGCAATGTGCTTGTGACAATCGGTAGACTTTCCACCGCTTGTTAAGTATTCGACGAACGAATGGAGAGCGAGGCCCGCGTCCTACCTGTGTGCGAAGCGATACCAAATATATGAAAAATCGTGTCATAACATTTTGATTATTAGTCAATCGTACACCCGCCACTACTTCTACTGTCTGCATCTTGTCCATCCAAAGGTTGTTTGAAAGAGATCGCTTCACCTAAAAACCTATACATAAAATCGTATTTTATTATACCTTGTTAATAAGAACTAATTAACATGGTTAATAAGATTTTTTATTCAATGTTCACTACACATTGATTGTTTTTTGTTTTTAGCTCCACAACCTTGTGCATTTAGCCAGTGTCAAATAATATATCAAGTTTATTACATAATTCATTATAGAAGTCCTAGTCACAAGTCAAAGTCAAGCAAAAGAGTCAAGGTCCAGTCATAGTCGAGTTATGCCCCATAAATTGGTAGAAACTTTCCTAGAACTCCGGGTGAAGTTTTGGATCTAATTCGACGAATCACAAGTTTTGGAAAAAAATATAAAATCGACAACGCCATTATTTCACTTCCGCGGCAAAACTTCTACTGATCGATTCGTCAACTTTTTTCTGAAGATTCAATAACCTTTATTGTTATATTTTCCAAACATATCTAAAGCATATCTTCGCTTTCATAGTAGAACAAGAGCACTTTAACTCACTTTGCGTCTGTTACTGGACACGGCGAAGACGTCAATTGTCGCCGAGGGTTTTATTAAAATCCTTTATTTTTTCTTTTTCAGGCTCGGAGGCGGGGTCGGGTGAAATGCTTAGCTTCAGGAGAACGTCGATAGTGGCGCAGAGGGTTGGTGAAATAAAAGTTTATTACGTCAGCGTTTTTATTTTGAGTTATGTAAAACTATTTATACATAGAACAATAGCGAAAAAGAGGTTTTGCTCGTTAAACTCTGCTAGCGTTTTAATATTATAATTAATTCCTCAAATTTTTTTAACGCTTTCACACTCACAGCCCATATAATGCCCAGCACACTCACACTAAGTACGATGACTTGTGTCGTGGGTGCTGGAAACATTTTTACATTACATTATCTGGTACAGTTACCATGTTACCGCAGTGGACAGGTATCTGCCCGCTGCGCGTAGGCCCTGAGTTCGATTTTCGGCAGGAGCACAACTTTCCTTTTCAACGGACATTTGTCCTGGTTATGGTTGTGATTCTGTGTGCGATAATACGAGTATGTAAATGTTTCCAGCACCAACAACACAAGTTTTTGAAATTGTTTTTAATATTAAGCTATTGCATAGCTTCTATCGCGGGCCTTGAGCGTGGAGACCTAATCCAGAAATTCCGTAACGAAAAAACCTAACGCCCCCCACGACTTCACAAAAAGTTTTCTATCGTAGGATACTGAATCGTATGCATCGGTACGGAGTTCGCATCTCAACGTGACCGAAAACTTTTTGAAGAAAAATGAAACTGAAAAATAAAAAATGCTATGCAATAGCTTTACCGCGGCAGTCCCCGAGTGCCACACGTCTTTTTTTTATTATTGTACCAATTTTTAGACATGGCCTTGAAAGTGGGCAAATTAAGCAAAATTTTGGAAAATTTACAAAAAACTAAAAAAATATTAAAACAAACGATAAAACAGCCAGTAAGCTTCTAAAAACAAGTTTTTAAGGAACCCTCGATACGCGAGTTAGTCTTCTTGTCATTTTTATTATTTTGTTAAAATGTTTATGTCTGAATTAAAGTCTCACCCGAGGCTGCCATTATCAAGTCTGCCCTTGAAGCTGATAACAAGTATAATTTTATTATTGTTCTAGCTTCAGACATAATCATTTGAAGTATCGTGACTTGTGTACTAAACGGGCAAGACCTTTAAAATTATTACACTATTTTAATTTTACTGTCTGGCATATTGAATACATTTTAAATAGTTGGTAGATAGTGGATGGTGCATTCAACTTATGCTATTGATGATAATTAATATAAAATAACTCATCTTAGTGGGCTTGAGCACTTGAGTATAAGCTCGGTGCTTTGTAGGTAACTTAGGTTTTTACTATATAGGTTTATATAGTGTTAGTTTTGGAAATATAGGCAACTGGCCCCTAGATGTTAATTATCAAAATATTCAAAACAAATATTTGATGTCGTCCGTCGTCTGTGTTTCCCGAAAGGTTCAATTTGGGTGTGTTCAAAAGTAAAGTGAATAGGTATTTACTAAGCAAGCGTGCTCCACCTTAGACTACATCGTCACTTTCCATCAGGTGTGATTGTGGACAAACGTTCGCTTGGTCTGTTATAAAAAAAAAAAAAGTTGAATAAAACAGAATATAATTTTTTTTACTAATGTTACGTTTTTTTTCTTTCACCGGGCTCGGCTTACCGTTTTTTATACGCTATTGAGACAGAAGACGGCCGCCTGGTGGTAAGCGTTACGCCTAGATCACATTTACAATACACGGAACTTTGTGATATAATTAAATCTCGCGTAGCACTCTAATGCGCTCCACTCCCTGAAACTTAAGAGGTATTAAACGCTTTCACACTCACAAGTTTTCTCCTCAAAGAAAAATTGTGTTTCTGGTTCTGGTTGTGACTGCGTATGTGATGTACGAGTAAATGTTTTCGGCACCCACGACACAAGTCATTTAACTTAGTGTAGGGCTGAGAGTGTGAAGGCATTTATAGCCGTTGCCGTAGTTGGGTATGCGTTTGCTTTCCAAGCAGTGAGAGCCAACTTTGATTCCTGGTGAGAACACAAGTTTTCTCTTTAAGAGAAATTCGTATGTGTGGTTCTGGGTGTGATTGTGTGTGTGATAATATATTCTTCACCCAACACATAAGTCTTTAAATTGATTATGTAAGCGTTTAATTTAAGGCTGTGAGCGTGAAAGCGTTCAACTACATTTTCTGTCTGCAAGTTCACAAAAAGTAAATTGAAGCTAAGAATCATGAAATAACTTCCCAAAGTTTGTTTACTTCTATTTATAGAAATCCAATACTTATGAAAGTTTATTAAAGTTTAGAGACCCGTTCATGTTACGCCTAAATTAAATACATTTATAAATATACTTTTTTCTTTTTTCCGTATATTTAAGTAAATAAAATGATTATTATAATTTAAATTACACGAATATAAAAGCTACTATAGTCACTCAATACCTGTGGAAATATTAACTTGAATTATTTACTCTTCTATCTCTAACATCATCATCATAATTATGGCCAAATTACAGTAGGTAGAGATACATTATATTTCTGTAAAATGAATTGTGCCAAGACTTTACTACTGTGGCTTCAAAGGAATCAAGAAATTCTCGTTAGTTGTTCAACTTAGAATGGGAATTCTTAGTAACTAAATTTAAGTATTTTTTTATATATTACATGATTTACAGTAAATTCTTATTAATTGAAATATTACTTGTAAGACTTCAATATTCGTATAAATAATATAATATTCGCATTACAAAAAGCTCTGTAAAGATATGTCGAAATATGATAGTCATTATATATATATAAACTGAAATGTCACCAAACAGTTGCTTGAAAAAGGTCTTCATATCAAGCTACAGATCCACAGGGCTGCGGAGGCAATACTTATTATGCGAAACATGATGCGCCGCGACTCGACGCCCATCAACGTCGGCGAGCAGTTCCACCGTCGGCGAACCCTCGACTACCCTGGTGCAGCAGAACAACCCTGAAAACCCAGCAGTTCACAACAAAATCGCTAAAACTTAAGGGGGCGACGACACCGAGCGCCGAACCGCGCCGCTTGAAATGTATTCAAATATATGCGCGATTAATTCAGAGCATAGCCAGCGGGACGGTGTTAGTAGTGGCAGCCGGTCTCGCTTTCTACGGCGGATCGATGGGGCCGTGACCTTCGCAATGCCTCTTATTTGGTTCCTGCATCGACTTTTTAAGAATTTTGAGGGATTTTGACCGTTTTTGAGACGAGCGGCGCGCGACTTCACCCGCCGCGTTCGCCGAGCGCACCGTAGCTTCGGGCTCTACTCTTACACAAGTAACCTCATTTAAACGGCTATGTAATCGCAGAGAGAACTATTGTAGTAAATCATTAAAGAAATAGATGTTCTACGATGATATATTTTTAAGATTGTATAATATATGTATTAAATTCCAAGGCGATCTAAGGGATTTTCGTTCATCTTTTTGTGTAGATGAGAGCTACTTTGACTTAATTATTTAAATCACTCTAAAAGGTGATTAATTAACGATTAGATTAACATTAAGTATTTTTTGTGAAATTTAAGTGTACCTACTATAATCACAACGGGTACCATCGACTTAAGTCAACCTAGTTAAAACTCATACCATTTCATACTAGGCTAGAGTGTTAAGCCTTTATGACCATACGCAAAAGTGGAGGTAAACTTTAATAAGGGTTAACATTACTAAGAGCAGGCATTAAACACCCAAGGAGGTACTCACCTCACATCATAGCAAGAACCTTTCAATACCTCTCAAGCCCGCTCTTTCATCTTTATGTATTTCCTTACGATTATGATCCCCTGGGAGATACTACAAAGGCACCACTAACTTCTATCAATACACCCTTTACAGCGGTCCAAAGACGTTTTACAACGGGTTTTCAAAAAGGCTTGTAAAATTTCTTTCAGGTCTCTGAGGACACTCCAGTGAAGAGTGCTAAGTATACATAATGTCGCTATAGAAGTAGGGGCGTAGAAGGATGTTGTCCGTGTGTGCGTGCGACGTGACACCGTGCATGTACATGACACGTGTACGCTGGTGTGTGTGGTATGCAGTACACGGGAGCGAGTATAGTCTTCTATAGTGGGTTGGAGGACATTGGTCGTGGCGATGACGTCATGAAACGGTCATAAGTTTAATCATAAACATTCCAGACTTTTTATGAGTATTGCTTAAAAAAAGTGTCTTGTGGATGAAAATCTAATAAGAACGATAATGACCGTTTTTCTTAAAAGATCATATTTTTTTTTGGAATACAATGAAAAAAGATAATTTTTATCACTGAATACTTAATAGTACCTACAATAATAGTAATAGAGATAACCTCTAAGAGTTGGATATTTAACAGCAACTAAATGTAGACATAATAATAAATTATTTTAGTAACCTGTGGCGATATTTGAAATGTGTGATATTTTAACTATATCAGGTATATTATGTACATGTCAAATGTGTTGATTGTTGTCATGTTTGCTGTACATAGCTTTAGTTTAGTTTTAGGAAATATAGGCTATTGGCCCGTAGATTAAGAAGGGTGAAAAAAAAAATAATATGTGTTGTATTTGAAATAATCGTTATGCCTAAATTGATTGTTCGTTATAAACTGTATGTCGCGAATACTTATATAATACGTATATTATATGGAACACATAATATTAAGTTCTGTTATTGCTTGGCCAATCTGCATTAAAAAAAAACTATTTTTACATCCACTTATAGGAATCATCTTTATAAATTACGATTTTTAGTGTTTAAGTTCCATTACTGTATGTATATTAAAATAGGTGTTTTTTCATGATTTAAGAACTGTTAACTGTACTGAAGTATTCAGTTGTGTAATGAAGCTTGATTTAAAAATGCCACTCATATTATTTTGTAAATTTCAGTATTTCTTATCAAGTTTTATTGTATGCAGTGCTTGTAAATATGATGAGATATAGATGAATCGTGAGGATTTTTCCACAAACCCCTAGTTATTGTCATATAATAATAGTTCTTATTAGAATATATGCAAAAGCCTCCTGCACGCAGCCAGGCCAACAGCCAACGATCGCCAAGCCGACTATACCCACGCACACTTCCCCGGTGGCTACGTGCCGTCGTCTTGGCAACGGGACGCATGCGCGGCACCGCCTACCTCACCCCTCCCCTCGCCGTCCACCCACCCCCTCTTCTAGACCAGACCTAGTACAGGCCATCCATTCTATTTGATTGGTCATCGCGAGACGATTCTAATAGGTCTCCTCTGACAACTGATTTCTTCCACATTTTTGTAGTTCTCTATTCTACCACTTTAGTAGTTCTCGACCTTCTTACGCTAGCTAAGTTAGAATTTGTGCAATAAGGTTTGGAACGGAATGAGGTCGTTGACTTAGAGGATTTACATAATTTTGGGGAAGTTACGTGGATAAAAATAATAAGGGTTGAAAAGATAACTGTGAAAGGATTTTGTCTGTTACGTAACTTAAAAAAATATTTAGAGTTGTGCTTACTTCTTGCGAAACGTATGTAACTTTGAAACATTTTTATCTTTTTCGCAATAAAGTATTTAGTGCTTTTTGAAAGTAAATCAAAATAAAATATATACACAAAACAGCTCTTTTATTTATTTTGTACCAGCCTCGAGAGATGTAACACCTGCGGCCGCATCGTCACTTTTCATCAGGTGAGATGGTGGTCAAATGCTTGCCTATTATAGGCTTCAAAAAACTCCATTAATCACGCATTAAGAGATTCAGATCAAGAGCATTTTAAAAGTCTAAACTGTTAATACTTAGTGAACGTATATAAGTGTAGGCAAATCATACAAAGTTAAAAAACGTGATTTTCACCTTCGCTCCAAAACTCCAATAGAAGTTCTAATAAAGTTTCTACTTTACTAGAACTTCTATTTCACATTCACTTTACTAGGGTATGACTTGACTATTACTGGACCTTGATTGTTTGACTTGACTTTGACTGTGACTTGTGACTAGGACTTTTAATACGAAATACAATTGAAATATATTAATACTTGACACTGGCTTAATAACAAGATTGCGAAGCCAATATTTATAGAAAAAAAAATGCTACAAAAATTTATATGGGTTCGATTTTCAAACGCCTATCAGAAGCAAAAATAATGAAAGAGGTCAAAAAGCATAAAGTTTTTAGAAAACAACTATGACGACAACTGCGTACATTACAAAAAAGAATCAATTCATGCTTAAACTATATCAATAGCAATAACAACAACTTAAAGCACCTAGTTGATCACATACGTAAAAGATGCAACGGGAATCTATAACACTGTATAACGTTAATTTCCGTAATATATGTGTGGTTATTTCAATTTTATATAACATTCCCAACTGACGAATTCACTTAAATTCCAAGCAATATTTGCATAAACTGTTATTTATAAAAAGCAAGCACTCTCGCCGTCGATAATGGTCAACAATTATATATTTATGAGCAACAATGATCGTACAATTACAGCACGTGCTGTAGTGTATTAATTTGAATACATTTATATTTATCTGTTGATCAAATGCTCAGGAGTTGAGAGCAAATAAGATATTTGTGAAGTCGTTTGCAACGCACGACGTATGTTAACACAACAAGAAGTGACTAGAACAGAATACCTACTACTTAGTACATGATGTTTTTGAGAAATGTGTAAAATTATGTTTGATTTTGGAAGTAACACTAAGTTGTTTCTAAGCAGAACAAGTAATCTAAGTTATTTAGTGTTAGTAATTAGATGAATGCTTAATAAAAAGTACCTACTCTTATAAAATACATAAAAAGAAGGATCAAGTCAAAGCTATCAATATTACTGGTAAGTCTTACAAGACCCTATTATCTTTTTGTTTATTTGTTCATATAGGTAGGCAAGACAAATGTAATCACACTCACGATCCCACACTAAGTTCAAAGACTTATATTGTGGGTTCCGGAAGCATTTACATATCATACACACAGTCATATCCAGAACTAGAAGCACAAATATCAATTGCGAAAAAAAAACTGCTCCTGCTGGGGATCGAACCGAAAACCCACGGCGCTGAGGGCAGAGTCTTGGCCGCAGTGCCATCTGGGTCGTCAAATCAAGACGATCATTTCCACGATCATCCTTTTCGTTACATTAAATCACTGCAGAAACTTTGATAAAATCCTTCCTACTGCTTTTACATCACACGTTAAAAAATATTGCAATACAATGTATATATACAGTAGTAAAGTGTACGTTAAGAATTCAACCAAACTGAAAACAGATAAAACGCTCGAGCTTTACAATTATCATAAAACTACATAAGTCGTTGTTGACGAAAAATACAACGCAATGAAAACAATTAAAATCCCACATCAAATACCATCCGATATATCATCAAAGATTTACAAAACACAACCTAAACACAAAATAATGGACATCGACACAACCTATCTATATCAACGACGACGCTTGTCGCATGGCAACGTGTGCGAGGGAGACCGAACCATACAAAGAAAGAAGATGAATAATCACACTCACTCGCGCTTTCCTCACGCACACAGCCGAAGCCGGGGAAAATCACCCACACATTTGTAATGGAAGCTTTGTTTGTGAGCGTTCGGGAAATAGAATGAGTATAAAATGTAGGATAAATGTAGGTATAGTAGACAGGATGAATGTAGGTATGCGTGATAACGAGTGGCAGATATGATTTCTATTTTGATGTGTTTTTTGTGTGTTTTTTACACGGGGAAATGAAAAATGCCCTAAAAACGTAATGTTTAATTGTAGGTGAGAAACATTTTGTTCATGATTAGTTTGTGTTCGTTGTGTTATGTATTATTTTATTGGTATTTTGTGTAGGTATATCGTTGAAACTAAAATCATAATGTACGGTCATATTATGTTTATCTATCCAATTCTAAGTAACTCTATAAAATATATAACAGTTGTTGTAATAAAACATATAACAATTATTTGCACCCACGATAATCTATGAACTTAAATCTAGGTAGAAATAGGTAAGGGTGATAATTTATAAAAGGGAGGAATGGGGTAAATATTAATTTAAATCAGGCCCGAATCATTGCCTTCGTGTTTAAGGGATGCTTTCAGTATTGTTGGTGGGGAATGGATTTGACAGCCGAGGAGGATAATTATTGGAACTCTACTGATAATTGGAGCGGTAGTAAGGTGGAAGTAAAATACTTTTATAATATAAAAAAAACAGCATTGACGATCACGATTCTGGTAATAACAGGTCAGTTAATTCTATTGTGCACAAGAATTGGCACACACAAGCAAGACATTCGTTTGATAGTGAGCGTCAATTCGTTTCAGCAAAACAAAATTTGTACGCCTTTTCAGGCAAAGACATGCACCGCCACAAGCTCTCTATTACCAACCTACATGCATGATTATTTCTCTACTTTAAAAAAATGTAATCGCATGTTTTTACAAATTAAATGATCTTTATCTTACGTCGATTAACAAAATTTACAACACTTTAAATGATCAACTGTATTAAATCAATTGGCATAATCGATTTGCACATAAAATGTGCACAAACACTCAAAATTGATTTATTCACACGCCCATTGAGTAATAAACGGCTACTTATATCAACAATTCTTATTCACGCGTTTACTACCAATTACGTGAAGTTGTAAATACATTACCGAATACAAAACCCGCCGAGTGAGAAACAAGCCTTCGATTCATTCACGATAAAAAAACGAGTACATTAAAAATTATTTAAATTTAAACGTAAGCATGTCTGGCGTGAGACCTCAAATATAAACAAGAAACAAAGTTTTATTAACGTCTACGTCAGGTTACGTGCAGACTATAAAACAGCTTCGAGTCAAACTAGTACTGGTCACGCCATCTATGACCGAGTAGCAGAACTGCACGATGGCGGGTTCGTGTAGCAGTCATAACGGTAATAATTTAACAAATGCATAATTTATTAAAAATGAAAACGATTCGCTTACGTAATAAATGTGTGTGTGAAAGCAAGTCTAGCGGGCTCGTATTAGCAAAGGAAATGAATTCAAATGACCTTGCGTTCATTAATGCGGGACATAAATAATACATGAGAGACATTATCATTGTTTGGTTTAACAGCTTTTTCACAGCGCTGCTATTATTGTTGCTATTAGAAGGAGTTTGTTGTTCGCGCTGCATTTTAATCGAGTTAGCGATTTTTTTGTAAATTTTCTGATGGTTTTGATAGAAATGAGGTAAAAATATAACAGAAAAATAAATAATTGAGATTGTCTTACTATTTCTTCATGCAGTTACTATTTTCTTGGATGTTTTTGTAATGATGCCACCGATGACATAAATAAAATGTATAGAAAATAAATACCATAATAAACTGATTTTATGTAGTTTTTATTACTATAATAATTGATCTATTGTAATGAAAAAAATATTTAATTAATGATACATAAGAACAATGTAAAAATATAAGAGTTATAGACAAGGCATATAAATACAAAAAAGAAGATAATAATTGTATTATCTTTATTAATTGTAATATAATGATTTACGTCACAATAATTTTCTCAGTTCTTTAAAAAACCAAAAGAACTTAGGTATAAGAGAGAATTAAAACAACTTAACAAAAAAAACACACGCATAACTTCCATAATAATGAAACTACAAAAAATTATATAAACGATATTATGGAAAATGGATACCATTTTCCATAATCTCGTTTCATCCATGATTGATAGAAATACTACTGGATGTTTCACATTATTCAAACTATTGCCAAATTGAACAGATTTGTATTTGAATCGAAACGCTTGCGACGCATTTCAGGTAAAAAAAAGGCATGATAATATGCCATGGCTACGTAGCATCTGTACTAAGGTATGGTCTGATATTATGGGGTAATTTAACCAATGACTCTAACAGTGCTCTACATCATGCAGGTTGAGATTTTGGTCTACCGTCAAACCGTAATGTTGTATACCTTATGTTACAATTACTAATAAATGTTGAATTACAAAACTTAGGTAAGATAATCCTTCGATAGTTAATTATCAGACTAACTTGAAATTGGTTTTATATTGAAAATTTATTGGTTTTATAATTATTGTTTTTTTTCAACAATTATTAATATAACAATTATAAATGTTTGTATCAATAACGGGATATTTACCATGTATTTCGTTTGTTTTGAGTTTTGTTTTGAGTCATAACAAACGAAATACATGGTAAATATCCCGTTATTGATACAAACATTTAAAGTGAAAGTGACTATGGTAGCTTGAAAAAATATAACAATTGTTGCTCAATTACTACTGTATGTTTATTCCCGACTGCATGGTTACTATTCAGTAAGTCAGTCACCTGATGACTGACTTAATGTGTAATGGTGAAATGCTAGATAGCAATATCATTTTTAAAACTAAAAAAAAATCGGATACGTCATGCAGATAGTACTTTATTATACGCACTGCAACGTTATCTCAAATCATTTTGTACAATAATTGTCATGTACAACCAACATGTTATAAAGGTGGGCCCGTAGCGATTTGCGTGCGGCCCCAACCGTGAAATGAGTTGAAATAACCGTCGTTACATACACACATACACCTGGTTGTTAGTAGATAGTATAGACAACTATTATTCGTTCTGTGGTATAGTGGTCATGCGTGAGCGGCTGTCGCACGGTTTTTATGTAAAACTTTAGGTAAGGTAACCCTCGGAAATGTCAAGGCAGTTTAAAAGTGGGGGAAAGTGCAGCTAGACAGACGTAGAAAGCATGTGATGGGGAAATGTACTTAAAGTTCCTACTTTAAATTATGTGAACTGCTCGTTGGCTTAGTTGGTACAGCGTTCGACTTCTTTACAGGGGTATCGGGTTCCCGATGGGAACACAATTTTTCTTCCCTAAGAAAATTTGTGATTCTGGTTTTGGTTGTGATTGTGTAATGTTTTCTGCACCCACGACACAAGTCATTGAACATAGTGTGGGGCTGAGAATGTGAAAGCGTTTATATATCTGGTATTTCTGTAAGCTGTTATTTGATATACTTTCATCATCTCCGTTTTCCGCGAAGTAGTGTTTGTTCATCATTTTACTCTCCCCGGAGAGAGAATAATAATAGAGAATCTATTCTTCACTTACACCTCGAACTATTTTCAGGGAAACAACCGGTCTTAATACTCATGCCAAGTTTGAGTAGTTATTCAAACTTAGCCCGTTCGCTTCCCTGACGCCAATCCTTCGATATTGGCAGAAAGGTTAAATAAATAGTTCACTTATAGGTTTAAACTATGATTAAATATTTGACTAATTTCATTAGATTAACGCCTTAAATTTCTATATTTATTTCCTAAAAACATAAATTTAATTAGGATTTTTTTGTGATTAGTAACTGCTCGTCTACTCTCCCGTTATAAGCATTAGTCTGTTTCAGAACCTAGGTCATTTGTAGAAAAACTTGAAAAGAATGTGTGAAATATGGAGTCTTACCAATGGTAGTAGATATGCATAATTATTTTTATACTGAATCCTTTATCTTTGCCAAGCCTAAACAATGCTATATCCAAATAGGTGTTCCAAGGTGCAGTTTAATAGGCCCAATAGCCTGAAGACAGTCATTTGAAGACGCACTCATTTGAAGGTAGCGCGGTGCGTGAAATGATCGGTCGCGGCCGGCGGCTCTCACAATGGCTAAATATAGGCTGTAAATATTTACTTCTGTGTACTTCTCCTTGTGCTTGAAAAGCTCTTATAAATTGGAAGAAAATTTAAAATTCAAAATCCTTTATTCCCATGGGCCCCAAAGAGGCAATCATAAAAATTTATGACTTTATTGCCAGATTTGCAAACAGCTATCTCGAAAAAAACCTTGCATGAAATCATTTTTTTTCTAAAAACACTTACACTAGAATTATATTAACCTAGGTATATCTATATTATGTAGTCGCCAGAAACCGCTTGTGCAGTTTGCCTTCTTGCAACATTATATATTTTTCACTCTCTGACATATTCCGTCCAAATCTATTCATATAGAAATAAATTTGTTTTAAAAACATACGTATCAAACTTTTATTTTTATAAACGTTATTAATATTTTGTTCAAATTGTACCAGAAGATCAGGTATCTTTGTAACGGTTACACTGATTTTGAAAAGAGGTGTTTCACTTATCAACTTCTACAGTAGAAAACACCAAGAAAACCATGAAGAAATTTGGTTTCGAGCATTATTTTAATGGTATAATACAATAAATAATACACACGCATGGCCGTGAAACGACTCGTTATAATTATATTATTCATATCTATAACTATAAGTTATTAGTATAAATACTTCCATCCTACATGCAGGCGAATATAAAATCCATTATTTTCACCGTAGTTATGTATAAATAGTAATAAATCGGTGTGTTCGTGAATACCATTATACCGATCCTGCAGCGAATTATGAATTCCCTGGGAGCGGCGCCAGGTGGCGCGGTAATCGCATGAAACCTGCCGAATCGTACCCACCGAAGCACTGCGAACAAAGATTATTTGATTTGTGGCCATGTAGAGCAGACAGGGAACTCTAATAACCCAACCTCTGGAAATATTAAAGAAATATGTGGTTATAATACCTCGGAGGTTATTGCCTATTCTATGGTAACGACTCTTTCAAGCAAAATTGAGGTGAGATATTTGTGACGAGACCTTGAATAATACATTTTCTTGATTTTAAAAAGTCTCTAAATACAGTCTTTCATTTAAAATGCATTGAAAGTAATATTACTTAATAGTTCAAAATATTGTTTTAGCTTTTATTATGAATAAAATAATTACATCCTATTAATAAAAAATCATTTTATTTTAAAAAATCTGTTAACTTGACGTTGTGAACCTGTCATATATCATAATTATTTACATTAATCATCTTCTCAGCAAAATATCATACCAATAATCACATAAAAAGTATTTATTATATACACGAAACACATCGACATTTACTCAAGTTTGTCTCATTTTCTGAATAATAATATTAAATGAGAATCTAACATGATTGACTTATTTTAGCTTAGTCTCTAGCTCTAAAGGGGAAACTGTCCCTAACTCCCCTATTAAATATCCCCGAAGGCAATAGACATTCGGCTGAGATATCTCCCATCTGGGGTACCTGCTCTTCCTGTATAATTGTTATCCTATTTGCCCAGGGCCGACGTGGAATAACAGCCCAGCGATAGCACGCGACCTGCGACCATTGTTTTTGTATACTATTTTCATATCTTCTATTGGTTTTGTATATATTACACTATTGTTTTTGACGTACAGCCCTATTTTCATAATGTTAGGATTCAGTGATGTAGAATATTTTAGGCTAATGATGGAGTGAAACGTTAATAATTTCTTAGTGAAATAGGTTTTAGGTTGATCAACCGTCTGCTGAGATTGTATATTTGGGTGTGGAATTATATTTAATTAGTTGTATTTGCCCAAATAATATCTTTAGTTCACTATGTGTAACTCAAAGTATACTCTGTATTTAAAATCAGTACCAAAAAATAGTAATTACCTTCTTGTAGTGGTGTAGGAAAGATTGGAAATGCCCGATGTATTATAAATATGAACTTCATGCTTTCATATTTAATTAAATTAGATCCGAGTATTAGTATGAGACTGAATACTCGGATTTAATTTAATGTATGAGTGTGAGTTTGTCCTGTGTTGAATCAACGGTTTTAATAACAATATAACGAGACAATTGTCATATATGAATATAAATTTCTTATTGCTACCAAAGATTTAGAATCGGCAATTCGTTTTCAGATCACTATACTGTACTATATTATCTCCACTGCCAATACGTTTCTTTATCGGCTCTCGATCATCTTTCCCACGATTACCCCCGAATGCGGACTATCTAAATATCTATATTCAGTAAGCCACGGCTTTTTGAACATTTTATGGATTTTACGTTCACGAAAACTGATCTAGAATTTAAGTTATTTCTTCTGTACCTACAAATCAAACAAACAAACAAACAAACGCATTCACACTCACACCCCACACTAAGTAATCATTTTTAACGACTGCCTTTTTAGTTGATATAGCGGAACTATTTATGCCTATCAGGCATAAAAAACTCACCAGTTAAACGCTTTCGCACACTTTCACACTCACAGCCCCACACTAAGTTCGATGGCATGTTTCATTGGTTCCGGAAACATTCATATCACACACACAATCACAACCAGAACAAAAACATAAACTTTCCTTGAGGAGAAAACTTGTGTTCCCGCCCGGAATCGAACCCGATAACACTGCTTAGAAGGCGAACGCTCACCCAACTCAGTCAATGCGTAGTTCTAATAATAGCTTCATCACCAAAATAGACAAACAAATGTAAATTATATAGGCCATCTCAGTATATCAAAAACTAAGAGTATAATGTTCTTGAATTTCTCTAGTATTTTGCTCTAGAGACTTTTGCGTTTTTCATTATACATCTTAAACATATTTATGTCTTTTTTATATATTTTTTAAATGTATATATTTATTTTTGTATAAAATTATATTATGTATCATATAACAATATATTACTTGATTATGTATATTTATATTATACTAGCGGGCCCAGCAGACGTCGTCCCGCCTGGAAAAGCACACACATTGACATCGAAAGCAGCGCTACCTGGACTAATTGTGTTTTAGAAGCCAGCCATTTAGGAGGAGAATGGTGACAAACACACGTACAGAAGAATTATACATATTAAGATTTATGCCATTGTATAAGTAATGATATTTACTAAGTTAGTTAAGTATTCCATACACTTCATTTATCAAACCCCGTCTATTACATTATATAGTTCTCTCCATCCGAAGGTTGCCTACTAGAGATCGCTATTAATGATAAGGCCGCCTGTTGTGACACTTCACATATAAGCTTGTTTGTTACCTTTGTCTTATCTCATCATGTGAAGTAGAATTGTATTGTATTGTAAAGTAGGTATTATATATCTATCTATCTTTCTATTGTACATACATACCCTTGCTCCACGCACTTTACTGTCATTGGCCAGCTTGTCACAGTGTAATTATGATATGGTTTACGGCAGCGTAGATGGTATCGTCATGGATCGGTGGTGGAGTGACAAGGTGTCGTGGCCCATGACGGAGGGAGACTGGCTCTTTTGGGACTGCGACTGGTGAGAAATACGGTTAGGTACTCGTATTAAGGGTTGAATATTCGTTGTTGGTAAATATAAACACAGATTCAATGAGCGTTTTTAAAATGTATGTTACTTACTACTTTATTTGCATACATTTGTACGTACATGTTTTATGTGATTTAGTAAGAATTAACAAGAAACATTTTTTTTTTCATCCGATATCTGGGAAGATATCTGAAAGCCTCAGACAGTCATCGAAAGGGTGTGTTTAGGGTTACACGTGTTTTCACAATTCAATCCAATGGTCGATTTGAAGGTACCGAAAATTATATTGTATGATTAGATATCAGATTATTTTCGAAGCGAAAACATAACAAACGCATTCACACTCACAGCCCTATACTTTTGGTTTTGATATTGTACATACTTTCTTATTAGAATAGGTACTCAGACTTGAAGTTGATGCTCCAATCCATGTTTAGCATAGGCCCCAAAGAGGCACTCATGAAAGTTTAGAGACTCGTTAGCGCATTTTTTTTTCTTGATATGTTCTTTCCAGATATGTAACATACGCCAGATACCAAAACACTAAAGCATAACATCATAAAAATAACAGTTAGAATGCAATAACATAAAGTATAAAGTTGATGTGAGGGAACAAATCATAGAAGTCTGATTGATTAGACATTTATATTATTGAACACTCGAGGATAATAATTACATACCACTGTTAAAACTACTGCTTTTTGTAATCACACCGTTATTCGTTGATTATTTTGCCTAGTACGGTAATGTCGATATAACTATATAAAGGAACATTATATTCCTTATAGTTAATAGATTTTCGCATATGAGAGGATATGATTACTTGTGCTTACCTACAAAACAAATAATAAAATTCGAAAGAATACCTTTGTGAGTGGTATCCGCAGTTACAACTCACTGCTCAATAGTTTAAAATTAATTACTTCTAATATTATTTTAAAACAAAGCTTAAAAGATGGATATAACAAAGTGATTTTATGACTCAAAGAAATTTTATTTTTGAGAAAAATCTTCTGACAATAGTTATTTTTGACATTTTATATTAATTTATTATGTAACGATTAGCTATGCTAATCCTTTCCTATCTAGTATGCAAAAAAATTACATAGGTTGTTCCAAATTTAATACTTTAGTTAGCTCATTTTATAATATAGTAATATTATGTAAAAAATTGGAATATTAAAATAAAATCATTTAAATAAATTATACTAAAAAATTGTCCAACAATGTAATATCAGAAAAAATAATATGACAAAGTGAAACAAATCAAAATACAAATAAATAAAAATTTGGTAAAATTACAACGTAAAATAAAATAAAATTATAGTAATAAGATTATAACGCCATTCACATTCAAGATTATAAATTATATATACATAGATTTTCTACGTTAACATTTAAATTTTCGTATCATATGAATCGTACATAAATTTTCGTGAAGTATCCGCACACATGCATCATCAACTCGCTGAACATCTTTATACTATATGCTCGTATTAAAAGTATAACTAAAATTCAACAGTTTTGTGAACGAGTGTGTGAATACATTTTTAGTCTAAATTCCCATCGAAGAAAAACGCTGCAGTAGCGTCACGACTCACGACACGTGGACCGTCATGTGGGCATTTCGTTCCTCATGCATATTTATATAGCGACCCCTCGAGTAACAAACGGACAAATGAACAAACGGTCCATTTTGTTGCCGATACCGCCGACAGATACCGGGTATCGCTGGTGATTGGGACGACAGAACCCGGAGATTTGCACCAGATATTCAACTTTGATTTGCAAGTGCACGGCTGACTTGGCTAGTTGCTGGATTAATGCAGGTTGGAGGACCAATACTGATACGGGTAAGAAGATACGAATAATAGTGAAAACTAGAGTTGTTGCTCTGGGGTTGAGTTGTTCGTTGCTATTTTTGTGATAATATTCTAACATTGTCATAGAGAAATCAGTACTCATTTTAGTCAAATTAATGTTTTGGAATGACAGTTTATTGTAATTTCTGTTTATTTTTTGTGTTAGGAGTTATAGCTATAACTACGAATTTTCAAAACAGAAAGAAATAACGGGTCGGTTTCTTATTTTTTTCTATAAACAGGTAATTTTAAGAGACTAGTTTTGGAATCAATCAAAATGTAACAGGGAAAGTTACCAAAAAATCATCAATATTTGTAAACTCTACAGCAATAGTGCTTATTATTGTTAATATATAGAAGACTAAACCACCTAAATAATCATTGAATATGAGTATATTTTTTATGAAAGTAATTAATTTTATAATTAACGCCTTTTCAAATATGCTAACCGCATACAGTTTTTTTAGGCTAAACAACATTGATTTATATTATGAACAACAATATAATTGGCGATACTTTTTTTAATCAATATATTTAGTGCTTTGGAGTTTGGATTATACTTAAACTGTATTGATAGTGAGTGCGGTTCATCTTAATTTTTGTTTGTTCCCAGTGATTATTCATCATTGGTTATTAAAAAAAAAAAAGCTACGTTATTTAATTTAATATTTAAATAAAGGGAAAAACCTTTATATAATTGTTATATCCTACATGTTTTTTAAGTTATTTAATATCTATGAGTGGAGACTTTTAATTAACTCTTTGTTATATACTAAAATTGCCATATTGTATTACAATAGTTGTTAGTCTTCCTACAAAATAAATAAATAAATAAAAAAATGACCACTATGAGTCCAATGCCATGTAAGTTCAAAAGGTAGTGAAATTCTAACCACTCCATCACGCAATTATCAGAAATATAACCGAAAAAATGTTTAATGTTTCTGGTTTTAATTAGGTTCCTTGAGAAACACCTACTAACGACTGGTTATGAAATATTGCGATTTCGCCATAGAATGTCTCGCTTATTTTATTGGGCTATTAGAGACGACTGATACATTATATTTAAATAATTTATTTTTAATGCCATAAAATGTTACGTGCAAAAGCGAATCTTATGGTAATCTTAATACTTTGAGAGTAAGTCCTTTTCAACCCTTCCAAGCATCAAAAGCTTCTATCTCTCATCACCCCATAGCCTTTTTCTAAGACATCCAAGTAGCAATTTGTATGTTCATCCATCGCTAATTCCGATGTTATCAGCTGCTTAATATACATAGGACTAATTGCAGACGAACGCAATAAAACTGTGAATGTCGCCGGAAGAGATGTAATCTGATGCTGGGGTTTAGGGTTTGTGGTTAAATGATAACTATTTTTACGTGGTAGAAAGGTTTTCCGTATAAGTTAAAGACACAAAAATAACATAGAATTTAGATTTGTTTGATAATATCTGATTGTTTTGTAAAGTACAGTCTATATTAAACAAGCAATACGTTACAAAGTTTTTGAAAATCAAGTTTATTTTTCTACATAGTTATCCTAGTTACTAATGGTATCCGCACTAGGGCTTGCTATTTTCATATAAAAATTACGTGAAAAACTACAAATTATACAGATTTTACACATAACTTAAAAATTAAATTAAAATTAAAACGGGAATTAGCGTGACTTACGCGTTGTCGATGTCTAAATCCACAATTCCCGCTAATTCCCGTTTTAATTTTAATTTAATAGTTCAAAATATGCTTGAGTTTTTATCAAATTATAACTTGAAAACAAAATCTTAGAAATTTTACCAGATGTTAATAAGAAGGACTAAAATTTTATAGGTATAACAAGAAAACTTGTCAAGACGAATCAATTAAGCCTAAACTCAATGGGTTTATCTTGTTGAGTATAGAAGTTTATATGTTCCTAGCTCCATGGTATTATATACCATATCATTGTATTGTCACCGAAGATTCATAAGTACACCATCGGGACGTGGGTCTAATTTGGCTTGCATTTAGTCAATCAGTATTTAGTATTGTATTAAAGTACTAGGCAACCATAAACGTAAAAGTGTTTTTATTTACGTGGCATTGCAACGCACGCTAGGTATAGCTATTCTTTTATATAAAATACTTGATTCTAAGACTAACCGTGAACTCTAAGTAGGATTTGATACTATCAGCAGTTTCCACAGAGTCACCATATCACGTAATATGTACCGTTATATATTGTATGAACATGCGGCTACTTTCCAACATGTTGCCCTTTGCACATCCGCCGCTAAAACACATTGTTTGTTCGAACTCGCTGTAACCTACATAAGGTACCCGGAGGTGGTAGGTGATTAGGGCCATTACGCCGGCGCCACCACCACACCGATACCGCGTCACGCTGGATAATTACACTTTTTGTTTTGGGGTAATGGGGTAAACTGTATATACTGGATGTAGTTTACAATATACACAGTACAGCACGCTTTGGACGATGACGATCGATGTTGAAATCGGGTATGACGGATCGGAAACGTTAGGATTTAATTTAAACCACGGCAAGGAACATTGAGTTGGAATGTTGAATTTGATTCACGATGATGATATCGCTTTTGTTTTATTCTAAACTGCTAGCGTAGTTTGTTACATATCCGTCTTCTATGCTGCGTATGCCGGGTTCGATTCCCGTTGGAAACACAAGTTTTCTGCCCATGTGAAATTTGTGTCTCTTATTCTGGTTTAATTGTATGTGTCATGAATGTGTTGCCGAGAATCGTTATAATAGATTGATTTTGTTTATATAGCATTAGCCATGCTAGGCAGAACTATATTGATAAATTTAGAAAGGAAAAATCGCTTGAAGTGGTTTGAATCTGCGGCCATAGGGTGTCATACCCTATTGCTGTAACCGCTGAGCTAATCAAGCAGACGTTAATAATAAGGAAAGGTTAATTTCGTCGCTTCAGGCAGGGCTTGATTCTCGGCGGGAACACTAGTTCTTTCCCCGGGGGAAATTAGTGTTTCTAGTTCTGTGTGTGTGTTTTCCATGTTTATATGATGTGAATGTCTCCGGTACCTACTACACAAGTCTTTAAACTCAGTGTGGAGACTAAGTTAAAACTGTGAAAGTGATGTAAAAATGTTCTTCTTAAAGGTTGCTGAAAATTTTGCTTATCTGGAGATTAAATTGTCTCTGAGTCTTGAAGCATCTTGAGCTACATATAAATAAAAATTTTTACTTGATTTGACGAACATGTAAAGACATGTAAGATGTAAAAACATTTTTAAAGTCACCTATTTCATGTAATAGAAAACGTCACGCTTTTCCTCAATCCACCGTCGAACAAAACCGTCACATACTGGAAACACATTCCAATTATGAAATAAGTTCCTCGTCACCCCACTTTACAGCCCCACATTAGTTTAGTAATTAACAACAGGGCGAAACGTTGTTAGCTGATAAGGCGCCATATATTAGAAGAAAACCCGCCGTAATGCTGAGTGACGGGGTAATGGACGGGGTAATGTGACACGCCAGGTTTGGTTTATATTTAGGAAATTTACAAAGAAAAATGTACAATCGTAAAGACCTAGTAGTAAAATAGTTCAAACAAACGACTCTATTTGATACTATAAGTGACGTGCCAGCCGCACCAATGTTGATATCGTCTTCGCTTCAGTAACAACTAGGATGATGGTTACTCCAGCTGTAACAAGTAGGAAACTAGGATGATGGAATAAGGATTAAATTAAATCAATGCTATTACTTTTTATAATTAAATTCAAATTTATTTGGATCCATGTTGACTGACATAAATACATTTAGATTTGATTTGAATTAAATACCTAAAAGTATCATAATTTTGGTGTTACTCGCTACTAAGTGAATGTTGGTTTAGCCTATAATTGTAATTATCTAAGTATCATGCAAATTTTTATATATTTTGTTGTGATTGTAATTATGTGCTACGTTCAGTGGGTGTTCCATAAATAAATAGATACATAAAGATACTAACATTTACTCGAAGACCTTAATCATCATAGCCTTCTTAGATATCATTGTCGAAATTAGGCTTATTCGCTATTTGGGAGGACTACCAATCCGCAGTACAAAAATAAGTAATAAGAACAAACAGTTCTCGTTCCTAGAACATAGTGAAATTTCCACCATAGACCGCTATGAGGCCTTTAAACACTATAAAACAATGTGAATACGTAAACTACATTCCGCAAATATAAAACATATTTTCATACAGTCAGATATATACAAAAGGTCTAAGGATAAATAATAATGAATAAAATAAACAGGTTTAATATAATAGCCAGCATTTACTGCGGATACTACGCGTTGATCATAGCCATAAAAATCAAACTATAACAATAATTGCTCATTGTATACTATCAGCAGATGTGAAGCTCAGACTATGTCTTAAGCAATATTTAATATTATTTCTAAGACCGTGTAATCCGTCTATAAATCTATTGGACAGCGAATTCCTGTATTCACTGGAGACTTTCAACATAATGTAGGTAACCAGTAAGTCAGGTAACGATCACCTGCGCTATTATTTATGGTATATTGTAGGTTGCGTTGACAGTCAGTGGAAAAACTGGATGGCGGTGGACGGCATTCCAGTGGTAAATGGTGTTAGGTAGATTAGTGTCACTGGATGAAAATATGCGAGCTTTATTATAACTGCCTAGTTATTGAAATTTGTTGAAATATTTAAATGTTTTTTTTGTATTTTGAGAGCCATTATGGTCACTGGAATGTAGTGTTCTTGTATAGTCATGGATTATGTTTTTACGAAAGTAACTTATAACATTTTTTTATTTAATTAAGATACGAGACTAACAAGTCGATCGCTGGACGCTTGCCCTTACAGTTCAATGCTACTAAAAGTTATGAACTTACATTTATTATTTCCAGGACGATATCGCGCTCAGCTATCTGTTTATATCTTACCCTGCGTGGTTCCCTGCCAGTCAGTGAATAAGGCTTCAGTGACTCACAACGTTTATTCTGTATCCCAAGCTTACAACAAGTATTCCCAAGGAGAGTTGATGTTATGCAAGCTACTGATAATAACATATGATTATGTCCAATGTTATTCACTACATGTAAATTTACGAATACCTAACTGAAGAATACATTCTTAACTAATACTCTTTCTCCAGGAAGAGTCCCTACTTGTGCCATATTGGGATAAGGGGTTAAATATGTGATGATTGCTGTTGTTTTCTGCATAATTCTTTCAAGGCCGATTATATTTATTTTTATCTAGATAGACTAGCGTTTGACCGCAATTTATTCTTGTTTCTTTTATTATTTGTTTAAATATTGTAGTGTTAGACTCGTTGGCCGCAGTTGTTCCAAAAACTGTTTCGGTAGATAAGGTCACACGTCCCTGTAAGACGTAAATAATAAGGAAAGGATAATGTCGTCGCTTCAGGCAGGGCTTGAGTAGCTCAGGGGTTAAAGCAATAGAGCATGACACGCTATGGCCTCGGGTTCAATCCCCGCATTTAGCAAATATTTTTCCTTTCTAAATTTACCACTATAAATGTACCTAGCATGACTAATGCTATATAAATAAAAACAATTTGTTGGGAAATTCGTCAGACATATATTATTATATTCTGTGAAATTTTCAACCAGCTTCTATTAATTAATTTTATTTATATAGCATTAGCCATGCTAGGCAGAACTATAGTGATACATTTCAAATCCCGCCTCAAGCGATAATTTTTCCTTTTCAAAATTTATCACTCCAGCTTCTTTTAAGCTCATAAAATAAAGCCCTTTGAAATTTAGGACAGCTAAAACATACAGTTTCATTTTATACTTTTTATGCTGATGGATGCAGTCGAAGATGTGGTTGTCATACAATTGATTACTTCATAGCTTAGTAATAGGAACCGTTTGCTACATAAAAAGGAATCTTGAGAGGTGTCAAGGGACACCCAGATGGAACGAAGTTCAATTTCCGTCTACCCCCTTTCGCAACGCGCGATAAGGAACTTTCGTTCCAAAATTAAAAGAAACATGCAAAAACCAACATCTCGCGGTGTTCCCAGGCGGTCACCCATCCAAGTACTGACCGCGCCTGACGTTGCTTAACTTCGGTGATCGGACGAGAACGTGGTATGGCTTACAACTATAGCAAAGAGTGTCGTTACAACTTTTGGTCTTAATTTTTTCCGTCTAGCCCCCTTTCGCAACGCGCGATAAGGAACTTTCGTTCCAAAAACCCTAAAGAGTAACACAAGGTATTGATCAATGTTTCAACGTAAAATGTCAAGTTCAGTCTACCAACACGGTGCGTTAGTAACGGCGGGTCACACTGCACTAATATATGCTAATGCATGTATCGCCGCATCTTGTTTCCTTCCAACGCTGTTACTGCACGCATCGACGCTGTGACGGGTGCGTAACACATCATTATGTTACTTTATGGCACAAAAATATGCACTGAACAAATGTTTATGGGTAAGCTGTAATAAGTATTGATAGCTCATGATATGTGCGATGGTAATAGACTTGGTTTTTGATCGGGCTGAGGCGGTTTCTTCGCGCTTAAGTTTCGGTAAAGGTAATATCGTTATGGTATGATATATCATAACGATGTTACAAAACTACCCTGTACTTTACCTATTAATGACATCTCACCTGATGTTAAGTAACTATGCGTTCTTCGAAGGAGCACGTTTGCCTAGAAGATACATGTTCTCCCGTGACCTTAAGACTCCTGATTTTACTTATAAGGAGAGACAGATAAGTAATGCATTCCTTTGCGTCATGAATATTTAATGTAGAAGCAAAACGCTTTATTCGAGTATGCAGAATTTTCACCATATATTGGTGTCGCAGTTGTTGTCTTATTTTCTACTTCTCCGGTAATAGGACTATAGAAGCAAGCATGGAAACCAACTAAAGTAATACATGTACACTCTGAAAGCAGGGCAGAAACTTACTGTTATTAGAATAGCTGCTCTTTATGCGTTATCTTCTTGTTAACAGAAACTAAAAAAAGATATCGTCGTTCACATAGTGTTCACCTTCAAGTTTAATAGTACAAGTTAATAAGAGAGCAACAATGTAACGCCTGTATATGAATATTCATACAAATAGTAACGCCATCTGTCATTGAATAGCGGAAGCAATTCATATTATTCTACAAGTATTTGTATTGTAATTATTGCGCTTGATTTTATCTTATTTTATTCCCTTTTTTTTAAATAATACAGTCACTGAAGCTCAGTTCCAAAGAGACGCGTTTACCTATAATTTTCTTTTATAGCACATAAGTATTTAAAACTACAGGTTATAAAACAAATAAGTGGGCCTAATGACGGTTAGTGGTCACCGCAGGTTAATTAAACTCAACCCATTATTTACTACTACTTCTACTATTACTATGACTCATAGTTCTTATTCTACATAGCGACGACTTTAAAAAAATACATCTTTAAATATATAGGTATATTATTATTAGTTCAAAAGTTACTATTTCTACAATACAATACAATAACTCTTTATTGACACCAAAAGATAAATACAGCTTACAGAGAAACTTATAAAATATAGGTACAATGGGCGGTCTTATCGCTAAGAGCGATCTCTTCCAGACAACCTTTGGATGGAAATATAAACAAAAAGTGAAAGTAGTGATGGTGGCGCGATAAAATGAATGAAATAGATTATAAAAATAATAATAATAATACTAACATTATTAAAAAATACATATAATACCTACCATTAAAAATAACAGAATATCTAATTAAATAAACTTACATAAAGTAAATAAATAAATACACATAAGTACCTATAATACTATAATACATTTAACCTACACAATTCACATACAGTAATGTTTAGATAGTGGACAGATATTTTTTTTTCATTTGAGTTTTAAATGAGTCTTGAGTTTGTTTCTACTTGCATTACTCCTACAGTACTCTAGATAGATAGGTACACCAAACTCTCAAGACGAGTCAATCATATTTATTTTTAATCACTCAAGTAAAACTATGTCAGTCTATCTGTTAATTATTTTTTGCCAGCCATAAACGGCTAATTTGCTGGACCGATCCAAATTAATTTGGCACGGAGATAGAATAAATAAAGAATAGGCTACATTTATTTTACTCTGAATTTTTATCTCAACATCAAGAAAGCGAGTGAAGCCACGGGGCAATATACGTAAAAAAAAAAATTATGCAAAATAGGTAAGCATTTGACTACTATCTCATCTGATGGAGAGTGACGATGCGGCCGAAATTGTGACATGCTTGCCTAGAAGATACCTATTCACTCTTCAATTGAAGACTCCCAGATTATTATTATTCTCTTTATTTATATTTTTTTCTTAAGCTAAGGTTTTTTTTAAAAATATTTTTATAAAATTAATAAACAATACAATATTACAAAATAAAGAAAACTGTAAAAAAAAACCTAAACCTAGTATGCCACCAGCAACGGGGCAGGGCCCAAGCTTAGGTCAGTGCTGCAGAGTGAGGAACCTCCTGACAATACGTGCCGTGTCCAAGAGTACTGCCTTCTGAATCTGACCCTTGATCCAACCATTTAGCGAAAGCCACTTGAGGTGTCGATCGAGACTTTTCGCTATTAGCCCATTCGCCGAGACAACTATTATTATTATTATTATCATCTTTATTTATTATTATTTCTTTTCTTTTTTTCTTATTATTATTAGATATTTGATGTGGCAGAAGTCCGTTGGCACCGTTAAACCCCGAACGGTTATTAGGTCCATGTGCACCTAATTCCGTCCCGCTCACTGGTTATGAAATGTATGCAAATATATGCGTTTCGCCCGATCCGATCGCCGATGTGGGACGATACTACTAAAACGGTGAAAACAATTTATTTTTTAGGATAATGACGTAATAACGGTCAAATTGCTAATAGAGATTATATGAAATTGCAGCGGTAATTATAAGTTATTATATCGTTTGATGGTGGATTCTCAAACAACGTCGGTTGGCTCATAAATCACAGTCTTTATTTTTAACAGCAGTGCAGTACTGCCGCGTATGATTCACGTTAAAATTTCATAAGTCCCTCGTAAAAAAATGATATTATTTAATTTAGAACTCATGATCAAACTAAAATGATAAAAACGTCAATCATAGTAAATACATAGCTCATAAATATATAATTCTACGTATTGTAAAAAATATTATAAATTAAGTCACGAGTGAACAGGCATCCTCTAGGCAAACGTGCTCCATCGGCGACCGCATAATCGCTTACCATCAGGTGAGATAGTGATTGGTGTGATACTTGGGATTTATTATCACGCTTAAATCATAAATGCAAAAGTTTGTGTGTGTGTAAATGTGAATGTTTATTTTTTCTTCACGCCGTCACGGTACTTAATTTACTCGGGCAAAGCCGCAGGGAATAACGATTAATTTTATTAATATAAATATGAGTGAAATGATAAAATATATAACAAATCGACAAGTAGATTTTTTGTTAGCATTCGAGCATACGTTACGCAACACACTATGTATCACCAAAGTAATATATTACCCAAATAAATTGTTACGTTAAAAAAACAGAACAACTAATTTGGTTGCTATTTTACGACCTCTCTCTTCCAAAGCAAACAGTACCGTTAGTGAAGTAAACAATCGTTGGACGGCCACTAAACTGCGGTTAATCAGCAGTTAATCTTTGATTATGTCTGTAGAGTAGGCCTGCGTACGGAATGCTAAGCAGATTGTTTGGCCATTTGGACCGTTAGTGTGTGAGGCTCTGCTCGTATGTGGTACAAAGCAAACTGAATTGAATGTTGATTAAAGATTATTTTTTATAATATATACAAATATATAAGTATCTAAATGTAGCATTTTATCACTTGAAAATGTTTTCATATATTTAATTAATTTATTTTTTTATACCTGATAGGCAAGCCTTTGAATACAATCTCACCTGATGGAAAGTGATGATGCGGCCGAAGATGTAGCATGCTTGCCTAGAAGGTACCTATTCACTCTTGACTTGAAGACTCCCAGATTGTACCGTTCGGGGAACAAAGACGAAGGCAATGAGTTCCACTCCTTCGCAGTACGGATGATAAACGTAGAACACATATTGAAATTCATGATTAAAAAAAGAAATAAAAACGCTTGAGGCGGGCTTTGAACCCGTGGCCTTACTGTAATGCCCTATCGATGTTTTCTATCCTTATTATAAACTCCTAATTGGGTCGTGTGTCGCCATCAACCGGAATAGCTTGAAGCTACGGCCAACAAGTCTAAAATTGCGGTAAGCTACACGTGGACATCAATTGAATTTAGTTTTTATACCAATGGCCATGCTAAACATAACTAAAGTAGGAAATTTAGAAAAGAAAAACTCAAGCATGTTTTTCTTTTCTAAATTTCCAGGGCTTTGGAGCGGATCCATGGAACGAGTTATACCATTTTTCTGTAACAGCTGAGCTACAGAAACCCTGCTTAATATTTTCTTTCTTATTAACTAAAAACAAGCGAGAAAAACTTACAAAACAAAATGGAAACCAAAATGAACACTTCGTAATTTTTTCGTTATTTAAATCAACATATCGGTATCCCAAATATCTTGGACACAGGAACTTTTATCCCGGAACTTTTCAATTTATCCCGGACGTCCAGAATATATTACCGCCCGTCAAGATCCAAATTAATAAATGGAAAATTAAAAAAGCCGCCCAACCTGATGGAGGACAAACAGAAAGTTTTGAAAAATTACAATAAAATATTCAAATTCAGGAAAAAGCTTTCGACGTCAATTTAAAAAGTTTGTAGCAAGCAACGTTTATATATTAAGTGTTTGTTCTAAAATGTTTATGTGTGCTGTTAATTAAGATTATGTTTCAAATGTTTATAACAATATCTAAGAATACACTTAAAAATTTGGAATGAGAGAGTTATGAAAATTATGCTACCTGTGGAGGCTTGTTAATGTCTCTTCTTAAATTTAAGTTACGTTCATTTTGTAATGATAGCTGTAAGCCACCCTGTTTAATAAAATAAAATAATAAAAATGATAACTTAAATGTAGAGTGCCATTGTATCAAAATAAAAAAAAAATAGCCCTTCATTGGATTTTCGCCATAATAGCGACGCCTTTTCCAAAACATAGTAAAATTTCATTGAGTCGTTGATTGCTTATTTATTGTATGCACTTTCCCGTAAATTAGGATCTAACTGCGTAGGAATCATACATTGTGTTAATATCCCTGTGTTTTTTTTTTGCCATGAAACTACACCTGCCTTGAAGCGTAATAATTCTACCTTCATGGTCCATGCGGTGAAGGAACTCATTGCTTGCGTCTTTGCTTACTAAGTTGTATAATCTGATAGTCTTCAAGTTTGAGTATATTGCAAATTTCTTACATCTTCAACTCGACAGCATCATCAGTGTCCTTCAGTTGAGATAGTGGTACAATGCTTGCCTACTTTGCATTGAAAAAAACACCCTTTATTATTAAAATACAATACTGATTAACATGGTTTTATACTATTTCATACTCTTTTTTCCAACAGAGAACAGTGAGAACTCTCAGTTCATCCACTTGACACAAGATGTCGCTAGTAGTCGCAACGCAATTAGCATAGCCTTTGATTCCGTATAATGAAACCTTTTTACGACGTCCCGCGATTTGTTCATTTGCATTTGTTTTGGCTATTTTGGAGCAAGTTTTAGGAGAAAATGTGTCATTTTTGAATGGGATTTATTAGATTTCTAGTTAGTAATAAAAATACGAAAAACACTTATTTAGGTAGGTATATATTACATTATACTAACTATAATATAATATTGGTAGAACGAATAGGTTACCTTTAGATACAAAAACTATTTATTCTTGTTTTTCAAAAGAATGCTTCGAGAGCTGATAATATCTTCTCCTGATACAATCTTCTTATTTAGGATTAATAGATTATGTAATATAGCCTATATTGGAAAAAAAATCAAAAATTATGTGCCGAACCCTATACCAGACCCCATCAGTCTCCTTATACAGCATCCCTTCAACAATAATATGTCCATTTAAGCTAGCCATAACCTACTCACCATATTATAGAAATTAATCAAAATAACGATATGGTGATCCGAATTTTAATAAAATACCATTCTATGCTATCTATATCTATACCGAATCTTTGCGAAGTCAAATGGAGTTTCTTTAAAAAGGTGTAAAAATAAGTAAATCTACTTAAAACTTACATCAAAGGTGTCTTAGGAAGAAGCAATGAGAAATGCAAATACGAAGACATTACCGAGTACAAGATAAGAAGTGGGATTAACCACTTATTGCAGCAGCTAAGGGTGTAGTAGTAGGGGAAAATGGCTATGGTAATGAGATAATAGAAGGTATTCTGGGAATGTTACAAGTAACTTAGAACTTCAGTTAAAATTGATGGAAGACCTTATATCTATTAATTCTCCCTTATTAAATAATGATAATCTTAGTTAAATTGATTTTTATCCAATATCTAGTAACAACCACAAGACAAATGTTTGTACTGAAGGGTGTAGTGAACTATGTCATTACTTTATATGGATAACGTAGGAGGGCGGCTTCTTTTGTGTGGGTATTTTATTTAGCGGGTCAGGAGACCATACCATTAATAATTCTTAATTACGTTTTATCACTAGCTCACCTGATAGTAATTTCTGATATGGTCGAGAATAGTAAACACACTAGGCCTAGAGGAACTGACTCTCAACGATAGCTGCCATAATTCATGACCTATCACCTTAACCACCTTCACCGCTTTAGAGCTTCGTCTGTTCATCATTATCATTATCATTATAAAAATTAAAAGATTTACTCGGCATGAAAAGATTATTCTTAATTATGATTTTCTAAAATACATGTAGGTAGTAAGTATCCAGCCTATCACAAAGTCAATCAATTATAGAAAAGCCGGCTTGTGCGGTAAACAAAGCCACAATAGTAAGTCAATACTTGATAAATTACACCCGTCCGGTGCTCAATCCATCTTATTTCCAAATTAGAGGAAACCGCTGGTAGTCCGGGTGGTGAGGGGGTGTAGATTACTGCGTTGGCAAAAACTCAATAAACAAAGCAACAAAGGTAATAAAAAATGCTATTCAAATATTTATACCAAGAGTAAACTAAAATAAAAGAATAGTGATTTAAGTGTTATGGCTAGCATTTTTCTTTAGGCTGGCCTTCAAAGATACTAGCAGTACAGCCGCAAATACATATCGATTTTTGTGCCTCAGAAAAATTAATAGTTGCTGATGTAACAATCGCTATCTTAACTCAATTGAATGCAAATGAAATAGAACATTTTAACAGTTTAGTAACATTTAAAACTGCTCATTGGCTTCGTTGGCTGAACGACCGCCTTCCAAGCAGGCGGGAACACAAGTTTTCTTCCCAAGGTAAATGAATGTTTCTGGTTCTGGTTGTGATGTGCAAGATGTGAATGTTTTTGGCACCCACATCACAAGTCTATGCGTTCGTTTACTCGATTTTCATCATAAATTATTGACACTGTTATAATAATATCCACCAGCATCTCCCTGCCTACCAGGGGAGGAAAACTAACAGGGCAGCTCACTTTATATGCACCCTGGACTCTGGCCAGAGAAAACATAAATTTATAGCGTCCCTGGACCACTGCTATATTGTTATTACCATCCTTTTATTTTATCAATGCGTTTTATTGATAAAACTCGGGGGAAACATACTTTATTTTTATTTGCCTTTTCCAGTGATGAAGTGGGAGTTTATGTTACGATTGTATTATTTTTTAGATGGAAATATAAATCTGATTGGTATTGATTTTATACCTATTTTATCATGATCATTTCACGCTGCTTAGAGAATTATAATCACTTAAACTCCTCTTCTATTCCACGTGCTCTTTATGTTCTTACATTCATTCGACTTCCTTTTTTCTCCATAATGTTTAAATTTTAAATTTCATGCATAATGTTTCGTAAATATTTTTGTATTTTTTCTTGAAATATATATTTTTGGCAATTTTGTTTCATCGATAATTATAGTAGGTAACATCTTTTTTTTTTCAAAGTTGACTGATACTTTTATGTACTCACACGAAATGAGCACCTTCCTAGTCATTCTCGCCCAACTGTATATAAGTGTATATATATCGGTACTTTTAGTGAATTTTATTTCCTACGTCAAACGTTTATCGCATTGTTTTAGTTTGTTTAATATTTTATTTTGTTCGTTAATGAAAGTAGTTTGTGCTGCTTTTCATATAAAAATATTCAAAATTGAAATTAGTCAAATGAAAATTATACTAGTGAGACCAATACTAGTGTGTTATTTTTTGTTGTGACCTGAATCAATTCACAACAAAAAATACTAACACCAAATAAAACAGTAAAATAAATACTTTAAGTTGTTTTTTTCGGGTGTCCATTTCTTCTCTCGGTCTCTTTATAAAAATGTTAATGCATCCAATCATGCATGAACGTCCTTTGACACACGATGGAAGATGCTATAGACGAACGTACTGAATGTACAGGGGTGGGAACACATAAAGAATAAATAGTAGAGTTGCCGTATACGGCGTTTTATGAAATCTTACCGGATGGTGTTATATTTTTCGAGTCAATTTATTGCCAATTAATTTTGCTAGCAATTATTTATGTTCGTTTAAATAGTTTAGATTTTTTTTACGATGGTATTTGAATTTAAAAACAAAACTAACAAAATTTCTTAAATAAAAATAAATGTGACAAAACATTCATAGAACATATTTGTATTAATATCCCAGAAATTCGACTAATTTTCATTTAACACTCAATTTAACATCACTAACTTCATTTTATATTATTTTTATTATTTGCTAATGTTATGCGTTAATATAAGACTGGTTTATATACATATATTTTTTTTGTTATGGTTCATCATATTTTTTTTATTAATGACAGTTATTTAATAAGCCAACTTACTGCTTTGGCTGATATTTGCCTTCCAGATGATATATTTGTTTCTTTATCCGGCATGTCCTGTATCCTCAACTCTATTATTTCCACGTCAACGGTCGGGTGGTCAAAGGACGTAATATCGGGACTGCTGTTTGAAGTCTTCAAATGCTTGATTTATTTTTATTGCTCAGTGTTTATGTTGGGCTCGTGTAAATAACTATACTTGGTAGGAAACAAGTCCGGCTACAACTCATGGTAAGTTTATCTATATTATCTTAATACATTTAATTTTTATGTACGTGTGTTATCGATTATGTTATTTTTTGTCTTGTTCGCCTTAATTTAGGAAAAAGGTAAATAGGAAACCTAACGGAATAGCCAAAAATTCAAAAAATCTAAATTGGTAGTTTTGTAAGAAACTCGCCACTTCGTATTACTTTCAATAGATGGCGTGGTACGAAATGTACCGAGTCATTTAGTAATATATAAAAAAATGACAAAGGTGTGATGGTATAAAATTCCATAATAGACCAGGGTAGAAGCCTTTAAAAATAATGAAAAGTGAAAAAAAATTATAATAGAATGAAACCCATTAGAAAAGGAGGAAAATATGATAAAAATGAAAGGAAAAATAATTTACGGGCGATCTGAGGTTGGGAAGGGGATGGGGGTGAGTTTTTAAGGGTAAAAAACGGTTTTTCTCGATTTCCGGCAAAACTAAAAGTCCTATCGAAAAAAGTCAAATGGAAAAGTTGTAGATAATAAAAAGATCTAAAACTTTTGTATATACACTTTTTTCACATAACCTCAAAATTTATGTGAAAAATTCAAAAAACCAAGTTTTTGGTTTTTTATTTTTATCTTTTACAAAATTTTTTTTTTTTTTTAACGAAATTTTGTGAAAACTTACCTTTTTATGTCCCAAATACGCTGTAATTTATTTGATTAAAAATATTTATTTTTTCACCTTATTTTGAATTAATATCGAAAAAACACCCTAATTTTCAATCGAAAATTCACCCGTCAAAATATCAGCTTTTTTCAAAAAGTTGGTGTGTTTTCTGTTCGTTGAAATCTCTACTTTCCGATGGTGAAAAAAAAAAATATATGTTACTATGGTAAATCTTCTCAGAAAACGCAAAAATTAAAAAAAAACTTGAATTTGAAAAAATTTTTTTAATTATTATAAATAATTTTGAGCTATTTATTAAAATTTAGACTTTAATTACTCGAAAAACGTTAGATTACATGTGACGTTGATAACAAAAAAATTGCCAATAAAAATATACTACTATAATTAACAAACAAATAAGTTAATTAAATTAATATTTAATAAGAAATCTACAATATTTGGAGAAAGTTGTCTAATTTTCTTTAAATTATATGCGTAGATGCTTATTTATAACTATTTTGAGATAAATTATATATATACCTGAGTAGATATACCTGAGTGACCTACGAAAAATTGTAGCCCATCAAAAGGTATTTCGTGGAGAAGTGGGGAAGGGGCTAGGCGGGTCTGGGTCTTACTACATACATACCTACTATTATATACTATATATTTCGTAGCAGCTGTTACAACCGCTAGCCTAACCAGTATTCGAAATACAGTACAGTATACAACATCGTTTATAAAAATACACGTGCACGCTGAGTTTCTTGAAGATAATTGTGACAAGTAACTCAACCATAAAAATCGTAATATTTTCTTTAAAAAATAGTATGCTTAACTTAACATAACCTAAAGATTGAAATTAAATGATATTTTAGTACAAGATAAAAAAATAATTATCTCCTTAATTTTGCACAAACAAATTTAGTTAATCCTTTTTTGCATTTTCTGAGAAGATTTACCATAGTAACATATTTTTTTTTTTTCACCATCGGAAAGTAGAGATTTCAACGAACAGAAACCACACCAACTTTTTGAAAAAAGCTGATATTTTGACGGGTGAATTTTCGATTGAAAATTAGGGTGTTTTTTCGATATTAATTCAAAATAAGGTGAAAAAATAAATATTTTTAATCAAATAAATTACAGCGTATTTGGGACATAAAAAGGTAAGTTTTCACAAAATTTAGTTAAAAAAAAAAAAAATTGTAAAAGATAAAAATAAAAAACCAAAAACTTGGTTTTTTGAATTTTTCACATAAATTTTGAGGTTATGTGAAAAAAGTGTATATACAAAAGTTTTAGATCTTTTTATTATCTACAACTTTTCCATTTGACTTTTTTCGATAGGACTTTTAGTTTTGCCGGAAATCGAGAAAAACCGTTTTTTACCCTTAAAAACTCACCCCCATCCCCTTCCCAACCTCAGATCGCCCGTAAATTATTTTTCCTTTCATTTTTATCATATTTCCCTCCTTTTCTAATGGGTTTCATCCTATTATGATTTTTTTTGGTTTTAAAAATTATCGACCCTGGACTATAATGGAACAATTTGAAAATAAAAACCTATAAATTATAATTTATAGGTTTTTATTTTCAGATTGGGGTCATAAGTCTTTCTTCGTGCTTTAAATTATCTCCCTCTCAAGTTTCACCACGATCGATTCAACACAGACACACAGAGTTACTGTTGAATTAATAATATTTAGAATAGAATATAATAATAGAACATATAAATATAATCTAAGCGATAAGACCGCCCATCGTACCTTTTTTAATAAGTTTATCTGTAAACTGTACCTATGTATATTTTGGTGTCAATAAAGAGTTTTTGTATTGTATTTAGAATGCAATCCCGATCTCGCGGGATCTCGATCTCGCGAGATCTCGTGGCATTTTTCGAGATCAATCCCGAAGCATAATATGACGAGATCTCGCTCGAGATAGGCGGGATTGGAATCTTCTGGAAATTAGATTATTACCAGTAGCAAATATAGAAGACGCAGACGAATTTCCTCTTTCAATAATTGCGGAGGATTTGAATGTTCGTGCAAAAAGTAACACGACTTTTCAAAAGAACTAGAAGAGACTCCGAGAGCATCTAAAAGTCCCTTTTTGCGTGTATCTACGATACGAAAGAGTCGCTCATAAAGAAAGAGTTGAATCAGTGAGGGCATTTTCAGCTGCTGGGCACATAGCGACTGCCTTAATGCCGTTTATGAGACACAATCTCAATATACTTTGTTTTGTAAATTGTTTAAAAATTCACCCCTACAACTAGACTTTTATTTGACTAACAGTATTTTTATATTGTTTTCGTTGATTTTCAAAAAAATACGGATTATTAACAACATATTTTTTAAAATTACCCGAGATCTCGAAAATTTCGGGATCTCGCGAGATTGTAATTTCTAATATCGCGAGATCTCGAATTGTGATCTCGGGTCGAGATTTCATTTCCTAATTGTATTGTATCGTATAATAAAATAGTATTGCTTTAACTGTGTACATAGATCTCAAGTTAAGTGACATTTGATTTAGAGAGATTTTCAACTTTAACTTTATATTATTATTTATTGTATCCTATATAAGCAACTAGCGTTCAAAGCATAGAGGTGCAGTAAATCAGTCACAAAATGTTAATTTGGTTATCGCAAAAAAATTTTCTTTGTCGCGCTATTGAAAAAATATTCTTGCAGATAAACGGTTTTCGGTGTGATGACTTTTACTGATATCTTAATGGTACATTAAGCGCCTGGCAAAAAAATATACCCCCCGACCAAAGCGGTATGCAAATTAATAGGCTTCATAAAAAGCTACCCCTTAATTACCAAGACCGCATCTTCGCTTTATCAAGCCATACTCCACGTAATCTGAAACTGTTGCCAAATTTTCCTTAGAAATACGGCTGAAATAAAGGTTGCTTTCTGCCTTATTTAGCGCGGGTCATCAGTATGCATAATTAATGAGATTCGCGCCATCTAACGGAGAGCGGCGGAACTAAATTATAGCGCAGGAAATTTCCGAGATGGATGGCTTTGTGAGGTGAGGGATGGAGGGCCAGTGATTTAGTGTGTTACTACTTGTTTAGTTATATTTATTATGTACATTAATGTTTTGTATATTTTTATTACTATTACTAACATTATACATACGTATGCATAATAGGGTGTTTATAAGTTTACGATAGTTTATACTAGTATTTTAAGGTGCGTAAAAAATGTCAATTCTTAGTACCGTGATAACTTTATTTTATTCAGAAAACAAACAGTGATAAGTGTCTATAGATATAAGCTAAGCATTAAAACTAAGCACTATTAACAAGTTTTCGCATAATGAATTAATATATTTCGCATAATAAAAAAGTGATAGTATGATAATCGTCGTAAAATTTCTCATGGTGCGCATTTTCCAACTAGATTACATTATAGCAATTATTCTTGTTAAGCTTCTTATGTAAAAATATGTCAGCCCAATATGAGCAAATCCAACGAAATAGTAGATATGATCTGCTACCTATACCTGTTATAATATTAGACATATTATATACACGCCAATATCTATATAAGTATATGTTTGTCAAACTCAAACAAATGGTTTCTTTAGATAACCTTGACTAAACTTACAAAAAATAAAGATAATCATCATTATATACTAACTAGTACCTATACTTTCCAATGGCTACAATTATAATATATCTATGTACCTACCCTAAACGTTCTCAATAAGGTATTACTATTTCTACTGTCGTACAGTATCAGTCTACTCGACGCCCAAAACGATAAACCGATACTAACACTAATATTATTCAAGTAATAAACATAATTAAGCAACGTTTGTCATAACCACATAACTGATACTTGCTATGTTATCTTAAAGACTTACAAAAACCACTCATAAAGCAAAATCAGGTGATCTTTAAACCTAAGACGACAGAGTCTAAAGTCGGGTGTCAAAAGTAAAGTGGGGGTAGTTGAAAGTTTGTGTGGATGTACATAAGGGGACAATAACCAACCGGCCGAAGATGTCGCTCCATTTATCACAGAGTTACTTTATGACAAGTGGCCTGTCCGAGCCAGGGGTCGTTTTTAGTGCGCACCTAAGTTTTGGGGATGTGAGAAGATCTGAAGTTCTGTCTTCAATACTTATGGTAGAATGCAGTTAGTAAAATACGCGTTGTTTTAACTTATTGGAATATAAATGTAGAAAGAAACATTATTATCACTTATAATATTAGACATCCTAATGTTTGTGTGTGTGTGAATCAGTATCATTATTTTCTCTTCACGCTGACGGCTGGACGGATAAGCATGAAATTTAATACATAGATATAAGATCTAGTAACCAGTAATACGACAGAGACATTATGTCATATCAACAAGAATTTTGAAATGAAATGTTTTTTTTTAAAAAACCTGTGGTTCTCGTGTTTAATTATGTCGTAACTGTGGCTAATTTTTTTTTATAGCTGTTACTACACATTTGTGGTTCGAGCGGACGATGTGTGGACCTGCGCCCGCATCCTTGCACGCTATCAGCTCACACCAAATCGAGCGTGTAGTTGATATTACAACGGTAAAGGCAAGTTTTTTAAATTTTTTTAACGCAGTAGTTCACCACCACCTCCAGATATTTTCTCACATCCCTAAACTTGCCACAGACTATGCTAATGATCCAGAGGGTCCACGAGTTTTTGCCTACTTTTCTCCCTCGTTTGAATATCGCTAGGTGTTTGAAACAGTTGTCAATGGATAGTTTGACTTAGTTTTAGTTTAGTTTCCGATTTAGTTTCGCCTAGAGCGGACAGGTTGACTGATTTAGATGTATTTGTAATGAGTAGTTATTGATGGTACGAAAAAATAAAAATGGGCGCCGAAATCAACAAATAAACTAGGTTAAATTTTCTAGTTATATCGGATTCGTCTGCCCTCACCATACAAATTGTCTAATTCGTCTTCAATAAAAAAAAACAATGCTGTCAATTTCATCTCGAAACATTGGCAGTATTTATTAAACTAGATATGCCCCGCAGTTTTACCCGCGCAAGTCCCGGACCCACGGGAATTCGGGATAAAACAGCCTTTGTGTTAATCCAGGGTGTCAGCTACCTTCTCACCTAATTTCATCAAAATTGGTACAGCCGTTTGAGCGTGAAAAAGTAGCAACATACAAACAAACTCACAAACGTTTGCCTTTATAATATTACAGGATAGCAAGCCCTGCGAACACGTTGAAATGCCCCACCACCATGAATTTTACAATGATGTTATCTTTACAGGATCTGATTAGCCATAGTTTGGTTAGATTGTAATTTTTTTTAACTCTTTCACATTCGCAGCCCCAAACTAAGTTCGATGAATTGTGTCGTGAGTGCTGGAAACATTCACATCACACACACAATCACAGCCAAAACCAGAAACACAAACATCCTTGGGGAGAAAACTTGTGTTCCTGCCGGGAATCGACCCGATACCCCTGCTTAGAAGGCAAACGCTCATCCAACTAAGCCAACGGGCAGTTAAAAAAAATTAATAGGGTACTTTGTAAAAGGTAAGTACTCTAGAAGATAAAAAAATATCTTTACAGGAACCTCATGCGTTTCGTCGCGAAGTAATTGAAACGATGCCACAATTTTGTTTTGTTGGCGTTATTTTTCTCATCAAAAAAATCCTTTGATATATATAATAATAATCCCCTTATAGTCTTCACACTTAATTTATATGCGTCTTCAAAATTAACTGGAGCATCACACTGATAAACACTATTCTTTCCAAGCCGTAAAGCTGAAGAAACTCGTAAAAGAGGAGCGAAGCTGCAGAAGAAGTGACAATGTGTTAATGAAAGAGCGCGATTTTTCATGACTATTCATGCTGGATCCTTTGGCTGAGGTTTGCGCAATGAGGTGGCTGGAAACGGGGTATATGCCTAACTAAATAAACGTTAGAAGTTTGTTAAATCAAACAAAACTGTCGTATCGCTGATTGACTGACTGATAATCAACGCACTGACAATGCCAGAGGTGATAGAGACGTACAATGGGAGGGTACTAACTCCTTCCCCACACTACCAAAGGAAACTTCTTTGATAGAGTGGAGGAGCACTTAGAAAGAAATTCCAACGCGGACAAAGTTGCGGGCAACAGCTATGAATCTAGAATGTATTTAAATTATACAAACAAAAGACTCATTGTTATACGTATAAAAAAGTCTCGAGTCTTCAAGTCTATAATGTATTTCATATCTTGCCGTAGATTGCTCTACGGCAAGATATGAAATACATTATAGACTTGCATGCCATATTTATTACTGTATAATCACTTTCCATAAGGAGAGATAGTGACCAAATGCCCACTATCAACACACCTGCCAAAAATGTAATCTAATTTGGTACGTAGCTAGGAAAACTAAAAAAATCTAAGGGTTTATTATTGTTATTCATTTAAATAAATATTTTTAATGAAATAACATTTATTCATCAAAATAGGGTGTAACATTGATTTTAGTATTTTATATGTTGAGTTCTACTATTTTGCCGTTACTCGGCATGTGAATTTGGTCAAATTGTAATAACATATAAATGTAATAGTTTTTATTTGATGCAGCTATCGATCGTACCTGCTTACTTTCTTAAACATCCTTGACTCGTAGACTCCTAGGTTAAGAGGACAAAAAGAACAAAAACGCTGACATTCAATGCATCCCTCCACTGCTTCGCATTTACCACGTCCCAAGTTTCAACAGTTGCTCCTCATTCCCCATACGGCTATACCTCCGCAAATGTGTCCTCCCGCATAGGCGTCCCACTCGCCGTGATTGCCCACAAGTGGACCCTACCTAATTAATTTTATAGGAACTCGCGAGGAAACATTTTATTGCTTAGCTTTTGATGTGGAGTGGATTGCAGGGGTTTATGGAACGGGTGGTGACATTGCTTTTATAGATACCCATCTACTTGTGCCTAATGTATAAACATGTGCTTAGTATTTTTCGGTGTATGGAACTCAATACATGTTATGATTAATGTTTTACCTACTGCAGATATTTCAGAAGGCTTATTTTTATGGAATTAGCATATTTAGCCATGCTCATCAGAATTAAAATTGTAAAAGAAAGAGAACATATTGCTTTTTGCAATATTTGATCTCGCGATTCAAGAACTGCATGCTATGTCGCTCGAACCTCGTTGCTATGGAAATACTCATTTCTATTATTATTTATGGCAAAATACGATATTATAACGATAAATTGTAACAATCGAAATATAACGGTTAAATTCAGAATAACTAGTTAAATGCCCATCTTAGGACAGCAGACTAGCACATCATTAGCTTGTTGGCAGGAGTCACGCCTACAATATTAGCATAGGCACCAAAACATTGTAAAAGTTTAGTACTGCATTTGCACAGTGCTGCCTTATGGATGTGCTTTTCTAAAGACATTCACAAACATTTGTCAATAGACAGTCATCTTTCCACCTCGAATACGATCATAGTTTCATGCCACATTTATATTATATTGAGATTGTTACAAAAACTGCGTTTCCTTACTAGAAATTATAGTCACTAACTTGAAAGACTGTTTTCTTGGGGCCCGCGAAGACAATATATAAAAAGTTGTTAAGCATTTCCAAATGCCTGTATTAGCCGAGTAAATAAAAAAGGTCCAAATTTATATATAGGTCATTATGCGCTGTAATCAACGTCTTACACTCTTTAACACAAAGTAACTCAGAACATTACCTATATATATACTATAGCACATATAAAGGCAGCTAGTTACATACAGCCTGTAGGCAACACAACAAACAACGCAGTATATACCACTACATAGAACAGTGGAACGGGTCAGATACCGGCGGGAGAGGAGCTTTTGGCACACCCTCTCGTTTCAGTATTTCAGGGCAAGCTTCAGGATACAATATTGTTAGAATCAGAAGTAGAAATCATAAAAAAAATAAACACACTTGAACAAGAACCACTTTTATTAGTTTTAACAATTTTATGAATCTCAAACCACAAACTTAATACCTGATACTTAAACAAAATTATGATTTACACGCGCAAAACAATAATTAAACAAAATAACGATTACACACTTGCTATAACACTCGAACTATAATTGGAACAAAGTGGCTCACGTGACCTTAAATCGACCGACAAGGGTTCTTGTTGGTTCTTGTAGACGTCCGTCCGCTGCGAGTGCCGAGAAGCAAAAAAGCCCTGTTGGTCGAGACGCACGGCTTTTATAGGCAAACGGTGGGTAGTTTTTTGATGCGGAGGGTATGTTTCTAACACGGCCTCTCCTGAAAATATGTCGTCCTCGACACATGCTCTTTGTATGATGCCACTGAGACCCGACACGGTTGACACCAAAGACGGTCCGGCTTTTATGTCATGGTCTGGCACAGGCACAAATGGGTCGACCGCGTATTATTCTATTAGTGTTTTCGTCTGAAAATAACAACTTATTAAGAAAACAGTTCCATAGGATTGTACAAATACATTCAATCTCATACATTGATCATTTTATCCACATTCAATCAATTCAAACGTCAAACTATCAAACATATCACACATCAACCAAACATTCATCTTTCTAAAAGTAATGCAGAGACGTCTCTTTAAAAAAAACACCAAACCCAGCGTAGTACAGCGTAGTCCTCGTAGGTACAGGTTATTCCTCGCCAGAGATATTTTCTCGTCTAGCTGACTGCTGTCGGTTATCCTGTAACATGACTAGACGCAGATCGTATTCATACGTGTGAGCTGTCCGATAAACGAACCACAATCTGATCACACTGACAAGCTCATGTAGTCACTTGGAACCCACCAAACGCTATGGCACAAGCGCCAAGGTGAAGTGACAAACGGCAAGCGGCTAACGCCATTGTGACTAGTATTATAAGTACCAGTACATACACCAAAACCAATAAGAGACAAACGCTAACGTGTAGCGACCAACGCCAAGCGACAAATACCTGTGTGAATAAAACCACGAATATTATCACATAGATCAGAATCAACAAGCGACAAACGCTAATGTGTAGCGACAAACGCCAAGCGATAAACGCCTGTGTGAATAGAACCATCACATACATCAGAACAACAAGCGACAAACGCTAATGTGTAGCGACAAACGCCAAGCGACAAACGCCTGTGTGAATAGAACCATCACATACATCAGAACAACAAGCGACAAACGCTAATGTGTAGCGACAAACGCCAAGCGACAAACGCCTGTGTGAATAGAACCACGGGAACTATCACATACACCAAACCAGCGCCAAACGCTGTGCGACAACTTACTCTCAAAAACGCAGCACAAGACTGGGTACCATGCACCGCTCACACCGCCACCGCACCATGTGTTCAGCCACAGCCGGTGTTGTTGTGCCGTAGCCGCCGCTCAGCAAACGTAGTGCGTAGCGTCCGTTTGGCAGTACCTCTACTACTATATAAGGACCGCGCATGCCGGAATCGAGGTTTCCTGTAGCTTGAGAGAACTTTAAAACGAACACACAGTTGTTAAGGTTGAATTGACGAGGTAGATATCGCCGTCAGTTAACATCTTGTCTGCTCTAATTATTCCTCAATAGCTGACGAGCTCTTCCCCTGGTGACAAAGCCTCCCTGTTGGGTGACGATGCTTATATAGCCACATCATGTATTAACGTGCGAATAACAAACAGGTGTTGTAGCTTCTGTGCGATCAGGAGATTTGAAGGAGAAACTTTTTTTTTTTGTGATATTTAATACCTTCAAGAGTTTCTGAATGAGATTTTGGGTTTCTGTATTAGCCAATTGCAAAAAACTAAAACAGGATTGCAATTAATAAATGCGTCATGCACGAATATATGTAATGCATAAGATACCTCTTGTTCTCAAGTAACTAACGTAGTCGCTTTACTTTGTCTGGTGACGTTGTATTGGCTAGGTCTTTAACTACTCATGAGCTCGGTCTAACCTGACTTATAACTATGCACAGGTATTCTAAGGCGTTTGCAAATGTTAATGAGAAACCGACCGAAGTAAGAGTTTTTTTCCTTTGCATAATAATTTGATACTCACGGTATTGCTCAGAAGAAGCATGTTGTTAACATAAACTAAACATAACCATTTTAAAGATTGCGCAATGTATCGTTAATTATGAGCAGTACTGGAAAATTGTTCTATATTGTAGAATGATGGACACGGTAAGACGCTAAATGTCGAAACTAGTCATGGTGTTACCCGGCATCAGAAAATCTAAAAACTTATCTAAGAGGGACATAAAGCCTGTCAATTTTGCATCCTGAAGGGGCGTGTTTACTTGATTGTTTGACTCTACTGAAATGACGCGTGTGCAAAAGTTGTAAGATAGTAGGTATGCTTACAGACGACACTGGTACCACTACCTACTTGGAGATCTATTCCAGGCGTCCATTGTCTTTGCATCGACTTTGAAACCGAATGATTTTCTTTTCTTATGAACCATCGAACCGATTCCAAAATTCAGTATAACAACCAGAATAAACTTACTGTCTACCTCAATACATGTGTCACTTAGTTCTACCGTGATACTAATGTAAGACTCGATACGTAGTAGATTACTTATTCTTTCAACACAAAATATCTCCGTTTGGTGTTGACTTGAAATAGGTATGTTTGGGAACATCTTAAGAAATGAGGGTACACAAAGGGTACCGCTATTAATAAAAACGTCGACTGGTTATCCGACTGCTACCACTTAAAGTATGTCGTTATTTCATTTAAATTAGAGATTAGATCAGCGAGTACAAAAATTAACATAACATTTACATAAACATAAAACAAACGCTCTCTTCACATCCATAGATCCACAATATGTTCGATGACTTGTGTTGTGGATGCTGGTAAGATTTACATCACACACACAATATTCACAATCATAACCAGAAACAAAAAGAAAGGGGAGAGAACTTGTGTTCCCGCCGGGAATCAACCCCGATACCCCCATTCAGAAGGCGAACGTCCTTTAGTGCTACTCGAATCATGTCGATCTTGGACTCGCGAAGCACTCCGCGCATCGCACCGTTTACTACTCAAACACCAAAGTTATTTTACGAAAAATATTGAAGGCAGCAAGTGATAAAACAAGCAAGCAATCGTTACACTATTTACAATACAACACGAAAAATAATGGTTCTCTTGTTCCAGCGTTTTAGCAAGTTATCTTGTTATTACTTAATGTGGGCAAGATTAGTTCTTTATCCCGCTTCTGATGTTAGAATCAGAAGTAGAAATCATAAAAAAAATAAACACACTTGAACAAGAACCACTTTTATTAGTTTTAACAATTTTATGAATCTCAAACCACAAACTTAATACCTGATACTTAAACAAAATTATGATTTACACGCGCAAAACAATAATTAAACAAAATAACGATTACACACTTGCTATAACACTCGAACTATAATTGGAACAAAGTGGCTCACGTGACCTTAAATCGACCGACAAGGGTTCTTGTTGGTTCTTGTAGACGTCCGTCCGCTGCGAGTGCCGAGAAGCAAAAAAGCCCTGTTGGTCGAGACGCACGGCTTTTATAGGCAAACGGTGGGTAGTTTTTTGATGCGGAGGGTATGTTTCTAACAATATATATATTTCAGCGCTTTTAGACGAAGGTTTGGAATTCGCATAGTTTGCAGGTTCTGAAATAAAAACAGTTAAGCAGTCAATGGATTAGAAAATGTTTTGGGTATTACTTAAAAAAGTGTGTTATTTTTTACAACTACGTTATTTTTTTTATGCTCGATAGGCAAGCATTTGTCCACTATCTCACCTAATGGAAAATGAAGATGCGTTTAAAGATGTAGCATGCTTTCCAAGAAGATATCTATTCACTCTTAACTTGAAAACTCCCAGATTATACCGTTCCGGGAACAAAGATAAGATAATTTTTAGCTCGTCGGTCAATGGACTTAAAAGCTTTTAGCTGGTACTTAGCGGATCCATCCACACACACCACAGGTGGCCGCAGTACTCCATAACCGATCGGACTTAAGCTTGATTTAAATTGAGAAGCTGCCCTGATGTGAAGTACTGCTTAACCTTAGCGAGGATACCAAGTGTTTTAGCGGCCAGCTTAGCTCTGGCTTCGATGTAGGAACCAAAGTTTAGATTCGACGACTTATGTACATAAGTAACGCAGTTTTTTATATAATAACGTTTGTATTACACAACTGACTCTGGGAGGCGCTGAACTATAGTAGGCAAGCGTATAGCTTATCATCAGGCGAACGACTTGCTTGTCTCGTCTCTCAAATACATTAAAGAACAAAAGTAAACCAAAAAAGTTTTAATGAAGTACTGATTTCCAATATAGTAAATAATTAACGCAAGCAAAGTTTAAAAAAACTTAACCGATTATATTTTGGTTTTAGCTGAACTGATTTTGATAAAATTTAAATCGGACCACCTCTGAAGTATAATCTACCAAACAAAAATCATCAAAATCGATTCATAATTGGCGGAGATATAGCGTAACATACATACAAAAAAATATACAGTCGAATTGAGAACCTCCTTTTTTGAAGTCGGTTGAGTTTTACCAGAGTCAATCGAGATGCTTTTGCCAAACATGTAGTCGTAAATATAATAAAAAGTGTCAAATATAATTTGAGTGACTGCAGTTCGCCATAATATATTTAAGTACCTGTATAAAATCATCATGTGGCTAAAACCTCTAAAAACTTGGCTATGCCAAAACCCACAATAAAATCCAACACTGACCGCGCCTTAACTAAAGACAACGTTGCGGACACCCCAAGATCCAAACGTAAAAGAAAACACGCCCTCCCCCCTCCCTTTCCCCACCCCTCCCCACTTCAGATCCAATTGTTCATGTATGAATTCAGCACATTAAGAGTCAAGTAGGATAAAAACGAGACGCTGGCAGAAAGCCTCGAAAATATACCAGAATTCTCGAAATAAGTACCTCTGCCATTGAGTGATTCCCTTTGCTCGTAAGTGTTCCTTTTTGTGTGGATGTAACAATAAAATGAGCGATGCTTACCTTAGTTTTGGTTTGCTGATCAGAGTTTGGGTTCGGATGATCAGTCGCCTTTTTAGCAGTTTGTTTGGGATGGTCAGATGACAGTTAGATAGATAATTAATACCTAGTTAGCTGTATATTTTAAATAGATTGTAAACTAACTCCTGCACTTACTATTGTTAAAGATGATTCTTACGTATTACAGTAGTCATACGATCGATAAATATGCATCTAAATAAATTTGCTAGTTATTTAAATGAATAATCTATATATATTTAAAAAGTTGGTTTGTTCGAACACTTATAATTCGATAACGGGTGGACCGATTTTGATGATCTTTGATTTGTTAGATTTAGCCCCGAATAGCAGAATAACTATTAAAAAATCGTGAAAATTTACGAAAAAAAACATATTTTTCTTTTACATTTTGTAACGGACAGGGGTTTTGATGATATTGAGAAATTTAACGCGGGCGAAACCGCGGTGAATAACTAATACGTCAATATATTAATAATCAAATAACCCGACAGCGTAAAAAATGTATATATTTTTTCATATACACTTTTTCGTTAATAAAATCTATTGTGCGATTATATAAGAACTTTACCACAGTTTTATTAAAAGTATTGTTTTTTTTTTTAATTGGTTGCTAGTGTAGTTTCAATCGTAAAGATCCTCAAAGGTCATTCAAAATGAAAAAATTTAAGAGAAACCTAAATGTGATTTTCAAATACCTATTTAATGATACCCTACTTAACTAGATTCATCGACTTATATTTTATTATTTTTCACAAAATGGCATCTGGTTGTATTTATGCTAATTAGTTAACTTATCAATGAAACTTTTTAATTGGCCTTAGTTTAATAGATATTTGTTATTTCATGTACCTAGCTGTTAGTTTTCCAATGCACGCCTACACTCCTCTTCTCGTCTACCATGTGTGGTTGACTGGTAGAGAATGCCCCTAGCATTAAGTCCACCTTTTGTACTTTTTGTGCAATAAAGAATTAAATAAATAAATAAATAAAAAAATAAAATAAAATATTAAAATTTGATTATTGTCATAATTTTAGTGACACTTGCAAGATTAAGAAAAATCGATTAAAGTAAGAGTCAAAATTGACTCACGCGTTTGGTCTCTTGAAATTAACAACTATTCAAACTTTACAAGAAATTAACTAAATTACAAACTATATTCTTATGGAGGGCTCCTTTGTGTCGCGCAGTTAGATAAAATCAGTGATTTTGGTATGTAGGACTTAGACTATCAACGATTTTTTTTGTTTAAATAAATTTCAACTTAATTTGACTACAGTTTAACAGAAACTAACTGATGTTTTTGGATGTAGTTAGGCGATAAAACTAAATAAACAAGTAAAGCATCGTTTTGGAAACAATTTGAATAAGCTGGATCTAAAAGATCGATATATATCTTATTATCATTCTGATACAAACGTTTCAAATCTAGCGTATTACTCTAATACATAGACCAATTTATCTCAAATACTTCAATTCCCATGGCCAATATCGATACTCAGAGATATCCATAATTCAGTAGCCACTGTCCAAGCAAACATTCAAAATACCCTATCGCAACTAACATTTACAAATCTTCATGCAGATGCTTGATAAGATGCCATATTCTTACTGCGATAAGGTTGTATCTGAACAGGCCGGTGTAAAACTGTTCGAAATAATAGATTCACAGGTTCGCACTCCACTGAGTAACATAAGCAATAATTCAGAACGCATACGGAAAATATACGACGTATTAGCATAATGCACGTAGTGATGCGGGTGTGCGGAAAATAGACGAAAATCGGATTGAATGAGAGAAACAGAATATATCTGATCTTATCTAAATCTTCCGACCTGTTTAATTTTGATAACAAACAAACGCATTCACACTCATAGCCCCACACTAAGTTCAAAGACTTGTATCGTGGGTGACGGAAACATTCACATCACACACACATTACACCCAGAACCAGAAGCACAAATAGCCCTTGGGAAGGAATTTGTGCACTCGCCGGGAATCGAACCCAGGACCCAGCGCGCAGAGGGCAGACACCCATCCACTGCGCCAATTGGGTCGTCTGAAAATGATATTTTATCGATCAACAAATAATATTACTGCCCTGACAGCACAGTAAGCGCAGTAAGTAAGTTTCTGTCCTCTGCGCCGTGGGTTCCGGCCTCGATTCCCGGTAGAAGCACAATTTTTCATCTTCAGGGACATTTGTGCTGCTGGTTCTGGGTTTGACTGTGTGTGATGTAAATGGCACAAGTCTTTGAATTTAGTTTGAGCCGTAAGTGTGAAAGCGTTTGTTGTAAAAAAATTCGTAGAACAATATTTGGAACCTAATCTATTGAAGTCTAAGGCTAGATGCAAAAGGAGCGACGTGCACTGCGTAGAGGAATGAACTGGCTAATATCATGGAGCTGAGAGTCTGGAGACCGAAATATACAATAATTATATTCTATACTAGCTGTCCCGGCGACCTTCGTTCCGCCTAACAGTCAATGAATGTGCATATTTAGGAAGCCATACCCGGCATGCGTTACAATGTCACGTGACTATATTATTACAACCTTCATGTTTATGTTTGCCTAGTACTTCACCAAATCCGAGTGACGTATGAGAAAATGGAAAGCAAGTCGAAATGTAAAAAAAAATTTAAAGAAATGTACGTTCTTAAAAAGTATCCTATGTCCTTCTCCTGGCTCTAAACTACCTCCCTGCCAATTTTCAGCTAAATCGGTTCAGCCGTTCTTGAGTTATAAGTGGAGTAACTAACACGACTTTCTTTTATATATATAGATTACACAAATGATTAATACGTTACATAGTAATTGAATAAACATTAACAATGCTTTTATAGAAATATTTGTCTTCTTAAACTTTGCTATTCAAAAAACTAGACAAGCACATCATAGTAAGATGACGCGTTCCTCCCAAAAGACTAAGATTATTAATTCTTTTTATATTTTTTGTATTCTTTTATATTCTTTTTAAAATCTAATTTTTTATAAGAGCCTTTAATGCTTGATATTTTAAAAAGCTCTACCTTCTTACTACATGTACCACTTCCCTATTTCCAAAGGCGAGAACGCTGCATCTCGTTTAATTGGACACAAAAGATGTAATAACCGTTTACGGCGGGGGCTACATCTTCATCTCGGTATATTGTGGATGTGGACGGAATCCCTGAAAGATATACATTTTTGGATTGAAATAAAAACGATACGCGAAAGGGTTGAGAAAAAATGTTTTTGTACATTCTATTTATATCCAACTAACCGTACCCCGCGGCTTCGCCCGCTATTATCAAGTTAAAAAGTAGCCTATGTGTTAATCCTAGGTATAATCTATGTACATTCCAAATTTCATCCAAATCCGTTCAGCCGTTAAAGCGTGAAGAGGGAACAAACATACTTACACACTTACACACAAACTTTCGGATTTATAATATTAGTAGGATGTAGCTGTACCTCCGTTAAAAAGATGACTATATCCTATTCCAGAGTCTAGACACAGTCTGTACAGATATATCTTATTACAATATGACTTGACCAGATCGCTCGAAGCGTTTCGCTTCTACGTTTATCATCCGTACAGCGAAGGAGTGCAATATTCATTGCCTGCGTCTTTGTTCCCTGAACGATACAATCTAGGTGTCTTCGTCTACTAGAGTGAATAGGTACCTTCTTGGTACGCATGTTTCATCTTCGACCGCATCGTCACTTTCCATCAGGTGAAATAGCGGTGAAATTTTTGCCTATCCATAAAAAAAAGAAAAAAAGACGTGTGGCACTCGGGAACTGCCGCGGTAAAGCTATTGCATAGCATTTTTTATCAACTTATGCAATTATAATTATTTATTTATTTTATTTATGCAGTTTTTTTTCCTGCCACCTAGAGGCGAGTTGCTGAACTAAAGAGACAAGCGTGATATTTCAAAAAAGTCACTAAAAGTTCTGCTATTCATCGATAGAATGCAAAACTAAAAAGTATCACCGCTGTGCCGGTGGGAGTGGGGGGTGTTAGGTTATTTTCGTTACGGAATTTCTGGATTCGGTCTCCACGCTCAAGGCCCGCGATAGAAGCTATGCAATAGCTTAAAAATCAACCATTACAGTGATATACAATTTCAAACATCGTCACAAATATACACAAATCTTTTTATTTATAATATTAGAATGATAGAGTATTAATAATATGTCAATGTAATTGTTGTTTATTACAAAAAAAAATATGACTAATGGGATTTATAATATATATTTATTAAGCTTTCGATATTTTGAAGCATTTATAATGCACCATGATCGCGGGAAGCAAGGTACGCTATAAATTCCGTTGGTAATTATTTTGTCATTTGAAAAACTGTGAGGTTTAAGAAAGAGTTTCTATCACTAAGTAAAAAAATAGTTCCATCAAAATTCCATACGTACTATTTATTAAACTAAGTATGAAACTCGAGTTCCCATGTGTCAAGCACAGGGCATATGGAAATCAGAAGTTTCACGCTCCGACGACGCAAGTGCCGAAAATCTCTTATGATTAATGACGTCACACGGAACGCGACGAAATCCTCCAAAATGGAGTGCCTTTCCACAAAACTTTCCTAAAAAATATGTAAATATGTCGCCAAATAATAGTCGGAGAGCTGGGAGCGACAAAAGTTGGTGAGAAAAGCGGTAAGTGAGTAAAAAGTACCTAAAAAAAAGCATTCAAAAATTACACATTACCATATTTCAACTAAAATATGTATTTTTTTTTCTAGTCACATAAGTGCTCAAGCCCACTACCAGTGAGTAGGTTGCCAGTCATGCTGGTAGCGTTGCTTCTCTGTAACGCAGATCTCTTAATACCATTTAATATGCACTTCCACACTCGCAATCTCACTAAGTTCAATGACTTCTCGTGTCGTGGGTGCCGGCAACATTCACATCACACAATCACACCCAGAACCAAACACAAATTTCCCTTGGGGAAAAAAATTGTGTTCCCATCGGGAATCAAACCCGAAACCTCTGCTTAGAAGACGGACACGCACCTAACTAAGCCAAATGGCAGTAATACCTTATATATAAACATTCAATATTCTAAATATATTTTCTTTTACTTTGACACGTGACAGTTGGCTAAAATAAGACCTAACTAATTTTAACTATATAAAATGTATTATATCAAACGAAATATCACATTTATTTTTCGATTAAAACATATTTTTGACTACCCAGCTCTTAGCCTCAATGTTCCTCACCAAAGGCACGCCAGCGTAAAACTCGGCACATGAATATGGAGCGGGTTCTTAATGAAAGAAAACTAGAGGTGTTAATCTTAATAAAACTTCGGGATTCGAGTTTTAATTAATACAATCAAAACAAACAGGGGCTCAGCGGCTTATCATTCGCAGGGGTGGATTTGTATGGCGAGCCGTTTTGGTAAGCTTAAAATCATTTCTGGTAAAATGCTTGTCAATATGAACCAACACAATATTATCGTAGATGTTATAATATATTGGTAGATATTGTGTATTTAATGGTTTTTAAAATATGTTAGGTATGTAATTGAAGTATTTGTGTATATACGCGAAATATTACCAAACCAGCCTTGTCTTTAAGTACTTATCCGATAGAGTTATTGAGTTATCGTCATTTATTGAGTGAGGGTGGGATTTATCTGACCTGAATGGTTTTTTATTTTTATCAAATCGCCTGACTTAAAACGTCAACACAGTTTTCTTCTTTTTTTACCCATCACAGTTTTTTTTTTATTCGAGATATAACTTTTGACCGCCATATCACCTTTTTTTTTTTATTCGTGATAGGCAAACTTTTGACCACTATCTCACCTGATGGTAAGCGACGATGTGGTCGACGATGGAGCAAGCTTGCCTAGAAGATACCTATTCACTCGTGACTTGAAGACTCCCATATTGTACTCATCAGGAAACACCGACTCGGGTAAGGAGTTCCATTCCTTTGCGGTTCGCACAATGAATGTGGAGGCAAAACGCTTAGTGCGCATTTGTGGAATGTCCACCATATAGCGGTGTCGCTTAGCAGTTTGTCTGCTTGTCCGATGATAGAACGGGGATGGGGGAACTAGATCAGGTGGTACCTGGTGGTAAGCGACGATGTGGTCGACGATGGAGCAAGCTTACCTAGCAGAAACCTATTCACTCGTGACTTGGAGACTCCCATATTGTACTCATCAGGAAACACCTACTCAGGCAAGGAGTTTCATTCCTTTGCGGTTCGCACAATTAATGTGAATATATTGAACGTTCTGAGCCACCCAGAATATTAAAATCCACAATGTAAAATCTATTCACAATAAAAAAAAAACCACAATATAAAACACTGCACTGCGTTTGGATAAGAGAGCACTGGATTATGTCATGTAATTTTCCTGGAAATGTTGTCACTACTGCTAGGAGGTTAAATAATTTTCAATACGGGGTACTGTCTCAAGCGGACTCTGCAAAAGAGTCCTTTTTTTTAAGTTGGATAGGCAAGCATTTGTCCTACTACTACTTCTATGAATCGTATATTCCTGAATCGATTTTGGAAAAAGGAAAATGTGATGAAAACTACATAGGGCACGTGCTCGTATTTATAGTACTACAACTGTTGCGAGTCGCAAGTTGCGACACTCAGTAGAAAATATAAACGTTACAAGCTTTACATTATTTTGGTCTACTCTTCGAATCCACCCCTGCAAGTCGTCCGCCGACCCTTACCTCTATTAACCGCTGAATTTTATTAAAAACCTCACCTATTAATCTCCACTGTAAACTCATTTACATTTTAAACTTGCTTTTCTTTATTTACACATAAATAATCTTAGAGATTTACAGTCTTTGTGAAGTTGCGACTGTTTGAAGTTTGAACGAAGGCACAAAATATCCACTACTTAAACTGAAGTAACATGAATATAGCTTAGTTTACACTTGTTTAACTAGCCTTCAAAAAAATTGGTTACTATTATTCATAGCATTTTTTATGCATGTTATATCGGTTACTTAGAGATTTATACATTTATTTAGAATTACGTGTCGGATAACATCATTTGTTTTTTTATTTGTTAGAGCACTTTTTTTTTAATATTTTATTGTTACCTATTTATGTATTTGCTTACGAACTTGCCTAACAATTTATGATTTTTCAAAAATGTCATATAGGCTAGCGATGGACAAGTTCAATTTAGTTTCTACTAAGAAGGTAGGTATATAGGAACTAATCGAAGAAAATACCAACTCTTGAACAATATAAATAACTGTCTCAAAAAAAAATCACCTCATTAATTACTCATTCAAATAAACGGCAATAGATACAAAAAAAATCTAAAAAATTAACGTTACCAAAAACCAACAATAAAATCTCCATACACTGCACTTGCCGAGACACCAACGAATGAGCCAAAACCCAGCAAAAAAAAGAAAAAACGTAACCCTATTTCATTTCCGACCTCAAAAGAAAAAGTAACCCGTTAAGGAGCGTTCCTTCGCCTCGATATTAAACTAAAAGCCTCTATGAATACCAAATGTACAGACAGACAGACGAGCCGAAATATATCCCGCGAAACGTCTGAAATTTACATGAAACATTTTAATATCAACCTCCACCTGCCCTTTTTTCTCACGCCATAAAAGTACTGAAAGTTTAATTTTATAAGGCGTAAACCCGTTTATGTGGCCTTTATGCAGTTACAGATGGGATACAATAATGATGTTGTTTCCACTTTTATATCAACTATATTATATACTATTCATTAATCTTGAAGGCTTGTGTTTAAACACCGCCCAAAAAAGTACCTATTTTACTACCAAAAAAATTCTAAACAGTCACCAAAATGGATAAAAGGTCACCAAATTACGTATCCTAAAATATTATGAAACAAATAAATTTTTTCGTATTATAAATATTTTTGTATTAATTATAAAAAAAAAACCTTAACTTATCCGATTCGGTTCTGTCACAGGAAATTTTATTTTAGGAAACGTAATTTGGTGACCATTTATCCATTTTGGTAACCGTTTAGAATGTTTGGTGGCCGTCTAAATTATACCCAATCTTGAAATGTTATATTCATACATACTGTAGGCTTTAATTGTAACACATAAGAAATTCAGATAAATTATAGGTATAACTTTCCATAAGATAAATGACTGCGTATACTACTTACAATATAGTTAATGTTACTAATTTAGAAAAGTATTGTTTCATTTTGCTTTAATTATGTACATATTTGTGATATGTGATATGTGAATTTTTCCGGCACCCACGATAAGTCTTTGAACTTAATGTGGAGCTGTGAGTGTGAGTGGGTATTATTTTATTTGTGAAGGAAGACCTTTTCTGTCACTACTAAAAAGTTTTAAGCATCAGCATTATTCTCATAAAAATTTACACAAATTGAAATCGTTAAAATATTTACTCCCAGAATTGCAATTTTATCATTCTTTCGCCATCACTATCGTCCCATTGAAGGCAAGACACAAGGTGATATAAAACCTCTGTGGTTCGTAGCCGTATTTACAAAGAATGCTGACCGAAATGCAACAGTCGTTTATTTTTTATCATTCGAAATTCGAACAGCTTTCAATCAAGTTCGACGCGTCCTTGCAAGCTTCGCGAGCGATGTTCTGATTTTGAATCGCGAGAAAAAGTTGAGAATTCGTTTAGAATGCCTTCTGAATTTTAAAATTGTATTGCAGAAGGTTTTGATTTTAAATTAACGAGAATTTGAAATGATACTCTTGACTCAAAAGGGAACGAAAAAAAATGCAGATGCAAGGAAAGATAATATAATCGACATAATCACTAGATGCAAGGATACGTACGTATAGTTACGCAGTGTCAAGTATTTCAACTCTGTATATTATTTAAATAAATTTCTCAGGTCGAGTACATTCTTTTCTATGATTTGAATTATCATAAAAAACATTCCTGATCTGACCTCCACGGCAATTTTATAAAAATTATTATTCCTAAGATAAGTATAAGATATATGAAAAAATTCTTCTATTATTTCAAAATGTCACAGAAAATAAAACAGGCACAATGAGTGTTCATGGAGATTAAAACTTCCAGAACAAAGTGGAAGAAGAGGAAATTTTGGACCAACGACCCGAAGTAGGATGAAGGCAGGGAGACAATGATCAATGTCAGTGACACAAGGATGTTCCGGACTTCGATCATGCTGTTTTAAGATTGTGATGAAACGAAACTTTAATAAAAATTTTTTACTGACAGGTCAGGTTGAGTGCGACTCACACAAGCCCTCGACAGCACAAAGGTGGCTCGACTCTCTTCAGGAAATTATGCACGCACTCTACACGCCGTGCCCCATGCACTACACACTGTGAACTCTCTTCTAGGAAACGAGTGTAACACCATCTCGGTTTTGTATGATCGTGATGACGACTACGGCGAGTTTTAAGTAGCTACTGAATCGTATTATCTCACGTCCACCGACCTAACGCGAGGTTATGGCCTTTCAATTCATTTAATATATTATACCAACGGTCAACAAGACAATCGCAATTCAAATGGCATTACATATTTATCTATAATGTACACGAAGATATTTCCACATCCATTAACTAAAAACAATATTGGTCCAGCTTATAACAAATATCTTTGAAACTAAATGTAAGTATGAATTTCTTAACAAATATATTCCTTTTTATGTATAGAATAAAACAAAATAGTATGTACTGAATACAAATGGATTATTTTAAATGGAATACTAGCTCGCAAGTGATCTACATCTTCTATACGTAAAATTACTTTCTAAAGAATACGTTTAGTTACCTAACTAGCCGTAGTCGACGCAGGTGTGATAAAAATGCACCTCTGAACCATTTCCGTCGCACAATTAGCTGCTCGAACAATCTTCAACCCTCTTGATCGATGTCTTAGAAAAGCCAACCCTTTGATGCTTTATTCAAAAATATTCCCATCTCCCCCAAACACCAATACAACTGCTCTGAGAAAGAATTGAAGAATAAAAACCCGCGAAACGAGAGAATAGACCAAATATTTGATTTCAAGATTCCAACTTTGGGCTTTATTTGACTTTCCAAATGTCAAATATTTGTCCAAACGATTACAATTAAACAAAATCGAACACAAACAGAGAGCCAGAAGAAACAATATCGCGGTTCAATCATGGCGGTTCGAAATTTTTGCACGTTACTTATTCATGGCATTACTTATGCATGCAGCACGGAAAATATTACAAGATTTTAATGAAAGAAATATTAATTTTAAGGTAAGTTTTCTTTGCGGTCGTCGGGGGTGGAATGAAGTTGATATAAACACTGGGGGCTGCAATGGTGGAGCTCTTTTAACTTAAATATGCTTCGCTGAATTTCAGCTGCATTTTGGCGGCTTGAGGATGGAGGCAGATATTTTCGGTGGTGTTTTCGTGAAGGCATATTTTGCAGGTCTTTAGTACTGGTAATAGACGAAATTACCTAGATTTAATTTAAGTAAGTATACACATTTGAGTAGGACAGTCAGATACCTACTCAGGATGCTACAATGCGGTTACCGCCTGTAATATATCTATTGCCAAAAAAAACGTTCCAGATCCGAGTTTTTAAATAAAAATGAGATCATCATCGTTACCTGTACTGAATGAAATAACTCTGAGATCACGAACTTCTCAACGGCAATAACATCAACGTAATTTAGAAGAGAAATGTACTCAAACATAAGTACTTTATTCAAATTCGCAGCAGTTGAAGCGTAAAAAATATGAATATGATTTCCTCACGCACTTTAGAAAAGTTTCGCGCCAAATGAAGCGTATTTCGGCCCATAACACTCGCATTATTCAAAAAAAGCTTGAGTAAGGCTGGCTATTCACGGGCGACAACATTGTCGCAACCAAGCTTGGAGGTACTATGCTGCTCATACTAATAAATATGTTTAATGTAGACATAACGTACAAACGTAAACGCGGTCACACTCACAGCCTTACACTAAGTTTGATGACTTGTGTTGTAGGTGTCGGAAATAATCACAACACTCTTAACCAAAACCATTTATTGTTTTTTTTTTTTTGTAGTAACTAAGTGTTCCCGCCGGGAATGGAACCCAATACCCCTGCATATACATTTCATATTATACGATTATGTTATAAGATAGACGAATCTAGTTCTATATATCTTAACGTAGCATTACTAACTGTATAAAATAAATTTAATTTGATAATTAATATACAATATTATGTGTATGACGTTCCAAGTTTTTTTTTTAAATTGAGTACAGTGACAAATATTTATTTGGTACTTGCCGTGTCCCGCAACTTCACCCGCGTTAAATATGTTAAAAAGTAGGTTATATGTTAATCCTGAGTATAAGCTTTGTACGTTGAAAATAATATCCAAATCAGTTAAGCCGTTTTAAAAATATAACAAACATACTTACGCACTAAAATATTTACACACAGACCTTTGGGATTTAAAATATTATAATACAGTTAACTACGCATTGGAGTAAACATTTCTAATTTGCTGTAATGACTTCACAAATCAAGAATTTTCGACATGATCTTTCATCCCCCTTTGCACCACTATTATACCGCTATATAGTAGAATGTGCTTTGTCTTTTATCAGTCAGTGAGATCAAAGATAGATAGATAATTTTTTTTTAGTATTAGATAGTTCGCCGTTTTAACATGTTTATATAACGTAAATACAACGATTTTAACTACAATGAAACTGGAATTACCCTGGCTTCACCCAGATAGACTAACAGCTGATGTCTACCTGTCAAAAACTACCTATTTTCAAAGGTCCAGTAGTTTTCGAGATTTTTTCATTATTCAGTAAGTCAGTGAAGTTCATTTATATAAACCACAATGAAAATAAAACGTAAAACGCTGAAACACTCACACTCACAGCCACACTAAGTTCGATTACTTGTGTTGGGGATACCGGAAACATTCACATCACAGATACAATCACACACAGAACCAGTAACACAATTCTACCTTGGTGAGAAAACTTGTGTTTCTACCGGGAATAGAACCCGATACCCGAAGCTTGAATGGCGAACGCGCTCCCAACTCAGTCAAATGGCAGTTCTAAATACATATTACACCAATAGGCAGTTCTAAATACTTATTACATCTAAAGACGACCCAGTTGGCGCAGTGGATGGGTGTCTGCCCTCTGCGCCGTGGGTCCTGGGTTCGATTCTCGGCAGGAGCACAAATTCCATCCCAAAGGATATTTGTGCTTCTGGTTCTGGGTGTAATGTGTGTGTGATGTGAATGTTTCCGGCACCCACGATACAAGTCTTTGAACTTAGTGTGGGGCTGTGAGTGTGAATGCGTACGTTTGTTTGTTATATGTATAAAAATTAAGGCCATAAATGCGCTTGTCCAAGTTCCGCGCATGTCGCCACGTGAATAGGCATCCTTTATTCAAAGTAGATCTTAAGAACAGTCGGGGAGGAAAGCCTTAACTTTTTATATACATTTTAGCGGCAAATGAACTGAAACTGTGTCGCAGATGCTAAGTTACATTTCATTTAGGGTTACGCCTACTTCTGCGAATGATTTGCGCTTTGGAGATGTGTAGTAGTGTACGAGTATTTGTAATTTTAAAGTTAATCTGTTAGTATATTTTTTTAAATTAAATCTTGACTCCACATGCATAAGATCAATTAAACACTTTTACCATACAAAAAATATATACATGTACATTTTTTTTACCAGGATTTTTCAGCTTTTTGCTAGATTTTTGCTAGGTTTTACTAAAGACGGTTAGTAAATTTTAGTTTTGGAAAGTGCCTAGTCCTATTTAATAACTAGTGAAACAGTATAAAATACTTTTTGAACATGACAAAAATGTTATTATATTTTCAAATATTATTTAATAACCTACGTTGGCTAAGCTAATCAATGATCAAAGTATTTTCTAGAAGGGCAGGACACGTCAGACTTGGTTATTTTTTCAACACTTACCATGTCTCTGAGGCAAAACCTAAGATATCCCGAGCGAATACTGATAAAAACGACGGAAAATTTCAGGCTTTTAACATAGAGTTGATATGAAGAAATACTAGGTAGAGTTGAAATACAAGGTTTTACTGGGAGATCTTAGAATTTACCATAGTACTAGATTTTACAGTAGTATCTTTCATAATACCCCACTAATTCAAAACTCATTTGCTCTCACTATCAGCTTAAAAACCAAAACATACCCGCATTAATAAAATCCTCAAGTTTAGAAACCCGCCGACCCCAGGTTAATTTAAAACTCCCTGGTTGTTTTTGTGAACTCCTTGTCTTATGTAAATCGGAGGGGTACAATTTGGAGAGCTCAGCCTGGCTCCGGTCCTGGTATATTTGCCAGCGTGATGACAATTTGGCAATGTTGCCAATGATAACGGCTTTTCTCCGATGTTTGGAGATAGCTGATTTTCATCAGAACTTAGCTTACAGACAATAATTGTCACAATTATATTACAAACTGCAACTAAATACGCACAGGAACAGTTTCATCAGTAAAATTTATTTAATATCATATTTGTTACCACTATTTCCACTATTAATATATTTATCCAACCATTGATCGCAGTAGGATTGATGTTATCATCTATTTGTATTGAAAAGTATATTGTTAGCATAATATATGCACTAAACATGTTATCAATAAAAAATAAGCGTTTAAATGTTTGGTGCTTAAATTAGTTCATACTGGCCCTTAGTCTAATTGGTGAAAGCAGTTTAGCAATGTGGGTAACCAAATTGCAGGCTTCGCCAAGTTTGGGACATATAGTAAAAAAAACTAATGTAGGTATACCTTATTGTAAATTATGTACTTAATCTACTGTGTAATTTAAAACTTAATAGAAATAAACATACATTAAAACTCCTTACCTGTGTCTGTGTTTCCCGATAAATAGAATATAGAAGTCTTTGAGTCGCGAGTGAGTCTTTAAGGTATCTTTATTTTTTGTGCACGATAGGCAAGCATTTGACCACTATCTCATCTGATGGAAAGTGAAGATCTTCTAGGCAATCGTGCTCCATCTTCGACCCCATCGATTGTCACGTCACTTACTATGAGATTATGGTCAAGCGTTTGCATTATCTTGAATAAAAAATAAAGCTCTAAACGTAAGAACTCACGTCAATTAATTCAAAAAATATGTCCACAATCGACCTTTTTGACGCTATACTCTTCGTTCCAGTTTAACATATTCTCTGTAGTACAAGTTTTACATCACTCTTCGGAGTCAAGTGACACCTAAGACTTCAACTAAGAGAAATAACGATCTCCCAACAATCCAACTAATGACCTGCCCGGCGGATGGAAATGACGGATCCGCGGGAAACTCCAATTATTCAAATGAATGCAGCGAGCCGCCTGTTTTGTTTCGCTTGTTTGTTGGAAAAAACAACCGAGGTATACAGATGGCACAGTTTGGGATGTTAGCGGAAGTTATTTTATTTATTTGTAAAAGGTCCAAGCTTTGACAATACGCTGGAATTCACCATTCGATGGATTTATATTCAAGAACGCGATTCAGTAAATGAAAGTCTTTTGGTTTGTATTAGATTACATTATTTTTTTAGAATAGCAAAAAGGTTTACTTTAAAAAGTCATAATTATCATCTTGTTGTACGTATTTATGTCAATTAAAGATGTGAAAGGAGAGTGTGGTCAAACGTTAAATGTCAGGACACTCATCGGCAAGGGCTGCAATAATAAATTCTAATCGAGCATCGACCTAACAAGTTTATTTGTTTGCTTACTTATCGTAGATTATCAGAACCTTTAAGCTGTCTAAAGACATTCAACTCAACTACTGTTATCCTACATACAACAAATCTTATTAATTTTACTGCCCCGATTGTGAGCTACCTAGGTATATTATCCGCATAAGTACTTTCGGCCTGAACTAATCTAATTCACTAAACAAATCTATTGATGGATTTTATTAAATTTTTTTCCACTCTAATCCATCGATTTAGTTCTACACTTTATTGCAATCTTATACTTTTTTTGTTTCATACATGTTCTATTTTAATTGACATCATCAACTAGGTTCAATTCTAGGCAGGATCAAAATTGTCCTCTTCAATTGAGACAAAGATTTGTCTCATTAGGCGTGTCAGTTTGTTAAAAATTGAGCGTTTCCGTCGCCAAGTCCAGGTATTTTACCTCGTGCGGGATTGTGAGTGTGAAGGCATTAATGTTAAAACTAAACAAAACGTTTAAACAATAAGCATGTAATCTCTTACATCACCTGAAAGCCTCGTCGCAGCTGATTTAGCCAGTTTCCCTCACCATCCATCATCCGAGGGGCTTCGAGTGAGCCCTTTGTAAGCATGTGATAATTGTATGCCGGCCCTGCATTGTATGAGGTAGTATACCGGAGCTACTCGAATATATTTGGAGTTTATTTTTGTATTCTTTGAGCTTATTATCCGGGTAATGCTACAGGAAATAATTTAGTTTATTTTACTGTTGAAATAAAATGAGTGTTAAATCATTTGATTTTCTTAATGATTTATTTCCAGGTGGTCCAACTACTGGCCCTGGCCAGTAGTTCAGTCATGTGGTATGCTCACCTAGAAAGTAAATCGAGAGTTTTAATATCAGGATTTTAAGATTTCGTGTTCTTTTCGAATTGTAACGTTCTAGTATATCTTCAATGGACTTCAAAAGGACGTTCTCAATTCGACTGTATGTTTTTTTTATTTTTATGTTACTCAATATCTCCGCCAGTTATGAATTGATTTTGATGATTTTTTTTGTTTAGTAGATTATACTTCAGAGGTCGTCCCATATAAATTTTATCGAAATTGATCAAGCCAAAACCAAAATATAAGCCGTGAAGTCGGTTTTTTTTAGCTTTGCTTACGTTTAATTATTCACTGGAGCTCTCATTCTGTACTGTATTCCTCTTTCCCGGACCCATATAACGATAATTTTGCTAAATATTTACCGATGTCGCTAACAACTCTTATTTTACAAAGTTTTTTATAAAAACAGGCCCAAGTCTGAACTGCGCTGCAAAGAACTTGCACAGAATGCAGTCAGCTTTCCCGACGAAAGTAAACCGTGCATCTCTAAACATTTGATATTTTTAATTCTATATAGCTTGACACATTGCCTGAAAACAAAGAGCCTAAATGTTATCAGTTAGCTTGTTTCTGCTGGTCTATATCTATAATTGTATTTGTAAGAACCATTGCCATTTTTTTATTAACTCCTAATAAAATTTTGTTAACTAATTATGAATGTAAACTTTGAAAGTGTTTATGCAATTCTAGTAACAATACAAAAGATCATCCAGCTAAACGTCCCTTTTCTTAAATTGTCATGTATTTAAAATTTAGTGGTTCATTCTTAAATTGGGTAATCTCTACCATGCATCGAGCTGAAGTCTTACTGAATCAATCACACATTTTGGCTTATTTACATTAATCTTTTTAATTCAACTAGATGGTAATTTTGACAGAAATTCTAAACATTAGCTATATAATACATCTTTTTGTTTTGTGTATCTTTTTCATTCTTTTCAAGACCAGTTCCTAACGCGGGACTCGCAGATATGTTTAAAATAAAAAATACACATACATTATTTCAGTCACGGTGAGAGTTCTCTCTTCAGAATTCCTACAGAATAAACAGGGTGTCGTTCTGCTAAAACAACACGAACGACATTACTAAATCAATTCATCAAAGCAATTCAATTTAGCGTATCTTCTAAACGTACTCGCAAAATAAAACATTCGAGTAGAGGAGTCCCGATTAATTCCCCCTCGTGCATACATTACGAATGTTTGTTTTTGCTACATTAACATTTTTATGACTAAACTGAGAGAAATCACTTACTACAACATTACCAAATTGGATCTTCACAACACCGAAAACACCCTAACCTTTATCTTCTTCTACTAAAGTTGAAATTTCTTCAGCATTGTTAGTGTTTCTAAGACAATTTGTTGGTGAAGAACTGTAGAAGACAACGCGGTGTGAACCGAGAGAATGGTTTGAATGTTTGCTGCCGCGTTTAAATTCGTCGTGTTTATGGTTTAATGACAAAACTAGGTTCTCGTCCGGAGCTTTTATTTTGTAAATGGTACAATAATAATGTTGGTGTACTGAGAAGATTGCTAAATAATGATTTCTTAGATATTCTATATTTTTAGTACCCGATTTTTTTTCCTTACAAATAAAATTTCTTAAAACTGCTTAAACTTTTATGTGACTAGTAACAGTGATAAACGGGTATGGTATATCCTTTTGTGTGGTGAAAAATACAAAGTAAGTACGGTAAGGTGTAAGCAATTAATATGCCTCCAAAGTAATAGTCGACGTAATACACAGGTTTCTTTGGCACGTACAAACCCAGTTTTATTTCAGCCAAACTTTATGTAAATGACCAACTTCATACTAAAGTAAATAACCAAGAAATTATGCACAAAGAGATTCAGCCAGACCGGGACTTGCATAAACAGCTTCGCGGCAAAAAGCACCGAAACGGCCACGAAAATTAAGTTTGGAAAGCATTTAAGTCCAAAAATCACGTTACAAAGTTGGGCTCAATCTTCGCATATATTACTCGTAAACTCACAGCTAGGTGTGAGCGGGACTGAAACAAAATCATTATTCAAATCCCCTGAATAATGTTTTCAGGAATCGAGACAGAGTTCCGTACGTCGTTTTTGAATTTTAATACGGACCTCTAACAAGTTTTCAGTCAAAGGAAATCGGAGAGTCCGTCCGATACGCTCGCAACGAAACGACTTTGCAGCAAGATTTTCACGAGCGGAATTTTATTTGATTGCACAATTTTCTGAGCTTCGGTTTACTTTACCGGAACTTGTTCGGTTTATTTTCAAGAGTTAAAAATACATAGCAATATCTTTAACGATGGATATGTGCATATATGCTTGCGATATCTAAATCAAAGGTTTTTGGAAAAGAAATAAACATTTTTTATTTAAACAAGACATATTTTTTTATGTGTATTAGCAATACACAAAGAAATTTGTCAAAAATAAAATCTTTAAATTACGCACAATTACGGTAAAAAAGCAGGGTGTGTCGTAACGACACATGATAAAAGTGAAACGTTTGTATTACAGGGAAACATTTTTATTATTCATCTCAATGTTTACCACCACCACTTTTCGTCACACAAAAAGGTTGTGGACCTGTTAAAAATTTGATTGCAGGAATGTAAAACGTAACGATAAGTTTGGTAGAGTTGTCAGCCTAAAGTTTTTATCACAAGTTTAATATCACTGCTACGTGTTAAAAAAAGCCAAAGTAAGATAGTTTCATAATTAATCAAGAATTATATATATTTCGAAAGAAGAGGTGTGTTATAACTAGCTGTTAGCTGTCACGCTGTAGAGAATTCTCTAAAATAAAGAGTATTAAAAATATGCATTCTAGTAAGAACCAAGTAATATTTTAGATAGTCAAACAAGAAAGATGTATTTATAAAGATAATCATCTTTTTAGATTTGGATAACACCGAATAATTTTCAGAATTTTCACATTTTCTCTTCTCGATTGTACAAGGTGTCGGCGTCCGATCAAAGCGGCGTCATCAAAGGACGCCGCAGTGTCCGGCGACAGAGTAATTAGCCACCTTCGCGCCGCGTCTGGGGCAGGGCCCGCGCCCGGCACGTGCCTCTAACTTTAGTTATGATTTACTGGTCGGGTACAAGATGTTTTGAAGGAATATGTTAGTTATTCAGTAGTAGTCTTTCAATAGCAAGTGTTGCAAGAGATGCGTAGAAAAGAGCATTTGATGGAAATTGATACGATGGAAGTTTTCGTTTTCATTTCAGTGTTTCGTAGCATATCCATAAGCTACATAGCACATGCAAATCTGAACAATCTTCTGTCATTCTAGCATACCAATAAAAGTAATTATAATTAGTAAATGCTTATGTGACAGTCATTTATAAGTTCTAGATCGTCCTTACTAAAGGTTTGAGAGTGAACCTCAAAAATACTAAGCTCAGACTTGATAAATACCTAAATTTGATTTGATCGTGTTTATCATCCTTATAAACAACGTTTACACATAGCATGGAGTTGATCCATGTCTAGGACATTGTTTTGCTCATAGTTTTACTCATGGGGATTATGGGGATACTAGCATCGTAAATGACCAAAGTAGGAAATAATTGCGGGTGAATAAGTACTTCGCACTGAACAAGTTTGATGAACGGCCAATGACTGGTGATAACAAACAATCGAAGGCAATAACGAACCGCAATCGTCATCCCCGGCTGGATTAGGGGCTATAATGGTATCAGATCCGGCGAGATGGCGCGATCGACTCCGGTCACTCGGTCATTACTGCCCCACCTATATGAAATATTTATGACGACTCCCATAATAACGACGGCGACGATATCATTATACTTTGTGATGGGGGAGACGGGCGGGGCGGAATTTCTGAACGCTCTTTACCATCGCAAAGTCGCGATCGGAACGCACCCGAACATGCCTCGCTGAACTTTTCGCAGGTAAATAAACTTGGCGAATTTTAAAGCGATTTCTCGGCAAGCGATTGCACCTAAATCGAGGCTCGAGCGGGCCGTGCGCAGACGCGCCGGATCCTCCATATTAACTTGTTAATTAGGTCCATAATACGACTTGCAGATGAGCTACAGAGTTCTGAAGTTGAATACGTAAAAAGCCCTTTTTCAGCGATCGCATGCATTGTCGACGGCGCGGCAGAGCGGCCGGCCGGGGTGGCGAGCCTATAACGTATTTCGTGCGTCCCACCAACCACCAGAAGTTTGCCTGTTCATAAATAAACGCGAGCGGTATTCAACAGCCCTTGGTGCTGTATGCATAACGAATTTGAAGGAGGCAAACTTGGAGGCTCTGCTCACTGGGATGGAGTATAAAATTCAGTAACAACATGGTGGAGGTTTTCATTCGACGGTCCGCTGCCGGTGAAGACATAGCTCCGTCATCGCCAGCCCGTAATTATCGCTTAATTACCGGTTCTAGACCGACGACACCCAGTGGGTCAGACTGGAGACTGGCCAAGCTTGTAGCGAGGGAGTGCTCTGTTCGCGAATGTCGGGTCGGGAGTGCAGTGTTGTGCTGCGGTGGTTTATGCAAATGAGTTGTGAAATAAGTGGCGACTGTGACTAGTGCATCGTTGTCGCGGTGATGTCCGCGCCGCAGACTCACCGGAAGCGCCGCGCCGCCATCTTGGGATGCTGTCACCGTGTGAGTTCAGAGCGGCCGCCAGGCGGCGTGCGTGAGGTTTCTTACCGTTATGGCCGCCAAACTTAGTATTTTGAATATTTTTGCATCGTATTTAAAGGAATTGTATTAAGCTGAAGAGACTTTCTATTATGATTTGATTGGAAAAATACACAAACAACAATAATTTAGTTTTTCTTACTCAGAATCTTTTTTCTTACTTAGAAATTTCCAGACTATAAAAACTATTGCTTAATAAAGTAAGTACCGGGAAGTACTTAAAGGCCAAATAAGTATAACTGCGTAGTTTTTTGTGGGTCTACTTACTAAGTAGCGGATATCGGGTTCGATTCCCGGTGGGACCACAAGTTTTTTCTCAAAGGGGAATTCGTATTTCTGATTCTGGGTGTCATTATGTCTGTGATGTACCTAAACGTTATCATCTCCCACTGTAAAGTCTTCGAACTTAGTGTAGGGCTGTAAATGTGAAAGCCTTTATTTTTGTACCTTCTGCTAAGATGCGCATGCATATCTACATTCTAGAACTAGGAAGTAAATGTTTGTAATTCGTTTAAGATGTGAAAAACACGCGACATATCCAATGTGTCGAGTCATGGACTAGCGATATTTTAGGTCCTTATATTTCAACCCTTTTTTTTACCAAATATTTTTTTTTGCTAGATAGGTAAGCATTTGACCGCCATCTCACCTGATAGAAATAAAAGATGCGGCCGAAGATATGACATGCTTGTCTTGAAGACACCCAGACACTACACACTGGAGTCCAACCCCCTTCCTCTCTATGTGGCAGCCATTTTGTTTTTGTCTTGAGATTTTCTCTACGTGTTTACAAAAAAATCATATATAACAAAGTTTTGATCCCAATAAGATAAAAATAGACTTATTTGAAGGGTAATAATATTTGCTGTTATTTAAAAAATACTAAGTAATTTTTCACTTTTCCGCAACTCATAAAAATAATAATCTCGTTGAAAAAATAACAAAAAAAAAAATAATTTTTTTACTAAATCGATAGATTTTGAGCTAAGCTACAATAGAATATTAAATTTACGGCTGTATGTCTATTACTTATAAATGTAACTAAATATTGTTGATTGAACATGCGTATGCGCAAGCACAAAAGACCTTTGTTGTAATCCGAAACATTAAAAACACTTAATCTTTTAAATAGCTTTTTTTACCCTTCGCCACCGTGCTTTGAAAGAATGGCAAGTAGTTAGTTGTAAGAAAGTTTAGTTGAAACTCTTAAAGAACTTTAATCTTTGACTCTAGATAGTCAAGGTAGTCCTAAACATACATAGGTAGGTATTAAATGATCTAATATTTGACAGATGCAGATAAAAATCATCTTTCTCTTGGGAATTAAGTAAAAATTAATTGTAATAAAATAGTACTTCTACCTACCTATAGGAAGTACTGTTATGTACGTTTATGTTTAAAGAATTGCTGTCCCATCAATTAATAAAAACAAATGAATCGATCGATAAAAATATTCGCTCCAACCGTTTTCAATGAAAAACATCACAACCAAACTCATCTATCAACGAGTCAACCACCATAATCAACCTTCAATACAAATCCAGCACCGTATGTAGATTTGATGACACCTGACTGCGACCAGCTACCCTCTTTTACCAACTGTCTAAACAAGAGTCAACCTTATCCCCCGGGAACAGGGTGTAATTGCTGATTTAACGGATGTAAAGGTACGTTTGTGTGATCGGATGTAGGGTGACATACCCAAATTCAGGTTTGCAGTGCATGCTAGTGGAAAATCACATGTCAAGTCGAGTGCTGCACCTATACGTGTTGGAGTGACGTCATATTAACGTTGAGTTGCACGGAAAAATTGTTTGGTAGTTTTGGGATGAGGTTATTTGAACTGGAGCCACGGAATAAATAAAGTTGTATCTTGGTTGAGTGCTCGCAGCAAGATAGATATATTAATATGAAGGTAGTCATAGACAGTTTTATGCAATGTAGATATTAACTCATGTTGCGTGTGCCCGACAGGGTCCATAATGATCTCAATTACCTACCTCACCTACTTACCTAGTTATATGCTGAGTCGGGACCTCATTCGTGACATCACGCGGCGTTATATTGTTTGTTTTTTGTATTTTTTTATGTGTTTTGTCTTGTCGTTTTATGTACATAATGTAACGTCGCGTGTTGTCCCGAATAAATCTATTTTCTTTCTTTCTTTCTTTCTTTCTTTCAATTATTATGTACTTTTAACAACCCTTGCTTGTACATTATGGAAGCAATAAAGTTTGAGTATTGAGTATCATAGTTACCATCGATGATAAACTTTGTCGAGTTTACATATGAGGTCTTGAACATTGCCGTATGGTTGCTGATTTATCAGTATTATGTATAATAACTTTTTTGCGTTGATTAACCCGAAGTATAAGTACAGTCTAACATCCACATTCCTAGTGAATCGAATTGTTCCCTGACTACTAACACAGTTCATTTACTTAATTTGCAAAAACCGCCAAATTCTTGTCCCGACTCTCGCTTTCAGTCTAGTTGCGTAACGCATTGATTAACTCTTACTTAGAGTAAATCAACTAGGAATAGTATATGTTGTGCTGAATCCACTTAGTCGCAAAATGAACAGCTGACTGTTACTGTACTTTGCAAGTTGACTACCGTATTACCATTGTTACTGTACAGTACCGTCGCAGTACAGAACAGTCGGTCCCAATTGTTAGTCGTAAAACAATAATCATTGAACCAAGTTCGTTCCCTGCAACCTAAACGATCCTGACAATAGGACTGCCTAATAGTCCATATGACAAGCAAGCATCTAGTATATTCTATTTTAAGATATATACAGAAATCCTGCTGTCCACATTACCTAGCCGTGAGTTCATTTTCAATATACCTCAAGTAAAAATCACATATTTTTCACTCGGTGCACGCTAAAACAAGTAAAGTTATCAAGTGCCACTGCAGTGCGGCACATAGCTCATACATTATACTTACTTATAACCAACGTTACTAGCTAACTTGACGTTTATTAATGTAGGTAATTAGGACGGTAGTAAGTTATAGTAACTAATGATTACTTAGGTTATTAATACGTGGCAGGGGGCGGTCACGAAGTAGTGTACAAAATCTTAATATATGACGTGTAAAATCACGCGTTACAGTTTTGACCCTGAACTGCTAGTAGTTTACTAATAGTAAATATTAAAAAAGCAAATAGAAATAAAGCACCATAACTAATTTATTGAAAACGTATGTTATTTATACTCCTATTCGATCAATTACCAATTAAAATCGTAGTTAGCCTCGAACTGGGATCTCGCGCCTACATTTTGCCTCATAGAAAATTTTTTTTGAGATAAATTGCTTTTATACCATTTTTTCCTAATCGTAATTGTTTGATTTTTGTATATGTGGTTCAACTACAGGAAAAATGCTGTCACTTATTTGGCTCAACATATTAGCATTGCAATTCAGAGAGGCAATGCCGCCAGCATGATGGGAACGCTACCACTGGCTTGAGCGCTTGAGTTTCCTATAAGCTCGATGTCTTGTAGGTAACTTAGTTCTTTGCTGTATATAGTTTTATTTTAGTTTTTGAAAATATAGGTAATTGACCCTTAGATAGTCACTCAGGGTAATACGAATGTTATATTTAAGTTTAAGTTTTAAATATGTAGCTGGTTTTGAGAGAGACTCCCACACCAGTCTAAAAAAACTTGCCTCCCAATTACGTGTATGGCGTAATATCATTTATATAATTTCTATTGCAATAATGCAAATATCTTTGGGTTACAACTTGTATAATTATACAAGTTGTAACCCAAAGATATTAATAAGATGCTAAATGTCTCTGAGAGACGGACAGACAAAGTGCTGAACCACCCAAGTCAACTTAGAGACCTCGCATCGCTTAGTCAATAAATAAGTTTTGGTTTCGTTGATGAATTAAAATTCGTTCGTTGCAGTGGAATATAAACTGTTGCAAGATACAAGTCGAACACGAAAGTTATCCACGTAATAGCGACAAGGTATTTCTTGAACCGATATAATGCGCGGAAGCTACCCAGCAACACGAGCTAAGTATAGAAAACAAACAAACAAGGGGCACGAAAGCCTTAGTTTCCTAACTCCTCCTGGTTACAGAACCAGGTAGTCCCGGTTCACATGGTAGTTGGTCGGGCGAGTGCCGACATGACGCTGTAATGCGCGGTTGCGCGCCCGCGGCGTCCGCCGGCCGCGCCGCTGCTCCCACGGTGGTTTGTGATACAGGCTGTTTGAGGTCTACAGGAACAAATAACATAATGCTGGATGATGATGATGATATCTTAATATGGAATATGCATTTTTACACGCTTTATATTAGCTTCACTTGTATGTTTGTATGTTTGTAACCAACTTTTGGGCGCGATTTTGACCCACTTTAAACGGTCAGATTTCATTCAAACTTTGTTGATTTTTCGAGGACCGATGACTATACACTAATTTGATAAGATTATTTTACTATTCATTTATATTTATTCAAAAAATTTACACTACTCTTAATTCAAATATATTTAAAAAAAAATCTAGTTTTTCTATATAAAGCGTGTTTTTTAGTTTTTTTAACTATTATTAATTGAAGTGATACTTCTTATGGGAGAGCTTTGAAATTCTGATACGCATCCTTTTTGTGTGACGAAATGTGATGGGGGTAAACTGAACACTGAGATGAATAATTGAAATGTTTCTCTGAACTTACTTGTAGGTTTTATTTACTCTGCAAAAACATGGTTGTAGTCTCATTGTTTATTTGAGTTTCATGTCAGTCAGTCGTATAAGTTTCGTACAAGAAGCTTGGAATAAGGAAACTTCCTAATTCCTAACCTTTTTGTTTTTTTTTTTTTTAATTTGTGACAGGCTAGTATTTGACCACCATCTCACCTGATGGTAAGTGACGATGTGATCGAAGCTGGTAAACACACTAGACCTGGAATACGTAGGCTCTCAAGGATAACTGCCGGAACACCGTATTTGGCTTGGCGGCAGACTTTCAACTTGATGGTGGTAAGCTACTTTGGTAGCAAGCCAGGCGAGCAACTCACAAAATGCTCTACCACCTCTCAAGGCTATCATTTCATATTGATAAATTTAGAAAGGAAACATGATGTGCATGTCGGCCATAACTATATCAAATCGATTACAGTCCGTTGAAAGTCTTATTCTTTTTGAAAAAATAACACAACTTAAACCAGTATGTAGTCACAGGTAGTTTCCATGAGAGCAAACAGACAACTATTTGCTCTCTTAGTGAAACTATGATCATGTATTCCTACCAAAGCCGCCTGGATGAATTAACGTATTTCTTGCATACAACACTTACACTTTACGCGTTGAATTCTCAAGCATAGTTCCTAGGAGTAAGTCCGAATTAGTGACGGCATGGATTGCGTGAGATATGGGATTAGGGGTTACTACTAAATAATTTAAATGCAAGCAAAGCTCATAAAAACCGAATTCACCGCTTTATTTTCGGAACCCGTGATCAGATTTCATGAATTAAATACACATGATTGAGGATAACTCATAAACTACTGGTAAGATATTAATCAAATTTAATTGGGACGACTTGTGATGCACCAGCTTTTAGATAAAAATATAAATAAACAAAATCGGTTCATCTAGAAAAAAGTTCTGAGGTAACTCATAAAAAAATACAGTCAAATTGGGAACCTCCTTTCTTTGAAGTTGGTTAAAAAACGAACAAACATAAATGCCATAACGACGACCACTTAGGTTCCTAGACAGGATACTATGACTTAATGCAGGAAAACAGTAGAATGATGATGATCCAGTAATAGTTAATACACACAAATATGTACCATTCCTAGACAAACCTTCGCTTTCAAGATCCATTATTATTTTTGAATAATAGTTAACGAGTCCTCCCTGTATAACCCGCAGTAGGTCCCAACTCGTGCTGTGCGCGGCGACTGTTTGCACAGTGGTGCGATTATCGAGTGGCGATCGGTAGATCACGATGCGCAAGCGCACAGTGGTGCCGACCGCCGCGATCGATGTACCATAATATGCTTTATTGTATGCAAAGCGTTTAAATGGGAATAATGTGAACAAAGCGGTTGTACCGAAGACAATGCTTTTATGTACAATATTGTATTTCTTTAAACGTGTAAGCTTTCATAAATTTTACTCCTTTGTTGTAGATAAGACCTGTGTTCATAAGACTCTAGAAATTTTGCCATAGAATTGTAGGAAGTAGTAGAATAATATTGGTAAAATGATGATAACAGTTTGGTTAATGTATATGTAAATGCCTTGATCGTGGTCTACTTTGATTGTATTTATCCCATACCTCTGTAGTCGCTGCGCGCTTTGCTATATAAATTTTAGCAGGCCGACAAAATGTTGCATACTTATTTCTTATTAATTTGTATTTGTATTTGTAATTACTAATCGTTCGCGCCGAACTGTTCGCGCCTACATTATGCCTGATAGAGAAAAACTTTTAAAGTTAAGTATTCATAACTTTTTTCTTTAAACTAATTGTTTGATTTTGTATGTTTTGTTCAAGTACAGGATATAACGGATATTGTACGTAAGTTTCAGCTTTATACCTAGAAACTAAATAGGTCTAAAAACATAGATTTTGGTGGCCTACCAAATTGTAATTTTCCAACGTAGTTGTTATTTTTAAATTGGTTTCGTGCTTTACTTGCAGAGTTCTTTTCAACATTACCCACAAAGATAGATAAAAAAATATAATTTTACTCCCCGCTTACGTGTATGGCCTGTATGGGTACCATACAGTCATAGTTTTACATATTCTCTATAAGTTATTCGCTTGAATGGTTTAGACGCTAGATGTCTCTGACAGACGGACGGACGGACGGACAAAGTGTTGCACCACCCAAGTCAACCTAGAGATCTCGCTTCACTCAATCAATTACATGTATAACAAAAGCTATTTAATCAAGCTGTAAATAATACGTTATATTTTTTAAGTTAAATATTCATTTAGTAACCGTTAGTTTATATTTCGCCGTGTTTTAAGTCTAACATCTAAACATGACCGAGCTTTGCTCGGTTTTTTGTTTTTGGTAGAATGTGTTTGAATTTGTAACCTCAGAAAGCTCCATCTAGTGTCGAGTAGAAATAGTTTTTTACATCGGTCATGGCGTAATAGATGGCGCTGATAGATTCTTAAGCCCAGTTTTTCAAATGCAGTTTGGGAACCGAGCATTTCGCGGACCTGGAACGTTGATAAATCGATTCTTTGGGCCGAAAAACCCCTAATCTGTAACTTTCATGAAAATTGTTGGAGCCGTTTCCGAGATCCAGGTTACGCATATATATATACAAGAATTGCTCGTTTAAAGATATATATGTTATTATTATATATGTTATACATTATTATATGTTATTTAAAAAATCAATGTGTAAGCGTTTTATACATATCGCACTGATATTACAAACTGACAAATTTGTGTGTAAGGTGTAAGGTCTCTTAGTAGCTTAGATACACCGCAAGTTCAATAAACATTCATATGAAATTTGGACAATCCGTATTCCTAGAGGCACCACTGTGCGCTAACTGCTGAGAACCAGAACCGCTATGGTTCCGATCGATGTAGGTACTAACCCAACCTTTACCTACTCGAACTAGCGCATAGCACTATAACAGCATTCCAAACCTTATACGGATTTGAAGAAACAATGTAAGCATAATCTTGAGAGTAATAGCACTAAACGCAGTGAACACAAAAAATACAGCTATTTGAGAAAATTGTGCATTTTTCTTATCTGATAGACCATATTATTAATATGATCCGTAATGATTATAAATATAAGGTAATTTTAAGAACACTTTTATTTCATAAAATAACAGAAAAATTATGACTAAATATAAACTTAAACAAATTAAATATAACCCTATATAATTTATGATATATTAAAACTTATAAAACTAAAACAATCTAAAATCCAAACCTATATCGAGCAGACCGCTGTCAATAGGCAAACTATAATAATTTATACGCAAGCAAAGCTTAAAAAAACCGACATCACCGCTTATATTTTGGTTTTGGCTTGATTGATTTCGATAAATTTATATGGGACCTCTGAAGTATAATATACCTCAATCAATCTCTACATCTATCAAGAAAAAAAATCATCAAAATCGATTCATAATTGGGAGAATTATCGCGTAACATACAAAAAAAAACACACAGTCGAATTGAGAACTTCCTTTTTTGAAGTCGGTTGAAAAAAAAAGATAGCCCTTATTACCTGCATGAAATCTATAAAGAATGTTGGTTCTGGTTTTATATTTCTAATCCTGGTTGTGACTGTGCGGTGAGGGGCAGCGAGTGTGAAATTGTTAAAAAACAATGTCAACTGTTAGTAAGTGATAATGATACGGGCATCTATTCCGGGCATAGATTATCTTTATATCGACGTCGAAAACGAACGATTTTCTTTTCTTATGAACCATCGAATCAACTGAAATTTCAACCAATCGACTGTCGTATCGACGTCGCATCAATTCAAACAATCGTAGTTTGACGACCAGAATAGACCTACTGGAATTACAGGTGCTAAAAACACTAGGCTTGGAATAGAATTTGACAGACACCAAAAAAATCCATCCTAAGGGTTTCTTCTCGTTCTGCTTCAGCTGCCGATACCTTGTATAGTGTTATCTACTTGTTATGTCCTTTTGGTCTTTAGAGACGAGTAAGAGAGATCCTATAGTTTACGCCGAATTAACCCAAAAGTGTTTAGTTTCATAACCTAAACATAAATTTAGTTATTCAAGTGCTACCATAAAACAGACTATATTTTAGTAGCTTTCCTTGAGCGTCATTACAAGGCATTTCACGGGCCCGCGTGTTTTCTTAGTTGTATTTAAAAGAATACACTACAAGAGATGTTATATTTTTACGATTGTGTTATGTTTTTATTGAAAAAGTGCAAAAAAAAACAAGGTTATAACCAGCGGTGCGTGGTACCACTTATACTGAACAAGTCCACTCAGCATTTAAAAAAAAATTCTCTTTGTGCACAAAACAACATGTATATGATTAATTATTATGTAAAAAATGTTATGTATTTTTGGAACTTTATGTAGGTCTGTGAGTGTGAAATCGTTTTATGTTATGCATGGTTATGTTTAAATTGTTAGGTCAAATTATGGAAATATATTATTGTTTACATATCAATAACAATGCATCAGCATCATCATGGACGCGAGCGAATCTGCGGGACACAGCTTGCTAGTACATATTTCAATAAAAATATATATATACCTATCTGGAAATCCCTTTTACATAACCTAGCTGGATTTTACATTCATATCTCCAACAACAATGTAAAATCTGGTATAAAAACCGAACAAAACCTTACAATGGCTTCTCAAGTACATACTATGACTAGATACTGCAGTATATATACGTACTACAGCGATGTGTGTATAGAACAATGGTTATCTCAACGTTACCATTGTCATCATAAATCCAAGGAAGCGCCCATTTTGTACTTTTTAACGGCGCGCAGTCTCCAAACAGTATTTTTATTCAAAGTAGCCACTTAGTAAATAAAATATGTGTGTATCTAAAACAATGAACAGGAAGAAGGTGGAGATAGATGGAGATTGTCCTTTTTCCGGCGCTGGTTCCGCTTTTTTTTAATTTAGTGCGTGTGTTTCCTTTACACATAATGCTAGGAAAAGGGTACGAGGCAGTTTTAATGTTGTTTTGTTTTTAACTATGAAGCTAACTGTGGAGTGCACGTAAACTAAATGAGTAAAAACTCCATGGTAGGTACTCAAACAGACTTTAAATCCACATCTATAGACAGTGACTTGGGATAATTAGAGTAGTTATAGCCGAACAACATTGCTTTAAAATCTAACTAAAAGCCCTGAGATCTCTTTCGTTTTCATTTTATTGCATAGTGACAAGAGTCGCCTAAGGGTCTTGATATACCAAGCGCCCGAGGCGTGCGCTCCGGGCGCTGTGAAGATAAAATGTATGTCGCCTAAGGAACCTTCATATACAAAATAGATGGGGCGCGCGACTCTTTATAGGTTCTAGTGTAACAAAATATACAACAAGCCCTGTACGCCTAGGGCGTTTCCATATCTATTTCAACAAAAATTCAGTACTTATGCGAGAAATTATCGATTTAAACAAAATGGCTAATAAATTATTATTTCCGTTTTCATCTCCCGCATATATCAGCCAACAAAAATTTTCAAAAACTGGATAAATAAAATCAACTTTATATATTCAACCCGCTCACAAAGTTTCACGAGAATTGATTGAGAAATGCAACCTTTAGAGAAGAACAGCCGGACATCCGGACATACGAAAACATATTTGCCCAAGCTGAAACGGAGACGCTACGCGCTCGCTTGGTTAATAACGAAAGAAAAAAATTGTCTCTTGTACAATATGGCCGCGGGTTCTAACCCCTGCGCCATGCGATATAGTTTTTTCAATTTTTTTTTTAAATACGTTAGGCAAGCGTTTAACCACAATCTCACCTGATGGAAAGAGATGATGCGGCCGAAGATGTAGCACGCTTGCCTAGAAGATACCTGATCACTCTTGACTTGAAGACTCCGAAATTATACTGTTCGGGGAACAAAGACGAGGGCAATGAGTTCCACTACTTCGCTGTACGGATGATAAACGTAGAAGCGTAACGCTTCAAGCGAGCTGGAGGTACGTCAACCATGAATGGATGACGTTTGACTGTTTGTCTTGTTGTTAGATGGTAAAACGGGCTTGGGGGAATTAACTCGTATAATTCCTGCGCACACTCTCCGAAATGCAAACGATAGAAAACCGATAGGCTCGCTACCTTTTAAATATTTGTTCTTTAGGAACAAAAATTTACTGTTAAATATTTTTTCCTTAGTATTATAGGACTCGTTGGTGCAGTGGGCCATTAGAATAGAAGACATCTGCACAAACATTTTAACCGCCCTTTATGTAGATAACCAAATTAGCATTTTTTTAAAGCGCACGGAAAAGAAATGTTTAGTTGTTTGGCAAATTTGCATTCGTTCGGTCCTCGCTTTTGTCTCGACTTCAAATGCATTAATTTGTTAGGATTTTTACGAACTTTTCTTTAAAAAGGACAATTAGGTGGGAGATTAGGACGTTGACAATGTCCTCGAGTATTTTAATGGCTCTTAAGATTATTCAATAAGAAATACAAACAAAGCAAACATTCAAAGAAAATACTTTTATGCAAATATTGGTTCGGTGGTAAAAAAATCTTTAAATATATTTTCGCCGTGTAGGTAATGGTAAATTATAATTATTGATGGATTTGGATTTGTTTTACAATTTCTTCAAATAACGAAATAGTCTAATCAAACGATGTGACGAAAGAAAAATATCAATTTATTTACAACAATAGTAACTTAAATACATATGTAAAAATATCTTAAATTTACTACGTCGTAAAATAGTTCCAACCCAACAATGCTGTTCAAACAATAAATACTGAATGTCTCATTAGTAGCTTCTTATTAGTACTTAACTATGTCTGATTAGTAACTTAAGTAACAACTATTGTACGTCCGAAGAGGACAGACTGTTATTACTATTTAACATCTGCTTTTGTACACAGTTATAACAATAAAATGTTTTTATTAAATTCTTATTCTTGCGGTATTTGGAAAACATGTACACTTACGAGTATTTTCACCAAACATAGCTAAGAACACTTTGATTTAGTCACGTTTCATAAATAAAAAATATCAAAATCAGTCCAGCCGTTGGGGTACTACCATGCCACACAGACAGAAACAGATACCTACACACTACAAACTTATAACAATTAAAATATATATGTTTCCGTGAAAAGTTTATAGTCATGATAAATGATTATAAAAAGTGATGAAACAACACCTTTTTAGGGGTTCACTACGCCTTTCCGTAATACATTTAAGCTTGTTACATTTCACTTGTGACAACTCGCATAACGTTTATTTAAACAACACGTCATTTAAGCACAATATATTACACCTTTGGTTCATTTCACCTAAAATGATTACTGCCATGGTACATTTCATCTAAAATTCATTAAGTCAAATGATATCTCGATGCCATTTGATAAAGATTTGTTTTACCAATTTCACATTTCAACTAAACTTTGTGTCAGGTTGTAGTACTGGTTATTAAGGGACATATTTATAAGCGTTGTCATACCAGATTTTCTCCTAAAACGCGCGTTTTTGTAATCGTTTTACACGGTAATGACAACATTTCGATAAAATAAATATTCGTCGGAATCTGTATAAATGAGTTCTTCTTCTTAGAATATTCATAACATTTAGATGTAAGAGAAAAAATATCAAATCACTTGCAAATTTAATGGTTTTTTTTCTTTTTGAAACCATTCTACTTCGTCCCTTCAAACCCTGTGAAAGATAGATAATATAAGTATACTTACTAGAGGAATGATTTCTTAATCTTATTTTATTTTGAATTATTATTAATATTTTTTTTTATTAAGTTGTTGATAAAAATAAATTTAAAATGAATAATGCTGAATTATCTGTGAAATAATAATAATGTAGGGATTATAAAAATAGAAGATATCACAATTATCTAAACCGATCCAAGAATTTAGAAGTTACATAAATGTAGTTTCTGTAATATGTAGCAGTCGAGCAAAAAAGAGCAGAGACTTTTTTTGTGCTATACAGATTATGGTTTTGTTGTCTTACCCACAAAAATGATTACAAAAAGCACGTGGAAACATTGGTGTCGCACACACTGTATCGTCTTAGTTGTATTGGATGTAACTTGTTGTTTTTATTAAGTTAAGAAGTTATGTTAGCTCTTCGTATAATTTCGAGCCATGTTACCTAAAACTTGTGGCACTTAAGATGCAATAATCTTAGTATCTTACCTTAACTACCCTCACTTCATATTGTGTGCGGTTTTCGTGTGGAATGTGCCTTGGTAACAATATGTGAAACTTTGGTTTGAACTCGCGTTTAATTTTATTAATAAATTGTACATTAAACTTTTGTAATGCATTCTTTTCATACGATTTTCTTAATATTATTAACAACAGCATTACGAATCAGTTTCTCAAATATAAAGAAAACTAAAATTGTACACAGAAAAATATACCAACACTAAATTGGTGTCCTGGCAGCAATTTTTGTTTTTTTCTAGGTTTGGCGTAGGATTTTAACTTTGTATGATTTACCTACACTCATGCACGTTCACTAAGAATTTGCGGTTAATAATCAGCCATTATTACTTATTAACATAAGGATAATCACAATTAATGGAAAATAATAAGGCATTTGGCAGCGAATCCTTTATTCTTGCGGAATTATTTCTGAACTGCAATGCTAATTACTAATACATGATACATTATATAACAGCATTTTGACACACACACACACAAACCAGGCAAACGGATTTTTTTTAAATATAATTAAATGTATAATACAATCTACACTATAATTATAAAGATGTAAGTTTACTTTATCGGTTAGTTCGTGCGTTTGTGGCTAGACGGTAATACGCAATTACTGACCCGATTCTGAAAATTCTTTCAGTAATAGGAAACTACAAGGAGCCAAAACGAAGTTCTAATATAGTTGGTTCCATGTTCTTTAATTTTGGTTGATTATAAACAAATACTAACATCAATTGGATAAAGGTGAAGTTTAATAACATTTTTAACCGTCTTGAAAAAAGGAGGAATCTTTTTTTATGTATGTTCCCCAATAAATAAATAAAAATAATAATAATAAATGTATTTATATTCTCTCACACAGGTATCTGCTAGTTAACAATTAAGGTACTTATTACTAAAGCGTAAACCAGTGTTGTGAGAGACTGGTGCCTGATGTAGCAATCACTCGAAGACGCCTAAACTGATTCAAGAAATCATTTTTTTGTTTAAAAGAGTGCACTTTAAAGGTGGTCCCATTCTAATTTGATCAAGATTTGATAAAGGGTTTCGGAGATAATGGCGATTGATGTCGCTTATTAGTTCTTTAAACTCGTATATATTATTTTTTATACAAGTCTTTTAATTTTCCTACAGCACCAAGAAAAACTTTTCGTCCCATTCATTTTCTCTCCCAACAAAACTTTCCTAATAAGGACTGTCCAAACAGAAACAAAACAACATTTCATTATGTAAATGTGTCCAAGTTTAATGAAACCACTATTTTACCAACCGCAGCTTTAAATTACTTCTCTTTATAGCCCCCAGGTACATAAGTACATAGACTGGAGAAAATGGAGGATGTCATTTAGCACAGAGCAGTTCAGTTGGAGCAAAAACTAAGCCACGCCCCCATCTCTCGGCTGGGCGGAGCTTCACCACGCCCCTTACCCCTCCTACACAGATCCTCATTTTCCCCGATTCTTATGTAATATTTCCCGGGGTGGAGGGTGGACATTTGTCTTTCCCTGAGCCCCAGGATTATTAAATTTACTGAGCCAGCTCGCCAAAATGGCGGGCCATTGCTATCCTCGAAGCAGATCCTTTCATATAGCTAGATAAGAACCTATGTGCGGGTTTCTAATACCTACGGAGTACGTGGGTCTTTATGAGAATATATGAGAACTTTACTTTCTACGTGGGAAATGGGGAAAGATTTTCTTTGAAGAGAATATTTGAACGAGCGCAGTTACTGTGTTTTGCTTTCGAAATGTGGGTAGGTGTACTGAAATAACATGATACAACTATAAACTTTTGGTACTTATATATTTCCTACGCTCTCTCACAAATATCTGTCTATTATGTCTATTAGGTCTATTAAATTACGAATACAATCAACTGCCCCTTTGCTTAATTAGGTACGCGTTCGACTTTTAAAGCAATTATCGGGTTCGATTCCCGTTTAAAACACAAATTTTCTCCCCGTAGGAAATTTATTTTCTGTTTCTTGTGTGCTTATGTATGTGATGTGATTGTTATCTGCACCCACAACAAAAGTTATCGTACTTAGTGTTTTTGTTTTCATTGTGAAAGTGTTAATGTTTTTTATGTTTAATGACATACCAATAACTATGTGATTCCGGGCTAAAATTATTATTGTTGTGTCTTGTGAAATAAAATAGGTGACAATGACAATATTTTTATTATACAAGAAAAGGTGTACTTAATATTTTTTTCATAATTTTAAGATATATCTTTAAATAAAATATGATAGGAATAATAACCATTATCATCATCTTATCCGTAAGAAGTCCACTACTGGATATTGACTCCTTAATTGATATCCAAAAATAAGAGTTGGAAGCAGCCTGCGTCCAGCGTCTTCCTGCGACCTTCACTATACCGTCTGTCCACCAATTCATAAATTAACGATAAAAAATAGTAATTAACATTCTAAATCAAAATCAAAACCATTTATTCACGTGGGCCCCAAAGAGGCACTCATAAAAGTTAATAATTGTACAGCCAGATTCGCAAAATTACAGCCATCTCGAGAAGAACCTAACAAGAAACTCGGCGGCGCATTATTTCTTAACTCTAATACATAATTGTATAAACCTAGGTATATCTATATTATGTAGCCGCTAGAAAGCGCTTGTGCAGTTTGCCTCCATGCATCCTTGTCATTAATATACCTAGTCGATCGTTTTATAGTAAGCTTTCTCAATTAATGCCCGTTTTATTACAGATTTGAACTTTCCCAGTGGTTACGATTCAGTTACGATTTTAGGAATTCTAATGTATGTAAATGGTTAAGGAACATAGTACGCTATTGTTTATTCAGTTCGAATTGGTTCAAAACCTTCTCCGCTCAAAGTTTACTAATGCCAGAAGCTGGGAACCGAATATAATTTTGATTTTCGAAAGGGTTTTTTAATCATTTATTATTCAAAAGCATTTACCATATGCTTTATATCTAGATTTCTTAAGTAATAAACATAATATTATATATTTTTTAATATATAGTTTTTGAAAAACTTAAGTAATGTATACAAGAAAAGGTGTACTTTATATTTGTTTCATAACTATAAGATATATATTTTTATGAAATTTGGTAGGAACAATAACCATCATCATCATCTTGTCCGTAAGAAGTCCACTTCTGGATATTGACTCCTTAATTGATTTCCAAAATTAATGGTTAAAAAAAAACGTTAATATTTGTTTTTCTTATTCAGAGAAAGACATTATGATCCCACTCATTTTAAATACACAAAAACATATATTATACTTAAAATATAATTTAATAAATAATCAAATATAATAAACTAGCTGTGACCCGCAGCTCCGCGTTAGTTTCAGTCAAAAAGTAGCGTGTTAATCCAGATTATAATGTTCCTGAGGCTGTAATTTTGCAAGTCTGGCAGTAGACTCATTAACTTTCATGAGTGCCTCCGTGGGCCCATGTGAATAAACGATTTTGATTTTAAGCTATATATGTTAGAACTTTTAACCAAATTTGTTTATTCTAATTTACTGTAATAACTTATTAATAAAATTACTTTTAATTTTACTATTCAGTTCATCACTTTAACTTCATATCACCTCTGGCAGCAAAATATTGATAACTTAATTTTTATTATTAAATGAACTACTCAAATATCAATGTTCATCGATATAAGTTCAAAAACAATGAACTTTCATACAAACGTTTTCACCCCATTCTTAGGAGTAGAATTTCTAAAAATCCTTTCTTAGTAAACTTCTACGTACTAAGACAAATGTACCTACCTTACAAATTTCAAGTTTCTACGACCAGCTGTTTAGGCTGTACGTTGTCTCTAAGTCAGTCAGTCATTAAGTCTGTCAGTCAGTCAGTGAAATAGTATGTCAGAACAAATATTCTTATAGTATTAGATAGATGAATGAACAACTTATTATTTGGATTTATTTGGCAACTACGATACAAATCTTTGAATTATGTGTGAATGCGTTTGTTTGTATCATAAAAATATGTTCAATAATTTACTCATAATCATATGTAAATTATTTTAAATATTCATATATAAAAGCAAAGGAAATTGGAACGTCAGGTTATAACATAATCATAAAACTACCCCAATGTTGAAAAAAAAAACTATGGCTAATACTGTAATGTGGATTTAAAATGTTGTTTTTATTTTTGAAATAAATATATCCAATATATCAATATGCCCATAAAATAATTTCACTGAAAACATAATAAAATAAAATAATTCATTAGGTAGTCACTTTTTTTTTGGAGGTAGGTGCTAATAGCTTCTGGATTGTTCGTTTGTGGAATGCAAATCAAGTTAATACGATATGTATTCACGCAAATTAATCTCTTCACTGATCACTTATATTTAAGTTGGATAGTTTTTGTGAGTTTGAGTGCGAGATGTTTCAAATTTAGTTTGTTATGTTCTATGACTAGTATTGCATGCCTTCTACACTGCGGGTACCGGGTTTGGTTTTCGGTAGGTATACAAATTTATAAGAAAAAATATAAACTATTATGTATAATAAATAGAAGAAGAAGAATGAAGTAGTAAAATTTAAATTTTGAATATATAAATATTTTTTCTTTTTTTGTTTGTTGCTCAATCATACCACATCATCACGATGTTATTGTTTGGTAGGATGATATTTTTATTTTATTAGACATTCCAGTTGGCTCAAAGGGCTCGTCTCTGTCCTCTGCACAGTGGATCTGTTCAATTTCCGACAGCAGCACAATTATTTTTACAAAGGGACATATGTACTTCTGGTGCTGGGTGTGATTTTGTAGTGATGTAAATGTTTCCGGCACTTACGGTACAAGTGTTTGGACTTAGTGTGGGGCTGTGAGTGTGAATGCGTTTTGATATTAATTCAGCGAAAATAGATTTTTATAAATTAAACATATTTTTATACTAGCCACGACCCGTGGCTTTACCCGTATTGTTCAGTTCGTTGTGTTTAGATCGATTCAAGGTTTCATGTAAACTCGTAGTAAGGTTATGTGCATCAAGTTGTATTGACTAAGTCAAGCAGAATTTTTCTCGAAAATGGTCTGCCAAAAAACCAAATAAATAATATTTGTTTGAACTTTTCATGATATTTTTATATGTGCTTTTCATTTTATCGAATTATAAAACAAATAAACTTTAATAAAAAATCCAGAAAAATTGATTGACACTCTTTTGAATAACAGAACCGAGGGTATAAAAAGGCTCGCCCGCCGGCAACTAGCGCACTCAAACCGACATGCAGCTGGAGGTAAGTTCACTTCTTCCTCGTCTCTTCTGTAATTCATTTTATTTTGCTTTCTTTTGTTCTTTCCCTATAACTTTTTAAGTTTCTTGGGTAATAAGATTCGCTGCTGAATTTGCAATTATGTTATTTGATAATGGGACGCGTCGCATGTAACGCGCCGCCATTTTGTGATTGCAAATGGCACGTGCTGGCTTGTAATTTTGATTTCTTTTATCTTTTATTGTTTCCTAATCGTGTTCTAATAATGTATTAGCTTCAGTTTTGTGTTTTCTTGCGCCAATTGGATATCTGTATTGACAAGATCGCGTGTTTTCTTGACAAACCTCATTTTAATAAAGTTATTGACTTTAGGCTCCGATGGGTACCTTAATAAAATGTATTTTTATATGTTTTACCTTTTTTTTTCTCATCCGCAGTAAGCTCCTGCACAGACCGCGACCTGCCGCCGCGTGGTGAGTATTTTTTATTCCTTGTTATAACGTGTATTCGTATATATTTCGTTTATTAAATTATTCAGTGTCACCTTTAACCACGTGGAACTAGTTCATTGCTTAATATATGTAATTTAGCTTTTACCTTACGTTTAGCCTAATTAATCGTTTTTTATTTTGATAATCCTGTGCTGTATAATTAATAATAAACGCTTTCACACTCACAGCCCCACACTAAGTTCGAAGACGGTGTCGTGGGTGCCGGCAACATTCATATCACACACGCAATCACAACCAGAAACACGAATTTTCCTTGGGGAGAAACAAAACAAACAAACAAACGCTTTCACACTCACAGCCCCACACTAAGTTCAAAGACTTGTATCGTGGGTGCCGGAAGCATTCACATCACACACAGATTACACCCAGAACCAGAAGCACAAATATCTCTTGGGAAGGAATGTGTGTTCTCGCCAGGAATCGAACCCGATACCCTGCTTAGAAGGCAATCGCACACCCAAATAAATCAACGGGCACAATAATAAACTAGGTGTGTAAATGTATATACTGATGATGACGCTGTCCTTTGTTGCAGACGACGCGGCGGCGGTGGCGGAGTGCCCGCGGCGCGGCGCCGCTGCCGCCTGCAGAGGTCGCGAGGGCGCCGCGCCGCCCCGACGGACGTCAACCGTGTCACGCCACAAGCAACTATAGCACGCGGCGCGACAGCGTCGCCTGCGAGCGACGCCGCCGCGCCGCCGACACCGCAGCGCACGCTGCCGCGACTCCCAGCGAGCCGCAAGCAGAGAACGCGCTTTTCATTTATTTCGTGAGTACAAACAACCCTTCGATCATAATTATGTTTTAATTCAACTGTTTTTTTTTGTGTTACCTTTTTCTAGGTGAGCCGATTACGACGTTTCTTTTATTTCAGAGCTGATGCTCCTCATGTGGTCCCATTTAAATTTGATCAAGATTTTCGAGTTGTCCTCGATAATTTCGTATTTAATTCATTTAATCTGATCAAGGGTTCTGAAGATAAAGCGGTGAAGTCGGTTTTTTTTAGCTTTGCTTGCGTTTAATTATTTCGTCTTTTCTTGGGTATGTTAAAAAATCTGCCGTTGAAGCAGAATAGGTACTGCCCGTTGGTAACGGGCCGCTTAGTTCGGTGCGCGTTCGCCTTCTTAGCAGAAATATCGGGTTTGATTCCCGGCGCAAACACAAGTTTACCCCCAAAGAAAATTTGTTTCTGGTTCTGATTGTGATGTGAATGGTTCCAGCACCCACGGCAGTCATCAAACTTATTGTGGGGCTGTGACTGTGAAAGAGTTAGTTTGTGTTATCTACATGTTGAGCATTGAAACAGATTCATTGAAACTTACATTTTTGCGCAAGTTATGTATGAATTAGTTAATATTTTAATTTGTTTCTGGTTCTAGGTATGATTGTATGTGTGATTGAATGTTTTCGACAGCCACGATACTAGTCTTTAAACTTAATGTGGGGCTTTGAGCGTGAATGTGTTTATTTGTTTGTACTTAGCACCGTTCTTATTTTTTGTTTTGCCCTATTTATGGAACAGTTGATATAAAATTAGGGGCAGCAAATATGTGCATGGCATAACTATCGTCGTCTTTTTTTCAGTAACTTTGATAAGTTTTCCTTTGTTTCAGATGCATACATAAACATTAAAACGTAAAGCAAGACATCAACGTATTTATGGTTCGTGTTGTAATAATTTTCGGAGGAAATTTAAGTATAGGGTCATCAAGAGAAGCTTCTTGTTATAATTTTAGGTCGGGGCTACTTACAAACAAGTTTTGTTGTAGCTCCCGAATAAGTTGAAAAATACTACTGTGCGATTTACTTTCCGTTACTTGAGTGTGGTACGAGTGTTTTCTTATGTGGGAGATTAAGACGGCGATAATAAATTAAGATTCGTCTTCACTTTGTAAATAGAATAAGATTTAGATAAGTTTTTTGTTTTTGTCATTCACAACAGTCAGCGATGTCCAAGAGAGCATAATTTTTTTTTCAGTTTGTTATTATTATTGTTGGTAAAGATTACAAGGGTGTTTTTGTTACATTATTAGCGTAGTTTCTATCTAATACTTGTAGGTACTAATAAAGCCGTTTTGTATGGTATATCTACAAGATAGAATGTTTGTTAGTTGTAGTTAAGTTGGACTGGTTCCATGTTTCTTGGGGCTACGGTCCTGCATTTTTCATTGTCATTTTATTCTGCGTATCACAGGTCATAAAATTATAGTTACATTCAATTCATGATAACTGTTCAGTCTATTTTAATGTAAGTTTGTAGTAGTGTAAGTTATTCAAGTGTGCTTAACATATTGAAATGCGATTACATTGTATCTTGTTATTATCACTGTTTAAAATATATTTTGTGCTTACTTTTTTTCATAACTAAATAAAATCAGTTGTTTGTTACCTTTAGATAAGTGTGTTAAACATTCACGGATTAAAAATGTCTTTTCTAACCTTTTGATAACTAATAAAAATTTGTTTATTTTGGCTAGAAATGTTTTATTTCTGTTTATCTGAAACACTTACGAGTACCTATTTGAGAATCCTAATATTAGGAATCCTAAAAGCCTTTTATATTTTAGTGTTTAAAGAGGCCATCTTAGTAAAATTTACGTTTAAATCGTAACGAAGTCACATTTATATACATATATGAAAGATTTGCTGGTTTAAAGGTATTAGCTATGTACCAAATATAATATACCCACAGAATGTAGGTATATTACATTTGGTAAATATCCAATACCTTAATAAAAGGATGTAGATAAATTATATTTCGTATTATATTTTCTTTCATCTCCGATAGGCTAGCGTTCGACCACTTTCTCAGTGATGATAAGTGATGATGTGAAGATGGTTGACATGTTTGGCCTAAAATGATTTAGAACATAAATATTAGTAGGATTTGAATAAGAAAGTAGGAATGTGACTAATGTCAGATGAAATTGTATCTAATTGTAACAGAGACAAGTAAATTTACTCAAAACTGCTACAAATTATGTGTAGCGGCGTAGCATAATCGTAGAGCTACGTCTTTCACAAAGTGCTGTTACGAGCCATACAAATGCATTCACAATCGCATGGTCGCGTCGCGTCGTCTTTGGTGCCGCGGTTGCAGGAAATAATCACATTCAATCAGAAACGGTACCCAGTTGGTTTTAGCCCCCAAAGTGATTCTTCGAATGTTAATGTATGACAATTGTGGATTATTGACCGTTGATAGTTAGTGACCGTGCGATAGTGTAGACAAAACATATAAAGTTAAAACACTTACTTTGACCTCTATCTCTTCCTATTCGAAATATGACGGACTGATGAAATTTTCAACTTTGATGCTATGCTATTTTCCAAAATATGTATTTTTCTAGTATTAACACGTATAAATAAACATAAACTCTTTCACAAATACAGTCCCGTACTAAGTCCGAAAACATTCATTTCACACACGCATATCACACCCAGTGTGTAATGTGTAATCCACCCGTATTTATGTATGTTTTTCTTTTTACTTGATGAATTAGGCAAACCAAAACAAAATAAAACTGGCTAAGTGCAAGTCGAGTAGTTATGTTGGTAGGTAGTATGTATCTATTAGTGCTAGTTAATATTGTAGATTTAGTTATGGAAAGAGCGCTGTATGCTGAAACACCGGCGATGAGCCTAGTTCGGCAGCAAATACTCTACAACGATATTGCTAACTTAGCCTTTAAGAACACTATCGTGAAATATTGTACATTCTTTGGCAATAAAGATTTATTATTAATCTTAAAAGTCAGTTAGATCAACTTAAACGTTCTTTAGTTGATCTAACTGACTTTTAAGATTACTGACTGACTCTTGTAGTTAAAAACTCGCAGCACCTCCTTAAAACCACTTCAAAAGATTACCGTGAATATTTTGTAGAACAATATCGTGCCCTGCTGCGGTCGACGGCCAAGATGGCGGCGACAAAAAGCGCGCGAAGTAACAGATGATCTTCATTTGAATATTTTCGAGGGCCACTAGGGGATGTTTAGGGAAGAAACTGTCACACTGGCTGGTTTATAGTTTACTTACTTTGCCTCACGGTTTTGCCTGCGTCAATTATGTTAAAAAGTAGCTAGTAGTGTGTACACACAAGTCTGAGTATGAATTCAGCACATTCCAAATTTTATACAAATTCGTTCAGTCAAATGTTACGGCGTGAAGCGAAAACAAACATATATAAACATTTACACACAAACTTTCGTATTTATAATATGATTGTGATATTTCCATATAAGTTACTAAGTTTGGTAAAAATTATTGATCGACCGAAGCGAGATCTCTAAGTTGACTTGGTTTGTTCAGCACTTTGTCCGTCCGCCTGTCAGAGGTATCTAGCGTCTAAACCGTACAAGTGAATATAAGAAATAAACGCTTAAATAAATAAACGCTTTCACACCCACAGCGCACATTCACATCACACACATAATCACAACCAGAACCACAAATAAACAAACAAACAAACGCATTCACACTCATAGCCCCACACTAAGTTCAAAGACTTGTATCGTGGGTGCCGGAAACATTCACATCACACACACACATTACACCCAGAACCAGAAGCACAAATATCCCTTGGGAAGGAATTTGTGCTCCTGGCGGGAATCGAACCCAGGACCCACAGCGTAGAGGGCGGACACCTGTCCACTGCGCCAACTGAGTCGTCAAATATACAAATGTTCCTTGAGGAGAAAACGTGTGTTCCCGCCGGGAATCGAACCAGATACCCCCTGTTTAGAAGGCGACCGCTCTTCCAACTACGACAACGGGTAGTTCATAATTAAAATAATTAATTAAAATGATATGAATGAATAATTAAAATGATGTGAATGAAAACATTAAGGGGGCACAAAACTTACTTAGGTACTAGGATATGATAACATTTATATTGCGAAGTTGTTACGTATATACAATATTCAATCAAGAATACTGGCTTTGACTATGTTAAATATAGTTTAAAAAAATATTCAAAGAAATTAAATGGGTACGGAAATTCCCCCTGTGTTTTTCCCAAATGATGAAATGAAAGAGATGCAGGCCAGTCAATATCTGGGATCAAAGGGGAGAGAGGCACTTAGCCACAATATTAGGAGCAAAATAACCTTATCTGTTAGAAAAAAAGTCCATTAGAAGTTTCTACCAATTTGCTGAGGCATGACTCGAATATGGCTGGACTATGACTCCATTACTTGACTATTACCGAGCTGACTCTCCAACTTGAGTAGGAAACTACGTTGAAATAATACACTTGGAATATTGTATTATTTTACACTGGTTAATAACTTCCTTCTGTTCGCTGGAAGCGATTCGCTTCTACGTTTATCATCCGTACTGGAGTGGAACTCATTGCCTGCGTCTTTGTTCCCTGAACAGTACAATCTGGGTGTCTTCAAGTATAGAGTGAATAGCCTTCTAGGCAAGCATATCGCATCTTCAGCGGCATCGTCAATTTCTATCAGGTGAGATAGTGGTCAAATGCTTGCCTATCCAGCATAAAAAAATGAATAACGGAGCCAAACTAAAAATTTAAACTTAGGGTATTAGGGTAGGCAATTTCTGGCAACTTTTGACTTTTTTTTCTAACAGAATGCACATTAAATGTCTAGGATTAACACATGTAGGTACGTCTAACTTAATTAATACGGGCGAAGCGGTGGGACACGGTTTGTAATATCTTGAAGTTTTTAAATACCTTTACATTTATGGCACTAACTAATCATGGAATACGATTTTAACCTACTACTTACTGAGTTGTTAGTACCATAGAAAAAATAATAACAGTATTATATGTTATGGGAATACCTAGGTTTTAAAATATAACGAAGTAGGAACCTACTTACCTACTCAAATTTTACATCAAATTACATATAACAAGCGTGAATACTAGCATACTTACAGATAGTCACGAACTGGAAAACAATATTTTTATACCTTATTTATCATATGAATACCAATATTTAAGTAATGAATTCCTACAAAAAAGCCCAAATTGTTCAATTCGATTAAGCCACGCATTAGCATGTGAAGCGACACAAGACAGTTACAAATGCCTGTACAAAGCCACTTTCATAAATTGAAATGAGGTGGTGAATTAAAATATAAATCAAAAGAGGATTTTTCCCGACACGTCGCCGACGGCGAAATTGGAAAAATCTACCGCGACAAAGTTGCGTGCGCGTTCACGTTGGCTGTTCTAGGACGATACGAATCTACGATGGTCCACAATTTACAGGTAATCAGCAAATCACGATCGACAGGTTTAAATTTGCTCGATGCTCTGCAGAGTTAATGATGGGGAATTAATAAAATAAACATATGATTCGTTATAGTATTGATTTGACGACCCAGGTGGCGCATTGGGCAAGTCTCTGCTCTGCGCCGTGATTCCTGGGTTCGATTCTCGGCAGGAGCACAATTTTCTTTCCCAAGGGACATTTGTGCTTCTGGATCTGGGTTTTGTGCCTGACGTTAATGTTTCCGTATAATAGTCCTTGGACATAGTTTGAGACCGAGAGTGTGAATAAGTTTTGTATAAAAAAGATCATATATTGCTTTATTGTATACTGCTGGTATTATATAATTCTGGGCAAAAAGCTGACATTCCTATCCCTAAAAAACATTTTAAAATCTGTTCAGCCGTTTTAGGTCGTAACCAAACCTTTTTTAGCATTTGTATTTCTTTAATAACTAAGAAATAATTTATTTATTCCTCGATCTGTTTAATCTAGGAGTCTTCAAGTCTAGAGTGAATCTTCGGCCGTATTGCCACTTTCCATCGAGTCAGATAGTGGTCAAAAAGACATTGCTTCTGGTATGCGTTTTACGTCTATCTAATAGTCATGCCTGCCTAAATAGCAGTTTGAGCCGAGCAACCCAAAACTTTGAATACGACTTGTCAGCAATAATCAATATCAGTTTAGATTAACCGCGTGAAGAGATTCGTTGGTCACGCTCGTCCCGAAGAAATCGAAGCCTCGTGATACAATGTACTCGCGCACCCAACAAGGTAATAAGACTGTTCCTTACATATTAAACCGTCGCAGTCGGGAGACACTCTGTAATACAAACTCATTTAAATAAACATGATGAAATTGAAAGAATTACCAGGGAACTCGAAATTACTAAGAATACTGTGGGATAGCGGATTGAGGTGGTGGCATGGTGATAAGATGTTATTGTTTTTCCTCCTTCTATATGAATTATGTGAAATAAAAATGAAAAACATATATGCAATACTCATCCCTTCAATGTAGAAGGGATAACTACATAATTAAAAATACAGTCAAATACAAACACATATTTTCATGCAAACAAAATTCAATTACATTTATCAGGCGGTCGATATATTGGCCAGTAAATTCGGATTGAAAGGAAATGTATTCAATAAAATTGAGGTTTGATATTTAGATCGTCGGCCGCATCATCACTTTCCATCAAATGAGAAAAAATTAAAGCACGATATAAATAGTATGAATTACAAAAGAATGTATAAAAAGCATTACTCTAATAATCTAAGACACAGACAGCTCCCATAATATATACTTATAATGTAGAAGTATAAATAGACATAAAAGTTATTTTTATATATAGAAATGACATATTAAAAGGCAAGAAAATTAAACATTCTGTATTTAATTAGTAAATAGGCGCTGCATGCGCGTGGGCTGGTTGCAGAACCGGTTCCGTTCGAGCTCCGAGCCCATGAAAAGTGCAGCGTCTATAGAAATAGGTGCTTGCTGATGTTATACTTAATATCATATCTACCTTTTTAATTTCAATGTTACTGAGCGTAGAATTTTGTTTTTTTTTTTTTTTTTAGCGTGAGCGTTTAGTTAGCGCGCGTTGCGAATAAGCGTATCGAGACAAACCCAGTGTTTTTTCGATGCACTTGTACTGTTAATTATTGTTGTGAGAAATAAATGAATAAAAAAAAACAGAGGTCAAATGTTTGTCTATATAGCATGAAAATACAGTATTACAGAGATGGTGAAACAGAAAAGAATTATGTAGTAGTAGGGAAAACGTTGATGCAGTGTACACAGGATCATCGTATGAAGTGCTCGCCTGGCTAGCTACCATATTTAATAAACTTAGAAACGAAACGTTTCGAGCGAACAGGGCGTCAAGTCCGGTATTTGTCAAGAAAAACCAATGATAAACCATGCAATAGCAATTCAATGACAATTTACGCTAAAATCGGTAGTCTGTTAAACCAACAATTCACTTTCTCTTGCATTGCTCTTGTCTCGTTTTCCTCTTGTTAGTAGAATTGTAATTAATGTAGCCATTATAATAAAAATTACAACTACCACGCAAATAAGTGTGGACTAGGCATTATCCGACATAGACACATCTTCAAATGTCAACGTCAAATGTCACACAAGTCAATCGAATCGTGAAAAAATTTAAAAAAGCCGAGAATGAAACGAAACCCGAAGTTCAATTTTCGAGGAACAAAACTTTCTAACTCAAACAGGGTTATAATGGAGCAAATTGAGGCGCTTCTGGATTATTTAGATGGCAAACCAGAGCTGGCCCTTGGTCATTTTAATCAAAGTAAAGAGTGCAGAAGTTTGAGTAGACTATACTGGGCAGACTGTAATTAAACGCAGTATCTGCTAACTGCCCAATAAAAACAGCAGATGATTGTAAGAACTTTATTATGATAATTAAAAAATACTAAAAGTAACAAATCATTTCCTAACAATTCAAAAGTTTCTTTTAATTTTGTTTTCAGTTTTACAATGAATAGAGATTAATTCAAGACTTAAAATGAAATTAAAGCTCAAAAAGCTGAACAGAGTGCCACAGGTAAGAATTTATTATTAGATTAAAACTACTGAACTATACTTCCATTGAGTTTATTTTATTTTTGTTTCAGAATTGAAAGACTTGATTCATGAAGACCGATTTGCCTGCTGTGGATATGCAAAATGAAAATTTGTGTTTTTATAGGCTGTATTACTAAGTAAATATAATGATTGAAAACCAAAAATTTTGTTTCCATTAATATAAAATACAATAATTGAAAATTAAGGTTGGCATTTATGTATAATTGTAGTATTAATAGTGTTGCTGGCACAGCCTCTCCAGTCCGATGTTGGTCAAGCAAGCATCTAAAACAACAAAATATAATAAATACTTTATAATAACAACTGATAATTATAAAAATATTTAGGCACATGTATAAAAATACATACATTTATTAGTCTCTTTCCATCCATATCCTATTAAGAATTGTGTGCTGTATAGCTCGCTTTTCTACAAGATCTGGATTAGGCCTAGTGTTCCTTTTCCCATCCATTAAATGGCTGGCTCTCAATTGAATGTCTTCTTCAACCTAAAATGCAGAAAATTGTTCTCTTAAATTATATGGATAGCAAAAAGTAGTCAATGTTTTATTAACCACTTATGTATAATATTACATGAAGCTGTTGAAGATTGAGCTCAGCTTCAGCTAAACTTTCTTCAGGTGCCAATGCCATAATTGGCGTACCAAAGGCTTTAACGTCTAATGCAGCACACAGCAAGCGTTTACAAAATTAGCAGCTTTAATTGGCTCATAGTGCAATGCCCGCGCTGCAAGCAAATATCTGACTAACCACTATCTCCTGTAATTTTAAACATGTTAAATTCGAATAATAATACACAGTTAAAATATAAGTTTAAAAGACATTACATAAATGGATGGCAAGTAGGAATGAAATAGTTTAGAACGTGAATGTAAGCAGTAAGTAAAGAACTAATGAATGGCTACGTATAGTGGCCTATTAGTAGTTGCTCCCCAGAATCAATACAATGTTAAAATATGAGGCAACTAAGAGTCGACCAACACTTCATAAACATTATTGCAACTACTAATACAAACTTACTTTGCCTTAATGAGATTTCTTTCCTCATGAAGTAAAGGCCATCTCACATATTTTTTCCTATATTTTATTGATTGGCTCTGTCACTTCGTTAATTGCCCGGGACACCGACTTTAGGGACACATTGTGTATGGCACTTTGTCCTACCAATGTCTGATAAGACCCCATGGCATAGAATGCGATAGCGTTCAGGATCTGGAAATAAATAGTAGTTTTGGTGGAAGCAAGTATGTGAATATATATAGGTATACAAGATTTTGAGGTTATAATAGTTATATTTTTACCTTCATCGTACGAGGTCCTTCGCCAGATCCTTTACGGTTTTTTTGTCAAGGCGAAAAGTCTTGACAAACTCTGCGTTGGTAAGATCGCCGAAGGAGTCTGTGGCGCTTCTTAGGATCGCTCGAGCCCGGCACCGTCTACTATTTCTTCGTCGCGCATCGATGTTGTCGGCTAGCTCCAACATTTGCCACCGTAATATCGCACTCATTGTTTTATTCTTAACTTTAAGCTCGTCTTAGATACTTTTACACAAAAATAATGTAATTACTCCGTTTACTTTTACATACACAACAGTCAAACAATTCATTTAAAAGCTATTGTCGCAAAATTGTCTTTCCATAGACATGATACAATTGAAAGAACTGTCAAAAAGTTAGTAGACTACCAATTGTAATGGCGCACAATACAGTTGATAAACAATTTGCTTTGCAGACTACGGATTTTGTTATTGTTTGTCAATGGTCGCAATTGAAATGCAATCGAAAGATAGCAATTGTTAACAGACTACCAATAGTGTCAAAAATGACAATAATAGTACAAACCATTAACAATTTTTAAACAATTGGAATAGAGGACTTGGGGGCCTGGAGGTAGGCTAACATTTTATCTTGGGCAGCATCACTGTGTTTGATAGAGAATAACAAGTAAATCGTGTTTAAGTAAAATCAAACAACTTGCATAGTGTAACCCTACCTAATTCTACCCTCCTTATAGCTTCGACGTAGTCTGGTATTCAAAAACAACATATGAATATAAGAAGTCTGGAAGAAATCGCTTTGAGCGATAAGACCGCCCTTTGTGTTCCTATGTTATATTTAAGATTTCTTTGAAAGTGTTTTTAATGGTGTGCAAATAAAGAATTTATCTATCTATCTAAGAATAATAAAAACATATTCCAGAAAACCAAAAGCAAACTTTAATCAACCTGAAGCCTAATTTCCATTTTCACCATTTTCATCTACCTTCTTTTATTACCTTTATAAAACGACGCTAAAACCTGCCATCTAAAATATATCTAGTCCATCCATTACAGCTCTCAGCTCTCCAGCTTAAGTGCTTTCAGAGTGAAGTGCTCCTTGACACAGTTCCAGTGGCCCCGCCCAGCCGCCCGCCCAAGCCTCGCTCCGCCCAGCCATCTTGTGTTCCAAGATTTCCTTTTATCTCGGCCACTTACGGAGATATATTCCGAGTTTTATCTAAGGCCCGCTCTCCTCCGACGAGAAATGAAAGGATTTTATCTTAAGAGTATGTTCGTAGGTATTTCTGATGTTATTCTATCGCTCCAATTTATTTCGTTAGAATTTTTATAAAAGGTCATCGCTAGTTTTAGTTCTTCAAAAATTGCTCGAAATATCTTACTTATTAGTTGATAATAAACCATTACTTTGTAAGTGTTCAGTTTTTTCATAACAGTTATAGAGTGGAATTACAACAGCTAATTGTGAGCTTATACCCACGACTTCATTTACGATATTCCTAATGACAGTCCTAAATTACTATTTCTCGTAATCATATATCGTTAAAACAACGAACAAATAAATTTTTTCTTCATAAAGAACATCTCATTTTAATAAGCTAATCATTACTTAATTACTCCTCTGGATGACGCAGCGACCCAAAGTGGGTCTTGGCCTCCGACTTGAGAAAACGCCATCGTTCCCGGTCCTGTGCTGTATCTCATCTCTCCAGTCGGCAATTGGGTCACTCACGCAGGTCTGCCTCAACGACGTCGTTCCACCGATATCTAGGCGGCCGACCGTTCGGCGACCCGTCGGAACTCCAATGTACGCCTTCTTGGCAGAATGATCCTAACCCATTCTTTGCATGTTGCCAAGCCAGCGAAGTCTGTGCGCCTTTGCTGCGCCGATAATGTTAGGTTCCGTAACTGGGTCTTCAATTTCCAGGTTTTTACGGACCCTCCAGCTTCTATCGTCACGCATAACTGGCACCATATTCTTTCGCATGATTTTTCTTTCCGCTACAAGAAGTTTTAGTTCCTCTTTCAGTGTAAGAATCCTGGCCTCGCATCCATACAGTAAGATCGATCGTACCACGGTTTTGTAAATTCGGATCTTCGTCTTCCTGCTTAGCAGCCTTGAACCCAAAACCTTATGTAAGGATACAGCTACATCGGAGGCTATTGTTGATACGGATATCGACATCTTCTTCCCGTAAGTTTGTGTCCGTTGTAGTGCAGCCCAAGTACTTTTATTTTGCTACACTCTTGTACGTAGTTTTTCCTACTAGTAGGTCTTAGTGTGTGTTGTGTTTTTATAGCGTTTCATATTTTGTTTTTTCATGGTTAATCCTGAGAATCTGGCCGGCTTCCATCGCTAGAGTCTCAGCTTACTTCTCTATTTCCTCTCAAAGCTATCATTGTCTAAAAATATTTTTGCCTAATATACCTTAGATAGTAATATGCAACCTATCAACTAACGTTTTTATCGTAAAGGAAAACAAATTCCATTCTAATATTTTTTTTCCAAAAAGACATACAAAAGTACACCACTAAATAAACGTACCCGTTGCTAGCAAAATAACATAAGAAAACCATTTACAAAAAGGTCAAAGAAAATAAAGCCTACCCTCAAATTGATCCCACACATCCTCACAAGGGACCAATCTCCAATCCTCGGAGTACGTGATAGTTCCACGTACAATCATGTACAAAACTGGTGGATTGGCTTCGCAAAACGAGAGATATCAAAATACGCAGTCCAGCCTCGCCACGCTTTATTAAGAATAAATTTAGGGCGGACGAAGAGGCCGGTGGTGGTGCAAGCCATGAAAATTTTGCGGAACGTATCTATTTATTTTAAATTGCAACAGTGCTTTACCCATTAACAATGTTAAGTTACTTATGCTTCACCCAATTTTGAGTATAAGCGATGCAGATTTCTTTCACCCAGATTTGTTCAATCCTAAAGTCAGCCTCAGCGTATAAAGAGGAAAAAGCACGGCCTAAATGTCGGATTAAAAATAATATAAGGAGTACACTATGCCAAAAATAAATACTATTCTGTAGAATAGTATTATGATTTTTATTTATCTTATATAATAAAGAAAAACATATTTATAAGGTGGGAGAGCTTTTTCTGACGGAATTATAGATTTACGCTACACGCTGATACAACATCCTTAAGGTAACAACTATTGTACTTTAATATGATTTCAAAGACCTTTAAATAAATGGATTACGTCTCAATCTCTTACCTCTAAAATATGCACAATTTTGGCTCAATTTCATTAACTCCAAAGATTATATTTATAACATAATATTCTATATAAATATCTTTAAAATAAATGTCTTACGTCTTAATCTCGTACCTCTAATATATTCTCAATGTTGGCTTAATTTCCTTATCTACAAAGATAGATAGATAGATAAACTCTTTATTGAACACCATATTTGTGACAAAACAGAATACAAAATAATTACTTACAAAATAAGTGTAACAATAGGCGGTCTTATCGCTAAAAGCGATTACAGACAGACAACCTTTGGATGGAGAAGAATTACGCAACAAAGATTATGTTTATAACACAATATTTGTCATATTACAGTGCAAGCGATATTTCATAATAGGTAGCTAATTATGTCCACACTTGGCATATTCCCAGTTTTTTTAATTATCAAAATATTAGAAGCCGGCGTTTGACCACCAGATGTTAAGTGATAACGTGTCGAAGATGGCAAACACGCTAGGCCTAAAATGCCATGCTTTCAAGGCTAACTGCCAGAACAACTTCTTCAGTGATATTGGCGCCATATTTTTCGACTTGAGTGTGGTACACTACGAATGTATTAAAATCGCTACGCTCCGCTCCTCGCTCTCTCCTATCACTTTCACCGAACAAAATCGAGGCGCCTATCTTCAGGCTAATGCATTTATGCAACAGCGCGGCGATCGATACTACGCGTAATTTCGCAGAATATCGCGAAAAATCGCCGCCAACCGCCTTTGTGCTTTGTATTTATTTTTAGATCGTTTCTACCCTTAGCTCGATGACGGCGCACTTCATTTATCATACGTGGATGAGGTGGATCATACGTGTTGGTAGCTGTTAAGCATTTTTTTAGGGGAAATTGGAGATGGAAATACGTAACGTAAGTTTTTGAGATAGTTTGCGTATCGTAAATGAAATGAAATGCAAATGTATCTCAGCATGGAGCAAATAAATATTTGCTTCAAGTGTAATAAACAGAAATAGGGTTAAGTGTATCAATAAGTCATAATAGGGATATGCAAATATCGATTATTATGATCGTAATGCTACTTGAGGCTCATGTGAAAGTTTGGATTAATGTAACGTAAAGAAGTATAGGATAATCTAAAGGCAATAACCACTTAATATTGTCTCTAGTTATCGGAACATATTTTTTAGTTAATAAGGCTTACAGATTTCAAGTTTACTATCCTCGGTATGTGGTTCGATTCTCGATGGAAAAATCATTTTTCATCGCAAGGGATTTCACATCACCCGATATTGTGTGTGATGAATGTTTGTTCATGAATGTTTCCGGCGCCCGTAATACAAGTTTTAGAACTATATGTGGGGCTGTAAAAAATGTAATATCTATGATTCTAATATCTTTACAAGAATAACAATTCCTAAGGCCAAATAAAGTCAATGGTGAATCCAGGATTATCGTTTGGAGGGGGGGGGGGGGGGGGGGCTGATCCAGTTGAGATTTTGTAGTTGAGAGTAGATTTTGGTATAGCTGTAGCAATAACGATAGCAATAATTTGGTGCAGATATGTCACGGAAGAACTCAGATTGAGGGGGTTGATTGTTGAGCAAAAAAATGCCTGGAATTTCATGCCTGCGTCTTTGTTCTCTGAACGGTACAATCTGGGTGTCTTCTAGTCTAGAGTGAATGGGTACCATCTAGGCAAGCATGTTCCATCTCCGGCCGCATCGTCACTCAGGTGAAATAGCGGTCAAATGCTTACCTATCCTACATAACAAATCTATAATGTTCCTAAGTAGCAACGCGCCTTTCGCTTACCGTCGAGTGAATGTCTTGTTTGTCAATAAAAATAATATTTATGTAATTATTATATGTAGTAATTATTATAATAATATTTATGTAATTATTAATGTGTTCGAATTGATAAAAACTTCTCCGATTGCTAGTCTAGTGTAACTCGATAACAAATTTTACAGCCTACTGTAACTTGATTAAATATTTTAGGTACGTCGAATTCTAAAAATAAACAAAATTCCTTAAAAAGGAGGTAACTCGAAGTAAAATAAGGCTTAACAAGTAGGAGAGTAAATCCGATTTGAAAGAGAATTTGAATAAGTCGGGAGGAACGGGCTTTGTGTCCCCGGCGGAAGGAAACTTTGCTCTTCGCGATTTAAAATAGCACAGGTACAATACCTACGCGTTACCTACGTAGCCACGTGTATTTTTATTTTAGAAAAGCAATAAATTAATAAAACTAAGCTAAAAGAGAAACATTCCACTCTCCTTGGCAGTATATTAAAGACAAGTTAACGTAGTCCATTTTCCATTTTAATTTTACCCTTTTTGATTAATAACCTATTATGCGAAGAACTTTATCGTAGTTCAATTCAATTTTATTTTCCACTTTGGTACAAATAGGTACAATTATGAGTATAGTATAACTTATCGTAGTATAATAAAACAAAAGACGTAAGTGTCAAAATGCATGTCATGCAATGTATAAACATAAAAGGAATCATAAACATAAAGGCTTTCACACTCGTCTAGTCTTCAAAGTATCTTGGTTGCCGCCGGAACATTTTCTCATCACACACACAATCACACCTACATCCAGAAACACTTTGCTTCGAGTAGAAAACTTGAGTATCTTAGAATCGAACTCAATACTCGCTGCTTATAAGATGAACGCTTACCCAACTAAGTCAACAGGCAGTACTTTTACTGACCAAAATAAAAGAAAAATTATACTGATAATTTTTTTGGCTAATATCACGCTGATTTCCGAAATGTTGTGTTTTTTGAGTCTAGTGTCTAGTCAATCTCGTATTTTTCGTTATTATTTTTATTTATAACTAAGTGAGCGTTTGACCACAATCTCACTTGACGAAAAGCGACGATGCGCTCGAAGATAAAGTACGTAAATATCTATTCAATTTCTTCTGAAACAGCGATCTGGAGATATTAGCAGTAGAAATCGGTGGGGAAAATAAAAAATTGGCCTTCACACTTATCATCCAGAGATAGGAGTCAAATTTCAGCCTACATCGGTAGAGAAAGATGGTCGATGCTCCTTTAGGCTATTCCCAAATAGCTTTTAGTTACTGTGTTAGTGTAATTATCTTTAATCATATTCAAAGGGAAAATTTTCAAACTACCCTTATTATGATAAAACTGCCACGCTAAAAATAAAATCAACCAATATTGCCAATAACCCTCTAGTAAAAGTTCCTTAGCATTAAGAGCATGACGCAGCAATCCTCAAGGAATTAGGGTAATCACTAATAACGGTAAAACCACGGAAGACGACAAAACCAATAGGTAAATAACCAAATGGTACAAAAGGCAGCTATATCCAAATAGTAGGAAGTGATACGGCGGCCTATTGTCGGGAACATAATAGAGCACGACCATTACTGTAATAAGCTGTTTGTGGAGCGCGGAACCAAGGGGTGGGTGTTAGGAACCTACACGTATGTTTTTAACTCTTTATTAAATGACTAGCTGACCCGGCGAACGTTGTTTTGCCATATACATGCTCATTAAATGATGAATCATACAAAAATAAAAACAATAAATTTTGTGCAAAAAATAAAAATAAATATTTTGTGTTGGACCACCCTTAACATTTAGGGGTACTTTGGTACTTGGTGCGCGGGCTCTTTTCCGCAACTAGGCCGCATGTCGGCCCTTTTTGCGTGTAGGTTGGTTGCGCTCTAGTCCAGCCACCCAATGTCAGCGAGGAAGGCCAGCAGCTCGCTAGCGCCGGCGCAGGCCTCCCGCATGGTCGTCGGGGAGCCGAGGAGTGTCCTCCGCTGATTCGCCACGCTGCTGCACTCTAAGAGTACATGCGCGGCCGTTTCTTCAGCCTCCATGCAGCCTCTGCACAAAGGACTGTCGGTAACACCTAATGTGAATAAGTGTTTGTTTAGTGAGCAGTGACCCGTGACTACTCCAACGATTTGTTGGAGTTTGTCCCGTTTTAGATTGAGCAGTTTTCGGGAGTATCTGGGATTTAAGTCCGGGAAAGCCTCCTTTGACTGTCTGCAATCCTTAGTATCTGCCCAGTAGTCTTGGTGTAGGTTTTTTGTGTGTCCTCGGATCCAGTTTCTGATTTGGCTGAATGGTATGGGGATGATTGGCTCCGCACCAGCCATAGGTTGTTTGGAGCCTCTCCTGGCCAGTTCATCCGCCGCATCGTTACCTCTGGATCCACTGTGTCCTTTGATCCACTGTAGAGTGATAATGTTTTGCTTACATACCTCTTCCAGTAGATTATGACATTGTATTGTTAGCCCTGTCGAGTGGTCGTGTCTCTGTAGGGCTCGTAACACTGCTGCGCTATCAGATAGTATTCTAATTTTTTGGTTATTTACCTTCCTTCGTAGTACAGCTGAGGCGGCCTGGATGATGCCAACACATTCCGCCTGGAATATGGAGTTGTACTCACCCAGGGTTGTTGTATATGATATGTGATATGTGGATATTGAGTTCGTCTGAAAACGATCCCGCACCAGTACCTGTTGTCATCTTGGAGCCATCTGTGTATATCCTCATTTCATGAATGTTAGAGTTATCACTAGGCTCTTCGTGTAATTGTATAGTATAGTTTTTTGTGAAAAGGTGTTGTTTTGGTACTCTATCATATATAGAGAGTAGCATGGCATTACTAGCCGCATACACGTCGACAATATTAGTGTGAGTAGCCTGTTTGTTTTGTTCCCAGAGATTCAGCGCTTTCAATCTGTATGCTGATGCTGCTGCTTCCTGTTGGATGTGCAGGTGCAGTGGAAGCAGCCCCAGAATAGCTTCTAGGGCTGCTGTTGGAGCAGTTTTCATGCATCCTGTTACCGCCACACATGCCAGCCTTTGGAACTTTTGTAGTTTATTGATACAGGTGCTTAGCTTAACTCTTGGCCACCATACCAGTGCGCCATAAGCTATGGAGGGTCTTATTACTGTATTATATAGCCACAGGGTTATCTTCGGGCTTAGTCCCCATGTTTTGCCCAACATTCTCCTGCACTGCCAAAAGGATATGGTGGCTCTGGTAATCTTGTTTTCCAAATGTTTAGCCCAATTTAGTTTACTGTCGAGTGTAACGCCCAGATATTTTGCCTCCTCTGACAGGTTTAGTTGTGTGTTGAATAGTTCAGGTAGAGTGTACCTGCCTAAGTTACGTTTACTGGTGAACATTACTAATTCTGTTTTTGTTGGATTCACGGATAATCCGTAGTCGATGCACCATTTTTCTACGATCTTTAGTGCGTTATTCATGATATCACAGGATACACTGGCAAAGTGGCTTGGAATCAGAATGGCTAGATCGTCTGCGTAGCCTACTGTGAGAAAACGCTGGTCGTTGAGCTTGGTAATAAGGTCATTGACAACCATGTTCCAGAGCAGCGGCGAGAGGACTCCACCTTGTGGACAACCTCTAGAGACCATCCCTCTGGTTGTGTCCGTGATTTCTACTCGCACTGCCCTCAGTTTTAACATGTTGAGTATCCATTCTACCAGCGTTGTTTCAACTCCATGTTTTTCCAAGGCTACGGTGATGCTGTTAAAATTTGTCTTGTCAAAGGCGCCTTCAATATCAATGAATGCTCCTAGACATAGTTTTTTGTTTGTTATTTCTTGTTCTATGGTTTTCACCACTGTGTGTAGCGCTGATTCCGTCGATTTACCCGAACTATAAGCGTGTTGTTGCGGATGAAGTGGGAATGAGTGTAGGTGGTTGTCTCTAATGTAGCGGTCGCATAGCCTTTCCAGCGTTTTCAGAAGGAATGATGTAAGGCTTATTGGCCTATAGGCTTTTGCTTCCGTATAATCGCTTTTTCCTAGCTTAGGTATGAATAGTACTCTAACTTCACGCCAACCCATCGGTACATATCTGTACACTAGACAGGCCCTGTAGATTGTCGTTAGTGTCCCTATTATAAATTCCTCTCCCCATTGGAGGAGGCCAGGGAAAATGCCGTCCAATCCTGGTGCTTTATATGGCTGGAAGGTGTTGACAGCCCATTTTATTCGTCTTTCCGTTATTACTGACTTGGCTACAGCCCAGTCCGTATCAGTTGGCATTATCTCATTGGTCGGTTCCCAGATTACAGTTTCCGTAATGAGACAGCCTGGAAAGTGGGTTTCCAACAGAAGGTTGTTGGTTTCCATTTCAGTTTTTGTGTAAGTGTTGTCTTGTTGTTTAAGAGATCCAATACCGCGGTTTGAGTCAGTTGATAGTATCTTCCTGACCCTGTTCGCTTGAGTGTTGGATTCAATACTAGTGCAGTAGTTTTTGAACGACCTACGGCTTTTGCGGCGAATACGTTTCTTGTATTCTGACTGGGCCTTCTTATATTTGTCCCAGTCTTCGTCATCGTATGTGTTCATAGCTCTGTTAAATAAATGTCGCACTTTAGCTTTTTGCCTATCCAGATCCCTTGACCAGCCTTGATTCCCTATTCGGGCTTTGGGCGTAGTCAGTGGGCATGCTTCTTCGAAGCTTTTGGTGAGATTGTTTGTGAGTTGTACGACCGCCTGTTCTATATCTGTTGTGTTTGTTAGAAGTGTTCCTGTCGTGAACTGTATGTGGTTGTGTTTCAAGGTGTTCCTGAAAATTACCTTATCAGTTTTACGAGGATTCCTTCTTGGTGTTGGCGGTGAGCTGCTGACTTCAAGTTCAAATCTGATCCACCTGTGGTCTGAGCAGGAGGATTCCTCTGACACTCTCCAGTTTCTGATGATATCCTGGGAGTTACTCGTTACCAGTGTAAGATCGATGATGGTGCGGCATCTTCTAGTCACGAAGGTTGGTTCGGCACCTGTGTTGGCTAGGGAAAGGTTGGTAGTAAAGAGAAAGTTTACCAGCTCCTCTCCTCTGCTGTTCGCTGTTGACATTCCCCATAGAGGGTGGTGTGCGTTGGCGTCTGTTGAGATTACTAATATATAGTGGTTTTGCTCGCAGTATCTTACCAGGTCAGTGACGTTTTTCGGTGGGATTTCCTCGTCAGCGGGCATGTAAGCTGACGCAACGATCACCGCTTTGTCCCCTTCCATGCGTTCCTGGAGTCTGGCCGAGACCAGGTCCCTAGAACAGAACTCGGTGAGGGGCACTGCTTTTATGTTTCTTGTCAAGTATATGCAAGCTCTAGGGTTTGTACAGTTATTATCAGAAATTAACTTACCCCCAAGGCTGTTAAGACCACACACACGTCCAGCCCTAATCCACGGCTCCTGGATTAGGGCTATGGTCTCATTTTTGTTGTTAGCCCCCAGCACTCTGCGCAGGTTAGCCGTTGCAGTGAGGCTGTGCTGGAGGTTAGTTTGTAGGACATTAGTCGAGGTCGAGGATGTCTGGGTCACAATCATCCAGGCTTCCCTTGACCTCTAACCCTCCCAGCATCTTCTCTACTACTCCCTCTTCTGAAGTGCTGGTATGGGTGTCCACTGACATGTCCTCCACTGGCCCTTTAGAACCCGAGGGTTTAGGGGAAGAGTGAGACGGAATATTCACTCCACCTAAAGGGCTTGCTGTTCCAGTTTGCTGGGTACTGCTCGGTCCCGACTGCAGTTTAGTAGACTCGGTCACTACCCCGGAAACAGTTCTCGGCGGTTCATCCTGCAGCGATCCGTCCGCTGCGAAGAACCTGACATACACGTTTCCCAGGTAGTGTCCAAGTCTCCTTTTATGTTCCATGATAGTGGGAACAACACTCTCAGGTATTCCAAGTGTTAGGAAGAGTGTCTGTTGTCCCTCACTATCTACCTGTGCAGTATGGCTGTATACCGTCCAGGATGGTATCTGAGCCCACCTGTTCTGCTTTGCCAGCACAAGGCTGGTGTGTTCGACCGAAGTCTTGCACTCTGGCAGGAACAAGGCTGCTCTAACCCTCCTGGTCAGCTCGCTCTGCTTCTTGACTGTCAGTTTTGGACCCGCTGGTAGGCACTCTAGTGTTCTGCGTAGCCAATGCAGTGAATCGACATTTTCGCACCACAGCTTCAGCGCACCGTCCCCTATAAGGGGCTTGCCTCTGAAGTTAGGTGCGAAGTCGATCTCTGGGTCCATGACTTCTTGTATTATTTTGCTAGTCAGGTACTCCTTCACCGTCTTGGCCTGCTCTTCACTGAGTGGTTTCCCGTCCGCTCGCGTGACCGCCACACAGAGGTCGTTTTGTACGATATCTGAGTAGCTGGTAGCTGCGCGACGGGAACTGTCCAGCTTGGGTTTTTTATGTTCCCTGGGTGACACCGTATCATCCAACCGCAATCTCTTGCTGGGCTCGTTGCGAGCCGGAGCCTGAGCCGCTTTCGCAATCGCGATGGCAGCTCGCTTCTTGCGGTTGTAGCGGTTGTCATGTTTTCGTCTATACCCTCTACTTTGCCCAGCGGGGCCTGCGGTCATGGTTGATGCCGCAGGAGCTGAGTTGCTGAGCATTGTTCCGGGCCCCCTACCTGACCCTGATCCAGCTGTCGTCGCGGATGAATCCGCAGTAACTACCGGCAGGGCATATGGTTTGGGGGTTTGTATCTTGGATCCGTGCTCCTTATCTGACCCAACGGAGCCAGCTGCTACCATGGAGGATTCCACGGAGCTCGCCGGCGGGGCATTTGATTTTGGAGTCGTTTCCTCTCTTACCCTTTGTCTGTTCTTGAAGTAGAAGCTTGGGCCGGGTGCGTTCTTTTTAGGTCCCTCTGCTATGGGCTTTGGTTCCTTTAGCTTCGCTTCCTTGGCCTCCTGACGTTTAAGCTTCTGCTTCAACCTGTATTTTTGACTTCTTGTCAGTTTATCTCCCGGGACGTGAGCCACCACGGAGTTGGGGTTCTCGGACTTTGAGGTTCCAGCCATTGGCCGTTGCCCTTCAGTCCGAGCTCCCTTGTTCTTTTGTTTTTTACCCTTCGGTCTAACGACTCTCCAGGCTGCAGCGTTATCCTCCTCCGCGGCAAAAGCCGCGGCAAGGTTCTCCACCGCCCCCCCAGATGGGAGTACTACATTTTTCGCAGCTGCGTTCGATTGGTTATTTCCGTAGTTATCCATATCAGTTCAATTATAATTCGTCCTTTCGGCTCCCCACCCACCACGGAGCCCGCACCTTTGGGGATGTTGCTGTAACACCAGGGCTACCGAAAGAATATAGGGAGGGAGTCCACGGTCCAGGTTTACCTACGAGCCTAACGACACTAACTACCCCAACGCCAATCCCGTCGGGTCCAGCGAGCGCCGCCGGCTGCAGGCCCCATCAGTCCCCCTCCCTAGCCTAGCGTAGCAGAAGGCTGCCGCTGTGCTGTATGAATAAGAGTGGCTAGCCCTTATCCTCCCGTTTTGGGGGAAATCCACACCAAAGAGGAGTGTTGCGAAAGAGCGGTACCAACCTTGACCGTCTCCCCGCTCAGCCACCAGGTTTGTTTCATCCCCCCTTACGCGACACCACGCACAGCACCAATACGTGGGTGATCACCCCCCACCTGTCATCACTCTTTTTGGGGATGACAGGCCCACGAGAACTGACCACTTTGTTCCCGTAGCGGATTTGGAAGGATTGGGGTAAGGGGAAGGAGGATGGAGGAGGATGGATGGGAGGTGAGGAGGGGTGGGGAAATCGAGAGTGGCGTCTAGTAGTTTTTGTTGCGTCTGTTCCATATGGGACCAGACCTATAACAGGGCGGCACCACGTGAAGGATAAACTACTTAGACTTGCTATGGATGTCTACACGACCTGCGCTCCTTTCCATAGCCATTTACCGAGCCTGCTCACCGGACAGGTGGCCAGGCTAGGGTCAGCTCTGGACAGCCAAATGAAAATAAAAACGTGCTGGCAAACCTAACCCCCCCTTAGGGGTATGAAATATAGATGTTGACCGATTCTCAGACCTTTTTTTTTTTTTTTTGTGGGGGGGAAAATGCCTGGCATTTCCTTTCCTTCCCAGGGATGAAGGAAAGGGGTATGTGGGGCTCGAACCCACTAAAAACCCCCCCGTGAGCAGTCCCTCGCCGAGGTGGGGCAAGATAGGGTCGCGCTAGCAGTCACTATCTTGCCCCGGCGGTAGGCCCGGATGCAAACCGGGCCACTGCGTCCATGGAGGGGTGACCTTGCTCACCAAGGCCACCCCCCAGACGTGTGGAGCCGTGCAAGCCGATGGAGTGGTCCCTGACTCTCCACCAGTGACCCCACTACAGAGGAGGAGAGAGGAGGCGGGCGAACCGCCTCCTCCTCCCCCCCGTCCGTCTGCGCCGGATCGGGTCAGAAAGGGGATCAGCCTCTCTGGCCCGCTCCGCGGCCTCCTTCTGCGCCATTACTGCTTCGCAGAAGGAAACCACTGCCTGCCACGATCTTTCGCTGCCGAGCATGGCGTCTACCACGCTCGGCAGGGAAAGATTTCCGCCTATAGTAGCTAAAAGTGTGTGCCGCTGTGGGCCCCATGCGGCACACACCTCCAGCGTGTGGAGCGCCGTATCTTCCTGCGCCCCACATTCGTGGCAGGCTGAGGTCGGCTCCCGTCTCGCGATTTGGTGCAGGTACTTGCCGAAGCATCCGTGTCCGGAAAGCACCTGCACCAATCGGAAGGTAAGCGACCCAAAACGCCGCCGCACCCACCTCTGAAGGACCGGGCGGATGGCCTCCACCGTCCACTGCCCGGGGACCGGTGGAGCCAGGTCCTCCGTCCACCGTCGCAACAGGGCAGCCCGCGCCCGCCTACGCATGCGGGTGACCTCTTCCCACGCTGGGGGGTCACCACGGGATTTCCTCGCCGCCACAAAGTGGTATAGTTCGGCGAGGATCTCCGCTTGGAGCTCCCAGGGGGGGTCACCCGCAAGCACGCATCCCGCCGTCCAGGACACCGTCCGGTATCCGCGTATCGCCCTCGTCACGATGACCCGCTGCGGACGTCGCAGCAGGGTCTTGTTCCCGCGGTTGAGGGCGTCCACCCAGACTGGTGCCCCATACAGGGCCATACTCCGGATCACTCCGGAGTAAAGCCGGCGGCAGGCCGCGTTCGGGCCGCTCACGTTTGGCAGCAGCCTTCCCAAGGCGGCTGCGGCACCCACGATTCTCGGAGCCAACTGGGAAAAGTGGGCACAAAAAGCCCACCTCCCGTCCAGGATGAGACCCAGATATTTCATCTGGGTCCCAACCGAAACCTGGACCCCGTCCAGCTCCATCCGCGTACCTGGAGGGGGTCCCCCCCGAGGCCCATGGAACAAAAGGGCCTCGGTCTTGGAGAGGGCGACCTCTAGCCCAAGAGTGCGAATGCGATTGACCACAAGAGTGGTGCCCACCGTGGCCAACCGCACCACTTCCCTGAGGTCCCTCCCCTTTGCTACGACTAGGGTGTCATCCGCGTAGCATGCGACCCGCATGTTTGCGGGAAGCGTGCCGCGAAGCACCCAGTCATAGCCTATATTCCACAGGAGTGGACCCAGTACCGACCCCTGTGGAACCCCGCAGGAGACGCGACGGCGCCTCAAACCGTCGCGTCCTACCACCAGGACCTCGCGGTCCTGGAGGTAGTCATCCAACAGCCTCCGCAGATACAGGGGCACTCCGTGATAGCGGAGCGCCTCCTGTATTGTTCCGTGCGGGAGGCTGTTGAAGGCGTTGGCTATATCAAGAGAGACAGCCAACGCCTTTTCCCCCTCCCTAACCGCGTCCTGCGTCCACCCTTTAAGCCAGAGCAAGGCGTCTATTGTAGACCGCCCCGCTCTGAACCCATACTGGGCCTCTGAAAGCCCAGGCCCTGTACCCTCTAGGTGCCGGATGACACGGGAAGCAACGATTCTCTCCAGCAGCTTACCCGTATCATCCAGCAATACTATTGGCCTGTATCCGGAAGGCGAGTCGAAAGGTCGACCCTCCTTCCGCAACAGGCACAGTCGGCCGTCTTTCCACAGCTTCGGGAACCGTCCTGACGAGAGGCATGCGTCAAACAGTTCCCGAAGCCGGTCACCCATCTCTCCCAAGGCGATCCATAGAACCCGCCCTGGAATGCCGTCTGGGCCTGGCGCCGTCCTTTTCCCCCGCAGACGCCCGACCGCCTAGAGGTGTTTTTGTGGAACTCGGAGATTGCTCATCTCCGAGCCATCTGCTCGGGAGCGCGGCGGCCCTACACCCGCTGCAGGAAGCGGCGTCGGGGCCGTACTGACGAGCAGATGTCGGCCGAGGAGCTAGCTGTTGAGTTCCGGCTTTACGACGTATACCGTAAAGCCAAGCTGGAGCTGCAGCTAGCTATCAGCCGGGCCAAGTCCCAGGCTTGGGATGAAGCCCTGGAGGGGCTAAACAGGGACCCTTGGGGGCGTCCGTACAGGGCTGCCCGGAAAAAGTTCCGGGGCCGGACACCCCCCATCGTGGAGTCCCTGGAGCCAGAGCTTTTGGGCAGGGTGCTGGGGGGGCTCTTCCCCGAAAGCAGCCCTCACCACGTGCCACCGATAATGGCGCCTTCCCCCCCGGAGGAGTTTGACCGTGCTTCTATTCCACCTTTGACCGATTCTCAGACCTACCCGATATGCACACAACATTTCATAAAAATCGGTCGAGCCGTTTCGGAGGAGTTTGGTTACAAACACCGCGACAAGAGAATATTATATATATTGGATAAAAGGGTTTTGTCAAGCATGGCATAACCCCATAGGCATTGTATGTACTTACTTACACTAATCTTGTACTATTAAGAACAGTCATGATCACATCTATGAACAGCTGGTAGATTGTTGAACGCGTTACCTCGAATTATCAAACAAGTACCTTCTCAGAACACATTTAAGGTCAAAGTAAAAGCACTGTATCTGCCAAAACAACCTGTTTTGTAAAAGGAAGTTTTTCTATTGAATTGGAAGATCTGTACGCACCTGTATACAACATTTCACGAAAATCGGTTGAAATATGTAACCTGTAGAGGAGAACAGCCGGACATCCGCCGGACGTACGAAAATATTTTTGCCCGAGCTGAAACAGAGACTCCTCGCTCGATCAATAACATATTTTTTTCTAGTAGACGACCCAGTTGGCGCAGTGGACAGGTGTTCGCCCTCTGCTCCGTGGGTCCTGCGTTCGATTCCCGGCAGGAGCACAAATGCCTACCCAAGGGATATTTGTGCTTCTGGTTCTGGGTGTAATGTGTGTGTGTGTGTGTGTGATGTGAATGTTTCCGGCACCCACGATACAAGTCTTTAAACTTAGTGTGGGGCTGTGAGTGTGAATGCGTTTTTTTTATTAGATACGACCTATATGAATGCTATCACTTGTACGTGCCTAACTTAAATGGCATGATCAATTTATTTTGAACAGTATTAAAGTTACCAATGTTGATGTGAATATCGCAAATAAACCTCATCAATAAGCAATCACATCTAGATTAGGCAGTCCTCCATTGTGACCGACATAAAGCCTCCAGGGGCGACACAATGTGCCCTAAATATCATACTACCCTCAAATCGCAAACACCAACAATGCGTGGCAACACAAACGTTCTGTCGCGTCACCTCTATTGGCGATTACGTTTTCTTCGATACTTTGCATTCAGGTGGAAAATATGGATGTTCTACGCTTTTTATTATTAAGTACATTATAAAACTATATCAACTTCTTGAAGCTATCTTCTTTCATAAGGCAAACCATCTATAGGCGTAGATGTGCTACCTAGTGACCCTCAGTGACTTTTTGTGTCATATAGGTACGTAGTTTGTGTCAGTAGGTACAAAGATTTTTGTAGTCTCGCTATTGAGTTTAAAATATGTAATATCCTACTTCCTATCCTATTAATATTATAAATCCGAAAGTTTGTTTGTAAGTGTGAAGTGTGTAAGTATGTTTGTTCCCTCTTCACGCTTTAACGGCTGAACGGATTTGGATGAAATTTGGAATGTACATAGATTATACCTAGGATTAACACATAGGCTACTTTTTAACTTGATTGCGGGCGAAGCCGCGGGGCACGACTAGTTATGTATAAATACCGATATATAAGAGGGAACAAACATACTTACACACTTACACACAAACTTTCGGATTTATAATATTAGTAGGATAGGATTTCTTATAGGAGGCTCAATAGCAAGTTGGTAGGTAAGCAACAACAGTTTCAAATGAACGAAACATGTTGCACGTATCTATACAATTTGAAGATTTATATGTCACTCTGAAAAAACTTAAAGCCCTCGAAAATGGCCTTTTCTATAGATGCTGATGGGTAAATAAAAGACATCAGCGTGTTAAAGCGTTAAAGCATACGTAAGAATATTCTCCACCTATTTTTGGCATGGCTAGTACGTTTTCAACTTTCATCATCAACCTGGCCAAGTTCTTGAAACATTCTAAATTCTTTTAGTCTTAAAGTATTTGCTCGGACATGTGACTATTTTACTCACTAAATGTGGGTAGAATGTACCTAACTTCGTGTCATCGATGCTAACAGGCAAAAAGATTGTAAATTATATATTATGTATAGGTATTTAATTAGATAAGTACATAAATAATGGGTAATATCATTCAGAATACTAAATATCACAAAAAATAAATCATACTCTAAAAATGCCACATCCAAATTCCCACCTACCCGCATTACCAAAGTGCCGCATCACGTCGATTAGCGGTGGTCTACACTGATTGTCGCCACACAAAGCAGACCATCCAGTTATACAACCCCCGGCAATTGTACCCCCGCTATTTAAGGGCAACTGGTGGGAAAACTGCGACAGTTTTCTGTGAAAAATCGGGTGGAAATCATTGCTTTTAATACGCATAACTTATAGTAAATCAACTTAAAAAAAATTAAATATAATATCATCTTAAATATAATTCTAGTGACTATCTGATGAAAAGTTTTGTCTACGTAAACAATTATGAAAGTGCGTCATTAAAACAAATATTAAGAGAATCTGCTTACTTACTAAGTAAACAATCTGTCTTAGCAGTCTTCTTGTCATCTATAAATAGTTTAGTTGCCTAGAACGACCTACCAACGCGGATCACCTTCAAAATAATGAGTAGTCTCTTATCTTAATCTCCCTAACAAATTTGTCAACGATACAAAGTATCTAAACTTCATCAAATCATCATGGACATCCAAACTCACCACCAAACCTTCAAATCTTTAGAAACCCAAACAGAACCCCTCGACCTCTCCACAAAGTCAAATAAACCTTCCAAGATCCTCTCCATCATCGACTTCAAATTCTTAAGTGGCCTCAACGAGCATTTGATAAAGCTGTATGAGAGGACCAATATGGTGTACAAGGAGAGCCAAAACTGTCTGCCACAGCGAGGATTGAAGAACATCCTTCCATGTCAGGTGTGCTTGAAGACCTTCGATCGACCCTCGCTGCTGAAGAGACATATGCGAACGCATACAGGTAATAGAGGACATTAACAATAATCAATGTTTAAACATTCACATCCCCACACTAAGTTCGAAGTATCACGGGCATGTAAACCTTTTAATGATCGAAGGGCAAACATCATACTAGCTACTTTACCCCCAATAGAAACTCATTCTTATGGAAAGAAATGTGTGCTCGTGCAGGCTATCGAAGCCCATGGGACGTAAATAGCAGATTGGCAACTGCAACAAGGGTCCCCATGACAATAGTTCGACTTTCGTTCTCACTTTCCATCAGATGATGAAATAATAGTGGTGAAATGCCTGCCTATCCAGCGTACAAAAAACTTACGGGTCAAATAGTGATAATTTAGCCCAGTATTGGCAAGGCAAAAGGATATATGAGAGCTATGAAACTGTTACTGTTAACTAGACTGATTAACTCAGTACTCTCATTTGCGCCGCGCAGTCGGGTAAATAGAACATGTTTTCATACAGGTGAGAAGCCCCACATCTGCAACTTCTGCAACAAAGGATTCAGCACGTCCAGCTCTCTGAACACACATCGGCGGATACATACAGGTATAGCCAATCGTTTATAAACTAACTACCTACAGTTCTACTATTTCACTATGTATAACAATCCCCAATGCAAAAATAGCATCGTAGTTTTTAAACGGCTAAACCGATTTTAATTTAGTTTTTTGTTTGAGATGCGACTTGATTGAGTGTTATTAAACAAAAAAGTAGTTTTAAACAAAATTTCTAATTTATTAAACAGTCTGATCATAATTATCATAATAATGTAATTATTATACATTATCGACATTATATTACCACAATTATAAACTTATTTAACATATAACTTTGTTAGCTAGCACCTTTGTTACTGGTAATACCATTTAATACGCAATATTATGTGTATTTTAATAATTATTTTGGCTGTTTTATAAGTCGGCATCTTTTATATAAAAATCGAATATTTAGTTGCCTATTTAAGAATAGTGTCGATGGCTTTATTACCACTTACTCTGTTGAACTATATTTTTTTATCATGCTTTGTATTGTTGGTGTTTACTGTTACTCATAAAAATAAAATATTCGGTAAAAATCACTGCAGCCGTTTTCCGGATAGGTCGTCGTCGTCGGGGTATTAAGTCGAGAGTGAAAAGGTATCTTGTAGGCAAGTTAGGATGTGGCCAAATACTTGCCTATCGAATATAATAACAAAACAAAAAAATCTGTGCCCTTGGACGGAATTGAATGAAAATGGCTGAAATGTTTCAGGCATCCACGACACAGTTATCGAACTTAATGTGGGGCTGTGAGTGTGGCAGCGTTTATGTTTTTATGTTTCTATATTGGTTCTAGGGGAGAAGCCTCATAAATGTCCTGAATGCGGGAAGTGCTTTACAGCCAGCTCCAACCTGTACTACCATCGCATGACGCACACCAAGGTAAAAGGCGCGAATGTTTCTATTTTTAACCGACTAAAAAAAAGGAGGTACATCCTACTTTTTTTAAGTCGCCTCTGAATTCTTGATATGACTGTATTTTTTTTACCTCAGAACTTTTTTCTTGGTGAACCGATTTTGATTTTTTTTTAATGACATACCAATTTCTTTTGGTACACCATTGGAATCATGCCTTAAAACTAATAAGTAATTTATTTTGAGTGCCTAAATGCTAAGTAGAGTAGTATACTAAGAATGTCCAATAACACTTTGCTTACTGATATAATACTGATTTTGGTGATTCTTTTTTTATTTGAAAGCTGGTGCTTCCCATGAGGTCCCATTTAAATTTGATCCAAATCTGATCAGTTGTTTTAAGATTATCCTCAAATAGGTCCCTGCTATTTACAAGCTTTTATTTAACTTGCACTGTATGTATGTATGTATGTTTCTTCGGGTGGAATCTTGCAACTCAATTTTAAAGCAGATATCTTCAACCGATTGAGCTGAAATTTTGTATTCACTTTAAGTTTGGATGACAATGCATGGTTAGCTGTGTGACGTCATTCTAAATCCAAAATGGCGGAACACCCAACACTTTTCAATGCACTAACACAATATGGGTATAAAATGAAAGGGCTTGCTGAGAATAACTCGAAAAATAAAGTGACGTCACTTTATATCCAATATGGCGGACTTCTAAAAGCATGTCTTTAAAAAAGTTTTTAACAAGTATAACTTATTTGTAAGCTGCACTTATCCCTGTGTTGTACAGAACAAGCCACACAAGTGCATCTGGTGCCCGCGTTCGTTCCCGACGCCGGGCGAGCTGCGCGCGCACGTGGCGGCGCACTCCGACAAGCGGACACCCTCCAACAAGCGGCTCGCCTACCTCCCTTAATTGGTAAACTTTGCCTACCTTCATTTTTATGTATTACCACATTATCTCGATTTGAACTGCCCGTTGGCTTAGTCGGGTGGCGTTCGCCTTCTAAGCAAAGGTTTCGGGTTTGATTCCCGGCGGCAATACAAGTGTTCTCCCCAAAGATGAATTTGTGTTTCTGGCTCTGGTTGTGATTGTGAGTGTGAAGTGAATGTTTACGACTGCTACGACACAAGTCATCGAACTTAGCATGTGAGTGTGAAAGCGTTTATGTTTATGTCAGATTTGAGTTTTGACGACCGGCTGCCTGTCTACCTGTCAACCCTCTTTGGAAATGCTTCTGTGATCCACCGGAGCCTAGTTTCTAGATTGATATATGTTTTAATTAGCAAACCAATAGAGAACGCTTAAATATAACATAGAAGCACAAAGGGCCGCTCAAAGCGATTTTTTTTTATGGATGTTCACCGATTTTCCTCCATTTGTGAACCGACTCTCAAAATCCTTTTTTTTTTTGGTAGATTTTACTTTAGACCAGGGTCGATAATTTTTAAAACCAAAAAAAATCATAGTAGGATGAAACCCATTAGAAAAGGAGGGAAATATTATAAAAATGAAAGGAAAAATAATTTACGGGCGATCTGAGGTCGGGAAGGGGATGGGGGTGAGTTTTTAAGGGTAAAAAACGAATTTTCTCGATTTCCGGCAAAACTAAAAGTCCTATCGAAAAAAGTCAGATGGCAAAGTTGTAGATAATAAAAAGATCTAAAACTTTTGTATTTACACTTTATTCACATAACCTCAAAATTTATGTGAAAAATTCAAAAAACCAAGTTTTTGGTTTTTTATTTTTATCTTTTACAAAAAAAATTTTTTTATAACGAAATTTTGTGAAAACTTACCTTTTTATGTCCCAAATACGCTGTAATTTATTTGATTAAAAATATTTATTTTTTCACCTTATTTTGAATTAATATCGAAAAAACACCCTAATTTTCAATCGAAAATTCACCCGTCAAAATATCAGCTTTTTTCAAAAAGTTGGTATGGTTTCTGTTCGTTGAAATCTCTACTTTCCGATGGTGAAAAAAAAAAAATATGTTAATATGGAAAATCTTCTCAGAAAATGCAAAAATTAAAAAAAAACTTGAATTCAAAATTTTTTTTTTTATTATTATAAATAATTTTGAGCTATTTATTAAAATTTACACTTTAATTACTCGAAAAACGTTAGATTACATGTGACGTTAATAACAAAAAAATTGCAAATAAAAATATAATTAACAAACAAATAAGTTAATTAAATTAATATTTAATAAGACATCTACAATATTTGGAGAAAGTTGTCTAATTTTCTTTAAATTATATGCGTAGATGCCTATTTATAACTATTTTGAGATAAATTATATATATACTTACCTGAGTAGATATACCTGAGTGACCTACGAAAAATTGTAGCCCATCAAAAGGTATTTCGTGGAGAAGTGGGGATGGGGCTAGGCGGGTCTGGGTCTTACTACATACATACCTACTATTATATACTATATATTTCGTAGCAGCTGTTACAACTGCTAGCCTAACCAGTATTCGAAATACAGTACAGTATACAACATCGTTTATAAAAATACACGTGCACGCTGAGTTTCTTGAAGATAATTGTGACAAGTTTACTTAAAAAAATAAAAAAACTTTTCGAATCTGCATAGGAAGGTAAATACTATCTCTATTTTTATCTGTATCAATCAACTCGACCATAAAAATCGTAATATTTTCTTTAAAAAATAGTAGGTATGCTTAACGTAACATAACCTAAAGATTGAAATTAAATGATATTTTAGTACAAGATAAAAAATAATAATCTCCTTAATTTTGCACAAACAAATTTAGTTAATCCCATGAAAAAAAAATATATTTCAAAATACATAAAAACTATATTTAAAATCTATAAAAAAATATATAGAATATATATCGTAAATATATCTATATATATAAAAGAAAGTCGTGTTAGTTACTCCACTTATAACTCAAGAACGGCTGAACCGATTTAGCTGAAAATTGGCAGGGAGGTAGTTTAGAGCCAGGAGAAGGACATAGGATACTTTTTAAGAACGTACATTTCTTTAAATTTTTTAGATGAAATTATTTATAATAATTGAAAAAAAATTTTCGAATTCAAGTTTTTTTTTAATTTTTGCATTTTCTGAGAAGATTTACCATAGTAACATATTTTTTTTTTTCACCGTCGGTAAGTAGAGATTTCAACAAACAGAAACCATACCAACTTTTTGAAAAAAACTGATATTTTGACGGGTGAATTTTCGATTGAAAATTAGGGTGTTTTTTCGATATTAATTCAAAATAAGGTGAAAAAATAAATATTTTTAATCAAATAAATTACAGCGTATTTGGGACATAAAAAGGTAAGTTTTCACAAAATTTCGTTATAAAAAAATTTTTTTTGTAAAAGATAAAAATAAAAAACCAAAAACTTGGTTTTTTGAATTTTTCACATAAATTTTGAGGTTATGTGAATAAAGTGTAAATACAAAAGTTTTAGATCTTTTTATTATCTACAACTTTGCCATTTGACTTTTTTCGATAGGACTTTTAGTTTTGCCGGAAATCGAGAAAAACCGTTTTTTACCCTTAAAAACTCACCCCCATCCCCTTCCCGACCTCAGATCGCCCGTAAATTATTTTTCCTTTCATTTTTATAATATTTCCCTCCTTTTCTAATGGGTTTCATCCTACTATAATTTCTTTTCACTTTTCATTATTTTTAAAGGCTTCTACCCTGGTCTACTTCAGAAGTGGTCCCATATAAATTTTATCGAAATCGATTAAGCCAAAACCAAAATATAAGAGGTGAAGTTGTTTTCATAAGCTTTGCTTACGTTTAAATGATTAGTCGTTGTTAACAATTTTTTTGTTACAGATCGCAACTGTACCGCTTCAACATCAACATACTGCAAACAAAACTAGTCATAAAAGAGAAAACAGAATTATACATTTGCAACACTGGGATCAAATATTCCAATAATAAATCTACTGAAATCAATTGCATTGTTTGATTTTTATAGTATTAACGACTTTCTAACATGTACTATAAATAGGCAGCTGTAGGTAGCGAATTTGCAAGAGTATGGTCAGATTATACAAAGTTGAAAAACGTAATTTTCATTTTAGCCCTCCAACGGTAAGTTTAAGGTTTTAGTAAAGTTTCGACCACTTTACTAGGTTGTGATTTAACTACGACCACTGGACCATTACTCAGTTACTTGACTTTGACTGGACTGGGGAAGTTCCTCTATGCTGGGGAATCGGAAGCTACGTTGAAATACATTTGAAATATTTTATTATTTGACAGTCGACACTGGTTGGCAAAAAAAAAACCCGAGGTTCTAACTAAACACTTTACTAGGCAGGACTCGACAAGGACCGGGGAATAGGACTAGTTTTATGAATTACTACATTTAATTTTATTTTCTACTCAAGCATGCTCCATCTTCGACATCGTCACTCTCCATCAGGTGTGCACATGCTTGCTAATCGAGAATAAAAAAAAATATCCTCGATACCGTCCAAATATACAAAGATTGCGGAGCCAAATATAAAGAAATAAAAGAGTCGTTAACAGCATTTAGTTTTATTCGTCAATTTTAAGTCTCTTCTCGTCGGGTTCGCCGTCGGCGTCGTCGTCGTCATCGGCGGTGTCGGCGTCGGCGGCGGCAGCGTCAGCAGTTTTGTCGGCGTCGACGGCGGCGGGGGCGGGCGCGGCGGCGGGTGGTCCGGCGGGGGCGTCCTTCTTCCGCTTGTGGTAGTCATTCTGCGCGGCCTGCGTGTGGCTGGCCGTGTCCACGCGGGTGAGCTCGCGGAGCGCCATCGTGGCGTAGCAGCTCGCCGGCAGAGAGAATGTCAGCAGGAGGGCTTTGTACTCGCCATCTGGGGACGATACATACGTACATACACTCTTTATTGAACATCTGAACGAATACGACACGATACAATAAATCTTTATTGACCCCAACAATAAAAAGTACAGAAAATAAATTACTAATAAATAGGTGCAAATAGGGCGATCTTAACGCTAAGAGCGATCTCTTCCATGTCTGGAAGGTTGTCACCTTTGAATGGAAAAGAATAATATAGATAAGCAGGGATGGTGGTGTGATAGAACAGAGACTAAGTACTAAACGAACTACATAAACCCTACATATACATATACACATATAATTATCCTAAATACGTGCATGACGGGGAATAACGATCTAGAAAATAAGTGTAACAAACAGGAGGCGGTATCATCGGTAAGAGCGATCTCTTCCAGTCGACCATTGGATGGGGAGGAGCAAAGAAATAAAATTGGACATCGGTGTTTTGTATAAATTGTAGTTTAGTTGGATAAGTATACGTTTTTAGGTTTAGATATATTATGCTCGTTAATATATAACATAAATCTATATATTATATAAAAGAAAGTAGTGTTATTTACACTATTTATAACTCAAGAACGGCTGAACCGATTTGGCTGAAAATTGGTGGGGAGGTTGCTTAGAACCAGGAGACGGCCATAGGATACTTTTTAGGAACGTCAGTTTTTTATTTATTTTATTGTTGTATACAAATCATTTTCCCATACGTCACTCGGATTTGGTAAAGTACTAGGCAAACATAAACTTGAAGGAGGTAATAATATAGTCACGTGGCATTGTAACGCATGTCGGGTATGGCTTCCTAAACATTCATTGACTGTTAGGCGGAACGAAGGTCGCCGGGACAGCTAGTAAAGTAATAAAAATACATAAACCATAACATACCTGAACTGCTCGTGGGCTTAGTTAGGTAGCGCTCGCCTTCTAAGCAGGGGTACCGGGTTCGATTCCCGGCGGGAACACAAGTTTTTTCTCCAAAGAAAATCTGTGTTTCTGGTTCTGGTTGTGATTGTGTGTGATGTGAATGTTTGAAAGTTGAGTACGAAATTGTATTTTTTTAAATAAATCTATGAAGGAAAATAACAATTCGGGAGGACAAAAAACCGCTACATGTGGGTACGTGCCGCTACATGTGGGTACGTGCCGCTACATGTGGGTACGTACCGCTACATGTGGGTACGTACCGTTACATGTGGCTACGTACCGCTACATGTGGGTACGTACCGCTACATGTGGGTACGTGCCGCTACATGTTGGGTACGTACCGCTACATGTGGGTACGTACCGCTACATGTGGCTACGTACCGCTACATGTGGGTACGTACCGCTACATGTGGGTACGTGCCGCTACATGTTGGGTACGTACCGCTACATGTGGGTACGTACCGCTACATGTGGCTACGTACCGCTACATGTGGGTACGTACCGCTACATGTGGGTACGTGCCGCTACATGTGGGTACGTACCGCTACATGTGGCTACGTACCGCTACATGTGGGTACGTGCCGCTACATGTGGGTACGTACCGCTACATGTGGGTACGTACCGCTACATGTGGGTACGTGCCGCTACATGTGGGTACGTGCCGCTACATTTGGGTACGTGCCGCTCCACAGGCACTGACCTTGTAGGATCCCGGTGAGGTGGTTCCCGCGCATGTCGTCGAGGTCGCTGAGTATGAGGTCGGCGTAGGGGTCGGAGTAGTGCACGCGGCGCCACGACACGTCGGCCGGACGGACCGCCACGTGCCGGTAGGCGCCCGACATGCTGTAGCTTCTGCCCCACACAAAATAACATCATAAGCATTAACAGACTAACGTTATCATAACCACTAACAGACAAAATTATCCCAAGCACTAAATCCCCAACAATAATACTAAAACTTACGTCGAGCTACATGCTTGCCCTTCCTTTTGCTCCCGCTATAGATGCTGCGAACAGGTAGATGCAGCGTACTCCGATTTCAGTCGCGATTTTTATATGGCCGGCAATGATCTGCTTTTGGCCAAGTTCCGCGTTTTACGTTCGCGTTATTCGCTAGCGGCGAGTGAGTCGGGATATCTATTCTGGTCGTTAAACTACGATTGTTCGAATTGATAAAATTGATGCCCGAAATAGAACCCCCGGACGGTTGTATTCATCTTAATAACCAACGATTTGCCGACCGTTGTGGACAATTCGATGTGTTAGCAGTTTGCATACAATGATTTAAGTCGTTACGAGTTCTTAAGCTACTATGGTCTCTTTCATGATGATGTGATTGAGGGTGGTAAAAACGCTAGACCTAGAATGATTGGCTTTGAAGGATAGACCTGCTTGCAATACATTCACTGTTCGGCGTAAGTTACAGTTGTACTAACATACGGCACAATTATTTGGGGAATCTCTGTAGATATAAATCGTACATATTAACTTTGAAAACGGATCTTCAGCCTTTTTAATAGTATAAACAGCGATTAGACATGATTATAACTTGCTTTTAATTTTTAAGAAGTTTGATGTGACTAAAAATAAAAACGAGGTAATTAGATGACTTTTACAGTCAAATCAGAAAAGCACAAAAATTCATACAACACAAGTCTACATAATTCTACCAAAAGTAATGAAAGAGCTTCGTGCAGGTAGGTTGAAGTCTACTAGACACGGATAAAAAAAACGTAACTAAATTGTAACACTCTATGTACTTATAAATAGTAATAGGAACACTTGTGTGTCAACTCAGCATCTTATATTATAACTTAGTTCATACAGGTGGTGCATAAATAAACTAAACTGGTCAGTGAGTAGGTTTTTTGTCGTGTACATGGATAAACCCTTACTCCTAACTAGGTTGCCCTGTGTGTTGGATATCAGTGCTCTTTCGCCATCGCACAAATTGATACTTTACTGTATAATTTATTGTAGATTGTACAAACGATTTAATTGGTAATCAAGTTCAACTGATAAATAATTTGGTTTCACAATTTAGTGTTTCGGTATTCTACGCATATTTTCAATATATTAGCGGGTAAATTCGAATTTTCCTACCTACGGTCACCCAATCAACAGTAAATTTTTGTGGGAAAATCTTGTTTTCCACTGGGAATCGAACCCGATGCTTAGAAGGCGAACGCACACCAGCCAGGAGCCGATTTTAAGATCATTTTGAAATGTGATACGACTAAAATAAATCATACTCACTTGTGCTTATTCCTCAATTGTAGCGTCAAGCCATCTTCTGTAAGAAGCTTTTCATAATAGTCCTTCATGTTGGGCGGGTAGTCAATAAGATACCCTGGCAGCGGCAATATAACGTCGAAAATCGTGTAACTGTTGCTATCTACGTCCTCCTGTGTGAGCACTTTGACTGGCACTTTCTCTTTATTTGGGTCCGTGTTGCTAATTTTCTGCTCCGCGTTATGTTCCGCGGGAGTTTCGTTTGGCTTTTCTGTGTTTTCTGAGGATTCTTCGCTATCTGATTCTTCTTCTGTAGTTTCTTCTGAAAATTATAAACAACATGATATTGATTTGCAACGAAAATGAAAATATAACGTTTTAGATGTTGTATTACTTTTAAAACTTTTGTAAAGTCATATAAAAACCTTTTTTCTGTATTTGTTGTTCAAGTTCAGGATATAACGGATATAATACGCAAGTATTAACTTTAAAATATGCAGCTGTTTTTGAGATATACCCCGGGACAAAACAGGTCTAAAAACAGTAACTTTGGTGGCAAATTGTTATTTTCTAACATAGATTTTTATAAAAAACGGTTTCGTACTCTACTTGTGGAGCTCTTTTCCCAACACGGGCAGATTTTTTTTTTAATTATTTTCCTCTCCACTGACTTGTGGGAGTGCCCCCTTATTATTTTAAGTTATAACATTTTAATTGCCATTTCTGGCTTTAGGCCACATCTTTACATATTCTCTGACAATTAGAAGTTACTCGGTTGTATGGTCGAGACGGTAGATGACTCGTGACAGACGGACGGACAAAGTGCTGAACCTTCCAAGTCAACTTAGAGATCTCCGCACCAACACAAGATCAAGCATGCAGTTCCGTATCAATCAGAAAAATATATAACTAGGTTACAATGTTATATTCGGCTTAAAACACGATGTGTAGACTCGACGTGTAGACGTTGTAGTCGACTAGTTTCGGACAAATTCGTTGTCCTTCATCAGGTTGAGTCAGACGCGCGATACGCGATAATTTGTCCGAAACTAGTCGACTACAAAGTACGTCGAAATTTTCGTGTTTTAAGCCGAATATAACATTGAAACATCATGTGTAATACTCACGATAGTTTTAACATTAAAATATATAAATATAGGGTCTAAAGTGAATTTGAAGAAGTGGGTTTGAACTGCCCGTTGGCTCAGTTGGGTGAGCGTTCGACTTCTGAGCAGGGGTATCGGGTTCGATTCCCGGCGGGACCACAAGTTTTCTCCCCAAGGAAAATTTGTGTTTCTGGTTCTGGTTGTGATTGTGTGTGTGATGTGAATGTTTCCAGCACCCACGACACAAGTCATCGAACTTAGTGTGGGGCTGTGAGTGTGAAAAAAAAAAAAAAAAAAAAAAGTTTGATGATTTCGTGCATATCAAATCATATCAAATCAAATCAAATTCGTTCATTCACATGGGCCCCAAAGAGGCACTCATGAAACTTAATGATTCTATTGCCAGATTCGCAAAATTACAGCCATCTCGAGAAGAACCTGGCAAGAAACTCGGCGGCGCATTTTTTTACATTCATAATTCATTCTTTTTTTTCATTCATAATTCATTATCATCCAACATACCTTTGAACTGTTGCGGCGCAAGCGGAACTAAGTCTCCGACTATTGGTGTGAGTCCGCCGCGTCGGAGCCGCTCGGACGCGGCGCGGTTCCACACGAGGGACTGGTACGAGTGCAGGTATAGCAACCGAGTGTTGCGCGGGACCTGACACACAAACACAAGCCATTCAAATCAATTCAAGTCATTTATTTCAGATAGTATCAATTCCTTTTGTTAGTATTATTACTTAAAAACAATGTTAGTACTTATAAAAGGCTAAACACCGCCCAAAATAGTACACATTTTACTACCAAAAAAAATCTAAACGGTTACCAAAATGGATAAATTGTATGGTCACCAAATTACGTTGGATAAATGGTCACCAAATTACGTTTCTTAAAATATGATGAAATAGATAATTTTTTTCGTATTATAAATATTTTTGTATTCATTATTTAAAAAAAATAACCTTAACCTGCTGCTATCCGATTCGGTTCCGCCACAGGAAATTTTATTTTAGGGAACGTAATTTGGTAACCGTTAATCCAATTTAGTAACCGTTTAGAATTTTTGGTGGCCGTCTAAATTATACCCCTTATAAAAATGACAAATTATCAATATTTACATTTTAAAAAAAAAATGCGGCGGCATTCGGGAGACGCACTGTCTCCCAGTCGGCGGCTCGTCCCCGTAGCTCGACACCATATTGCAGTAGGGGGATTACACGGGTGCGAAGTAGCATGACCGGACCCACGGATATGGTATCTTATTTAAATTGTATCCCCAAGTATATATTATGTAAAAATTAAACTTTACCTTTTGTCGTTACAGAATACAGCTAGTTCGTAGCGGCTTAAAAAAATTGTACAGCATCTTAAATAAAACTTTTGTAAAGACTGCTCCTCCATCGTACAAATCCAATAAATGTATGACGACGCAGTTGACGCAGTGGACAGGTGCCCGCCCTCTGCGCCGTGGGTCCCGGGTTCGATTCCCGGCAGGAGCATAAATTCCTTCCCAAGGGATATTTGTGCTTCTGGTTCTGGGTGTAAAGCGTGTGTGATGTGAATGTTTCCGGCACCCACGATGCAAGTGTTTGAAGTTAGTGTGGGGCTGCGAGTGGGAATGCGTTTGTTTGTTTGTATGTGTACCCGTTGCAACGCGTTGAGCAGATCCTTCGGCGAGTCGGCCAGCGTGTGCAGCATCTTGGCCTCGGTGAGCGCGTGGCAGTGCCGCGGCAGTGCCGACACTGCGCACGCGGCGCCCTGCGCCTTGTACACGCGCAGCGCCGCCTGCAGCGGGCCCGGCGCCTCCGACAGGATGCTGTCTATGGCCTGCCACGACATATGGGACCACTTAGCTTTACTTTGTTCAGCGTATAATACGATAAACTGCCACCTGAAGGTAGACTTACTCATGAATAAAATTAAAGAATAAAATATTTTTAACGATTATGATCACAATATTTTCCAATATATCTGATCGATAGTAGATCATAATATGCACGACGATTAAAATAATCTTTTTAGGGCGATGTCATGCTTTTATTAATGCCGATAGCAAATAATTAGAATATTTGTTTTATGCGATAAGACCGCCTATTGTGAAATGTCTTAAAATTTATTGGTTTAGTTAGTTTTTAAGATTTTTGTATTGGTTTTTCGATAAAGAGTATTTGTATTGTATTGTATTTACTGTAATGTTAATAATGCAATAAATTTATGAAATAAATGTTAAATTGTTTGTACTATTTTATTTGTATTATTCAAAATTTTTAATTGTTTCAATCGTTTACCTAAAGCAGGTATAAATAGTATACTCCACCAGTGCGGTTTTTTTTTTGTGGTCGGTTTTCCTAGAGTAATATACCATTTTGAGATCTTGGTTACATGCGACAGTTTAAAAAAAATTGCCATAGTAGTCTATTTTTTTACACCACGATGATAATGTAATAAAGTAAACATCTTTAAAAATTTTAGGAGATTTTTTTTATGGATTTTTATGCACAAACAGCCCCCTTCTCACTGTCGGGGATTTTTTTGAAATAAATAAATAGTAACATTATTTTTTATGTTATAATACTAACAACATGGATTATTATTATGAAATAAATGATTTGAATTGAATTTATGTAAAAACTACAGGAATTCTGGGATTTTTAAGGATCGTGGTTTAAAGCAGGGCTACTTAGGTTACCGAATAAGAAACGCTGAACAAAAACTAACCTCTTTATAGTTTCCCTTGAGCAGTTTCTTCCCGACTTCGAAGGTGGGCACCTCGACCCGCGTCCCGAACCGCTGCAGCCCGTAGTAGTTAATGAACCCGGCGTCGCGCAGCAACGCGCACGCCTTGTCGACCACTGCGTCGTCCGCTGTCACGTTGCGGAGCGCGATGCGGAACCTATACAATACGTCTTTAACTTTCATGAGTGCTTCTTTGGGGCCCATGTGAATAAAAACGATTTTGAATTTTGAATTGAATACGAGATATACAGGAGACTTTATGATGTCAATGTTTTCCGGCACCCACGACGCAAGTCATCGAATTTAGTGTAGGACTTGAGGGTGAAAGGGTTAAGGCAGATTTGGATGAGTTTTGACGACCTACCCTATCTACCTGTCAACCCTCCTTGGGAATGCTTATATGATACACAGGAGCTCAGTTTCTAGATAGATAGACATACGTTTTATTTGCACACCAACAGAGAACACTAACAAAGGAACCTTAAATATAATATAATATAGGAGTAAAATAAGTAAAAATAATTGGGTCAGCTGGGCTATACCCGAAGTGTGACGTCAGCGCAGGCCTCATCGATCTCAGTTAGAATGAGAATAAGAGGCCTGAGGCGCAGGTGGACAGGTGGATAGACGGATAGATAGATAGGATGCGCACTGACTTGTTCCCGCGCAGCATGCCGAGGCGCAGTCCGTCCCGGCGGAAGGTACATAGATAGCTAGGATGCACTGACTTGTTCCCGCGCAGCATGCCGAGGCGCAGTCCGTCCCGGCGGAAGGTACATAGATAGCTAGGATGCACTGACTTGTTCCCGCGCAGCATGCCGAGGCGCAGTCCGTCCCGGCGGAAGGTACATAGATAGCTAGGATGCACTGACTTGTTCCCGCGCAGCATGCCGAGGCGCAGTCCGTCCGGCGGAAGGTACATAGATAGCTAGGATGCACTGACTTGTTCCCGCGCAGCATGCCGAGGCGCAGTCCGTCCCGGCGGAAGGTACATAGATAGCTAGGATGCACTGACTTGTTCCCGCGCAGCATGCCGAGGCGCAGTCCGTCCCGGCGGAAGGTACATAGATAGCTAGGATGCACTGACTTGTTCCCGCGCAGCATGCCGAGGCGCAGTCCGTCCCGGCGGAAGGTACATAGATAGCTAGGATGCACTGACTTGTTCCCGCGCAGCATGCCGAGGCGCAGTCCGTCCCGGCGGAAGGTACATAGATAGCTAGGATGCACTGACTTGTTCCCGCGCAGCATGCCGAGGCGCAGTCCGTCCCGGCGGAAGGTACATAGATAGCTAGGATGCACTGACTTGTTCCCGCGCAGCATGCCGAGGCGCAGTCCGTCCCGGCGGAAGGTACATAGATAGCTAGGATGCACTGACTTGTTCCCGCGCAGCATGCCGAGGCGCAGTCCGTCCCGGCGGAAGGCGTAGTCCCCGAGGTGCACGTCCCGCAGGTCCCTGGCGGCGGCGGCCAGCTTGCTGGGGTCGAGCTTGCGCGCCGTGAACCACTGCGAGGTCTTCGCGCGCCGGTCCTTCGTGCCCGCGTACCCCAGCATGGACGGCTTTATACTGGAACATACCAACCCGACGTATACTTTATATATTTTATATAGTATATTATTTTTTCAAAAGGATTCTCCGAGTGTTAATGTGTAACGATGGTGGATTATTGACTATTAATAGGCCGTGAACGGGCATGAGTGACGATCGTACGAAGTTGACAAAATGTCTTTTTATTCTTGAATCCTGAACAAACAAAAAAATATGTATTTATAGACGAGCGGCAGAATGCTGATACGTCTATATCACACCGTGTTGAAAGTCGTAACATTTCACTTTTCTAACAAAGTTTTTTTATAAATTCGCAACCAATTGTCAAGCTTGTTTTTAAACCCAGCATGTAGCAGAAACAACCTTTAAAATCATCATCATAATCCGTCCAGTCGTTGAGGAGTTTAGCCCCATACACCCATACAGAAGATATGTAATGATTGTTCTATATATATAATGTTTACATAAACGCGTTTCACACTCGCAACCCCACACAAAATTAACCCTCGATAACTCGAGATACATATAAATAAATTCATTTAGATATTTATGTATATCTAAATGAATTTATTTATATTCACAGTAAAAGATTTTTTTAAGGAAACCCCATGGGGCTGTGAGTGTGAAATTAATAAATAAAATGTATAAATAGTGTGTTAGGTATGACTGACTTCATCCGCAGCCGCTCGGCCAGGCGGGCGGCGGCCTCCATGGTGTCGCAGTTCTCCTTGTGCAGCACGAAGCTCACGTACTCGCCGGGCCACGTCCACTTCACGCGGTTGTCGATGCGCACTGCAACAAACAAACCACTATTTACTCCGTTACCAGTGTGCAGGGTTGCCTCTGATTCCCGGCGAGCCGCTAATAATTTTGTCATTTTGTAGTATTTTTTATTAAGGACCTTCGCAGAAATTGTTATGTTCAAGCTGCGCTTTGGTCTGAAAACAATTGTTATCGCAGGCGATTTCTATACACATAAACATAGCATTCACCCTTGAAGACCCACGCTAAGTTCGTTGATCGTGAGTTCAGGCAACATTCGGATCGGACACACGATCACAATACCAGTAACATACCATAATAGTCATCACACATGACTGAAGATTACCTCCTTTCTTGTACTTGGTGAACCGCATCACCTTGTTGGCATCAGTATTGACTGTGCTGCCGACTATACCGTCTCCAAACGCCTTCTTCACAGCATCATGTATTTTAGTTCGCTCTTCTTTACTTGACTTTGTTACGTCTATCTGGAACATTGTCATAAAAGATTTTATAGTTCATAGCAATTACTTTTTGGCTGGCTCTTGATCAGGCCGTCAGAATTTTGAATCTTTAAGGATTGGGCTTTCGGAGGAGGTGGAATTGCAAAGATTATAAAAGGGGTTTAGGAGCAACAGTGAAAACAATATCATTGTCAATTTTTTATTATTGTCCAAGGTTTGTGATATCTTCGAGTTTTAATGGTGGATAATGGTTGATTGATGATGGATAGTTGTAATAATAGTGGATTATGAACCGTCAATAGTTCTTGATAGTTTCTTAATAGTTCAGTTAATCGGTATTCCTTATGAATAAATAAAAAGGCAAATCATATAAAGTTTAAAAATGTGATTTTCATTTTACCACTACATTTCAAATCTTGTACCACTTTCTTCTTCTTCTTAGTTATGGATTCGCAATCATGTGCATTTAGCCAGTGTCAAGTGATAATATAATATTTCAAGTGTATTTCATATTATAAGTCCTAGTCACAAGTCACAGTCAAAGTCAAGTATAAGACTCAAGGTCCAGTCATAGTAAAGTCATGCCCTAGTAAAGTGGTGGAAACTTTACTAGAACTTCTATTGGAGTTTTGGAGCGAAGGCGAAAATCACGTTTTTCAACTTTGTATGATTTGCCTACACTTATGCACGTTCACTTAGTATCAACGGTTAATAATCCACCATTATTACACATTAACACTCGAAGAATCACAGGTTTTGGAAAATTTTACAAAATCAACTACGTGCAACGCCATTTTTTCACTCACATAAAAAAAAACCCTTGTACCACTTCACTAGGGCATGACTTGATTGTGACTGGACCATGACTTTCTTACTTGACATTGACAGTGATTGGTGATTAGGACTGGTTTTATGAAATATTTATCCCTTTTACTTATGGCTGAATGCAGTATGCAGAGCCATAACTAAAGAAAAAAAGGTATACTAGCATAATCAAAATCATTTATTCACATTGGCCCCAAAAAGGCACTTATGAAAGTTAATGACTCTGCTGTCAGATTTGCAAAATTACAGCCATCTCGAGAAGTACCTGACAAGAAACTCGGTGCATTTTTTAAATTATTTTTTTATTAAATCATTCTTAAACACTGTTACATGAATTATATTAACCTAGGTATTTTAAATCTATATTAAAACGGGAACCAGCACTACCCATGCGCAGGAGCAGTAGCATAGGCCTGGCTAGCTAGCCTGTACCGAATATAACAATAGCACATACTCCACTATTCCACTACTGCACTATGGAGACTACACAATACACTGTTTACCACTCTCAACCATCACATATCAACAGGTGAGATAGTAGTAAAATCATATCAGAGATAAAAATAAGTTAATTTTGACTCACTTCTACAGGTTCCGCTGACTCTCCTATAGCGACTTTATTGATCTGGTCCCAAGTGTCCATAGGTAATATTTCCACATTGTACTTGGAGAGAAGTAATTCCTCATCCACCTCCACCTCCTCTTCAGCCGGGGGCTCAGGTGGCACCAGAGTGGTCAGCCGAGCAACTACTCCCTCTTCATTGATTTCCGAAACTTGGAAATCGGAGTACCTGAAAATGTTTTTTTTCATTAGCTGTAAGAGGTCTCCATGATGAAAAACATCCACAGCCACAGAGTTTCTTTAAAACATATTGCAACAGGAGCATAATTTTAAGGACTTGTGTCTTTATGGTTCTGGGTATGATTATGATTTGAATCTTTCCAGCACAATAGAAGTCTTTGAACATAGTGTGAGCTGTGAGTGTGAATTCATTTAATTATCTGATAATAAAAATATAAATAATAGGCCTTTGCTACTGTCATATTGAGTGGATTATATTATTTTCAAAGTTTTCATACATACTTGCTGCTTACTGCACTAAAGCAATTATAATAATTCAGATTCTTCATGTGACATCATAATAGTGTATAGGGCCTGAATTTTTTTTTATGCTTGATAAGCAAGCATTTGATCAATGTCTCACCTGATGGAAAGTGATATTGCGGTCAAAAATGTAGCATGCTTGCCTAGAAACCTATTCACTTACTCAATTGACTGGAACCAATCCTCCTTGCTGTTTGTCAAAGTGTAGTACCAGGCCTCACAAGAGGTCCTATCTAGTTTGTTAAAGGAGTTTCTTCTCTCCAGCCTGAGATATTGTAATTGACTTTTATCCTGGACTTTTACCTTACAATGGATATACTCTAATTACACCTGAGGATGCAGCTCTAGGGAATCAGGCTATCCCAAGTCATGTTTATCAATAATCGCAAGATGTATCAAGTGTATATGACAGCTAGTATATAATAACGTATTGTAAATAAGCACCTTGACTTGATGATACCAGTAAAACCTTCATGTTCACTCATGTACTCAGTCACCCCGATCTGTTCCTCGGTCAGTCTTTTCCCTGGAGTATCTCTTTTGGGCCTGTTTTGCCACTGGTTGTTAGAGTTGAACCGGTTGCCATCACGGTACCAATCTTGATTGCCGCCAAATCCACGACCCCTTGACCCTCTGCCGCGGTTAAAGCCGCCTCTACCGAACCCGCCCCGCCTGTTGCCATCACGGTTACCTCCGCGCCAGCCATCTCTACCCATTTTTACAGTTTTATGTGTACTTGTAACAGTATTGTAACATAACCTCTGATACCGCTTGGTCTCTAAATCGATTAACCTATAATAAGCTAACTTTTTTAACAAACAGTGAGCGAAATTCTCGTGTGAGAGAGAGTAAGCGATGCAATTGAACAATTAACAATTTCGCACTTGTGCGGCAAAATGTCGCGAAAATATCAAAAGAAGCTTGCGAAATACGAATTTAGCTTCGCCCGCCATCTATTGTCAAAGTTCGACTGACTGTCTTTGTCAGCTTGACTGTCAATGTCACCGACACAACAAGCAAAACTTAGGTTCCGCAGGAAGTCCACGAGTGTCCACAATGTCTGTCATTAATGTTTTATCCTGCTGCCGTCTTTGGCGTCTAGACGAAAAGTCAAAGTTAGGAATATTTTTGTTCTTTATTTCTAAACCTAGGCTAGCTATTTTACTCAGATCTTAGTTGATATTTAAAATGATTGCGAAGTTGGCACACTGAGATGGCCCCTTCACATTACAGCCTTAGCTTCGAGAATTAGAAAACTTATATACACTTACAAGAATTTAAGTTATAGTAACTTAACAGTTTGTCATCCAGACATACAAAGCATTTAAACACTGGGTGAGTGCCTCATCAGATATTGCAGATGCGCAAAACATGCATTTTTTCATAATTTTTATAAAACAGTCTTGTAACACTTATAAAGTCATCATATTAATTTATATCGCAAATTTTTTTGTATGTATTGATATGCTCTTTAATATTGTAGAAAATTTTTTTGTTCTCTCATCAAGAGTTTCTGCAGCGCATGCAATGAAAGACATTTTATGGCAACATTTTTTACATTTGGGTTTTTTTTTATACTAGATAGGCAAGCATTTGACCTACCATCTCACCTGATGGAAAGTGACGATGCGGCCAAAGGTGGAACATGCTTGCCTAGAAGGTACCTATTCACTCTAGACTTGAAGACACCCAGATTACACCGTTCAGGGAACAAAGACGCAGGCAATGAGTTCCACTCCTTCGCTGTACGGATGATGAACGTAGAAGCAAAACGCTTACGTCACTTTATTGAAGTTTAGTTGGGGTCCCTAATTATTTTCAAGTAATAAATATAGCCTATGTTACTCAGGGAAAATGTAACATTCTAATGGTGAAAGAATTTTTGAAACCGGTCTGTAGTTTTTCAGTTTAATCAAACAAACAAACGCTTCACACTCACAGCCCCACACTAAGTTCAAAGACTTGTATTGTGGGTGCCAGAAACATTCACATCACACACACATTACACCCAGAACCAGAAGCACAAATATCCCTTGGGAAGGAATTTGTGCTCCTGCCGGTAATCGAACCCAGGACCCACGGCGCAGAGGGCGGACACCTGTCCACTGTGCCAACTGGGTCGTCACAAACATACAAAAATCCAAAAATACAAATCGTTTCTCTTTTTAATGTTAGTATATGTAGATAAGTATAGATATTTAATATAGGCAAATAATAACATTCCACAGCCACAGACATAATAATAAAGACATTACTCCAATGACGACTTTATTTCTCGTATGAGTACGCGTTAGTCACTTGAGGTTCAAAAAATTGTTTTTTACGGTATGGTATGAGCGTTGGTAACACGAAACACAAGCTGAATCGGCCCCGGAATAACCGCAACCATGACGTATGCGCGATCATTCCCATCGCTGATTGGAACTTGGCCCTTGAAGTGACCTTAAAACGGGAAAATACAAAAAAAATTGTGGGTAGCTGAAAAAATACCTCTACCGCCAGCAATAGTTTGTAAAGACGACGCGACGCCGACGACGCGATTAAATTCAAATTTCTAAGTTCTGTACGGAATTACAATTCGCATGATTCACACTAGATTTGGAGATAAAAAAGTATATAACTAAAATTAAAGCAAGTTTATTATTAATTTCTTCATATATACAATTGGATGAAAATGCCGAGAACAAAACCAACCGCTAGCAAAAATGGTAAGCCAATTTAGTAGGTACTACTTGTTTTTTTTTATAATTAGATGTTTCTAAACATTGCATCTGCCGACAATAGCTGTGTCTGCGATTTCTATGTAATAAAATTTATTAGAAACTAGGTATCAATGCGTTCATAACTCTAAGAGAAACATTGTTCGTGATGAAGAAAGAGTTTCGAGAAGTATAAAAACACTATTACCATCTATCAACAACTATCCTATTCCTACTAATATACTAAATCCGAAAGTTTGTGTGTGTGCGTGTGAATGTTTGTGTCCACGTATCTACGTAACGAATTAACCGATTTTGATGAAATTTTGAATGTAGATAGTTGGCTACTTTTTAGCTAGTATACTAATATAATATTTTTACTTGCTATCATCCCTCATTATAAGCGGCATCATTAATATTAACCATATAATAATGAAACTCGTTTAGATAAGTTTTGGTCTAATTAACTTGTTGTTATTATCCTGGCTGTGGGCTTATGAAAAATTACCGTAAAAATATGAAATACGAGATGATTGCTAATTAGGGCTGGTTTGTCTGCCATTCTCGATCACATCATCCTCCTTCCCTTTGCCCACTAAGTAAGGTCGATGAAGCATGGATCCTTATTACACTATGGGTTCGCAAGTACCTAAAGCTAATGATAATATTATTATGTTGTAGGTAGATAACCGCCCGACTGACTTCAACCTTCCATAGTGGGAATACCTACTCGTCTTTAGTCAGCGGAGTCTCTATTGTTTTTTGTTCCTACTGGTATAGCCCTCCTTAGATCGCGCCTTGACGACCCAATTGGTGTAATGGGAAAGACCTTGATGGTACTCGTGGATCTTGCGTTATTCCCTTTACAGCGCCCAGATCCGTAGCAATAAGTCGCAGCAAGCGTGCGAACCTGACATTCCCGGTGGGGCGGATCCACCGCGTGCTGCGGAAGGGCAACTACGCGCGGCGCGTGGGGGGCGGCGCCGCGGTCTACCTGGCCGGCGTGCTGCAGTACTTGGCCTGGGAGCTGCTCGAGCTGTCGGGGACGGCCGCCACCGATAACAACAAAACTAGGTAACACATGTTGTTGCATGATTAAACTATTTTCTATGATGCCCGTTAGTCAAGTCAAGTCTTCTCTTCTGACGCTGCTTTCAGCGCGTCAGGTGTAGGCCTCAATGTAGGTCCATTATTGCCTAAGCGGGGCGCCGAGGGCTCTTGGGTGAGCGTTGGCCTTCTAAGTAAGGGTATCGGGTTCGGTTTCTCAAGTTTTCCTCACAAGGAAAATGTGTGTTTCTGGTTCTGGTTGTAATTGTGTGATGTGAATGTTTCCGGCACCCACGACACAAGTCATCGAATTTAGTTTGGGGCTGTGAGTTTGAAAGTGTTTATGTTCAGTATAACCACGACTAATTGAAACTATTAATTTCGAGAATCATTTTATATACATAAATAATAGGTGTGAAAAAAGGTAAAATGAGAGGCAGGAGCTCGATGAGTTGTCTGACCAAATTCGCATCAGTCTCAACGTCTCTGATGCAACATGTTGCGGAAACTTTGATCACTTAGTTAGATCAGAGAGAGTAACAGGACCATGTGCCATGATTTGAGCACAACACAAGCGAGGACGCAAAGTAGGGTAGGTGGACCACGGGCAATGCCCGAAAAGCAGTAAGGTGCCCAAGTATACAATTCATAAATCCATGACTGCGCTTATACACAATAGATACCTCGTAAGTACGAATATGTTTGAAAATGTCGTATTTAAATCGTTGTTGAATATTTAAATTGCTGTATTATGTTAGTACAGTTGTTAATCTTCCTACAAAAAAAATGTTCGTCGAGCCGGTGTTCATCGATTTATAAGACGTTATCACGTCAATAAAATAAAATGTAATCACTTCCAAACATTCCGCTTCCTAAGAATAAATCAATATCAATGCGGTATTTCATTGATAGTCGATTTTTATTCGAGATGGTTCTAGCTCAAAATGTCTTTGTGTCTGACGAGAAACGGTGCCGGCGCAGCCATTTCTCAATGATGTATTCGAGAACATTTCCAATATATTATTAACCTAATTTTCTACTTGTACAGGATCATGCCGCGCCACATAATGCTGGCGGTGAGGAACGATGACGAGCTGGACAGATTATTCGGAGCGGCCATCATTTCGCAGGGCGGCGTGATGCCCCAGATCAATCCCATCCTAATTCCTAAGAAAACTTCAAAAAAACAGAATCTAAGTAGTAATTTATCTTCCCAGGAGTATTAACATGTATTAAGTTATAATTTGTTATAAACAAAAGCAAGACATTGTTATCTAAGTTATTTTAATATTAAATACCTATATTATTATTATCTTTGATGTTACTGCATATAAATAATAATAAAAAGTTTTTAATAATAATACAATCTTTACCAGTTTGTGAGTTTGTAGGGATCTCTGGATCTACTGAACCGATTTTGAAAATTCTTTTCCTAATAGAAATCTACGTTATTTGTGAGTTTCATATGCTGTTTTTTTTTACCCGGGCGACGCCGGACATGTCTGCGAGTAAGTTATATATTTATTGTTATTTATGCATTTAATGTAACTGTACTTTTAAAACAAAGCAAATTATTGATTTAAATTGAGCCAATTCTTAATTTATTGTAATTGTTATGCAAGTGGTTTGGTCTAAGTATGAATCCCAAAGATAATGTAATCACTCCGTTTTAGAAGTATCATAAACAAACAATTCATAAATTCATTACAGATCCATCTAGGGCAGATTTCAAATATTTTGATCAAAGCTAAATAGCTAATTTATGGCCAAATCAAAGAGCATGAGCAATTTCAAGAATTCATTAAATATTAGATTAAAAAAATATATTAAGTATGAAATATTTAAGTGAAATTAATAATAATATATAATTTGTACAAAATACTGTGGTTTAATTATTGTTTAAGTATAACTAGCATATTCAAGTAAGAGTCAAGGTCTATAACTATATAATCAATTTATAGAATATTTACTCGAAGAATCATAAGTTTTGGAAAATCGTACAAAATCATCAACGCCATTTTTCACTTTCGCGGCAAAACCAGTTCATGTGTTTAATTATAAATATAAATACGATTTGATTAATTACAACTCGTTTTATTGTTGTTGAGATAATATAGCCATTCAAATTGAAGTACCCCCTTGGTTACAAACATACGATGGTAACACTGTCGTATACAAAATATAGGGACTCGCAAATAAAAACGCCACGGACCAGTCTTGTAAATGACATGTAATTTAAATACTGTAAACAAGAGATCAACTAGGTATTTATTATTCGATTATATTAGGTACAATGTACACTGGTAAATTTTGAATACTATATCAGAATGACCAGAAATTACAGAACATATATTTTGTCTAAGTTTTGAAATTTGATGTTTGAAAATAATTAGAAATAAAGAGTCTTAATCATGAATACGTACCTAACAAAAAAATCGATTATACAGGGCGTCCCTGCTAGAAATATCCGCCAATGGACGATATTTCGCATTGTATATCGAGTTTGAAGTGTACGGATACGTATCATAATCGACAGTAGGACATCTTGTTTCTTTTTGTAGTAACTTTCCTCTTCGATATTACAAATGCAGATCTTCATACAGTAAAACAATATATGACGTTACACAATAAAACAAGTCTAAAAGTAAATAATGATACAACTCAAAACTTTACAATAAAAGTAATAATATTTTAAATACATGCGCAAAGGAACATTTTATTGTAGCATAATTTAATTAGCATACAGAAAAAAGATTAATAAAACTTTTCAATAATAATTCTGAAATATTATCATCGTATAGAACGAAATAAGATCTTTTTTGAATATATTGTAAAATACTTTTTCGTTAAATACTGATAACAATCTATCTACAGCTTTTATGAACTAATACTTAGATAAAAAGGAATACTTTGCGAATACAAAACTAATCAAATCAATGTAAAATGTAGCACATCAAAAAATATACACAAACACTCTTTCAATAAATGCAATCCATCAGCAAAATAGTTAAAAACTCAAATATTACAATTAGAAAAAAACACGTAAGGCTTAGTTTCAAAATCATACAAGTTTAGTTAACTAAAATAACTTGGAAGAATCAAAGTGTTTACACAAAACAGGAAGAATTACTATGAAAAGTGTATTCGAAATACACAGATATCTGTCTGTGTTTTATATATATCTATTCGAAATACATATATATAAAACACATCGATTTTTCAGAAGACGTTGCACGTAACTACAATTCAATAGTACAAATTGAAAAACGTACCTACTTGTTCTTTACATGCTGAGATCTCTAACTGGGGATAAAATATATACACTACATAACTATGGATAAAGTAAAATGACTATAAAAAGTACCAAGAATTGCACAAAGGATAGCCCAGCGGGTTGCGGCACCACCAAATATGTTTTCGGTTTTTTAAACTACGAATTTGTCTAGCATTTGGCAAAGAACTAATTTTACTGAGTGTTAAGATACCGCCGAGTGTAGATGACTGAAGAATTGAAGAATTACAGATGCCATGTTGTTAGTATAAATATCTACTATACTATTATTTTTTGGCAATGAATATGACATTGTATCATATATGAAAGAGTTCCAAAGACGGGTTTTCTTCAGCATTCCTGCTCGAGTTGGATTATTATTTATCAACTCGGAAATGTAACGGACAGGTCGTTCACCGGATAGTAGGCACGACTTTGAATTGCTACTTCAACTGCGCTCCTCTTCGTGGGACTTAAGTTTGAGAACTATATCGACATACAACACATTCGAAATACTGATCGCAGTATTTCAAAGTATTTAAGGTACAAAGTGTAGTGTGTGCCTTCTCCCGCTAGGCTTTACATTAGACTGGGTTTATTATAAACTAGGTAATAATAGTAATCATCAACCATATAAAATCTACATTACTTACAATATTGTTTACTAGTTTATTCGAGTTTCAAAATTGAGAACACACAGTCATTGATCTAAATTGAAATTAAAATGTAAGCTACCGTAAGTTTTACAATTATTGACTACTTGTATGGACAGAGGAGACATTTTAGGACCAATATATCAACAATTATTCTCATAAAAGCATTCTTGTATACGCCTTCAAAATGCATATGTGCAGAAACTGGCATTCTTCGCTTAGTTTGCTAAAACTTTTTTCCTTGAGGTATTAGCGTCTTACTGTAACTTACATTTTTGTTAGTGAAAGGTTCAAGCGTCTCCTGGCAGTGTTAGATTTATATAAAACAACCCTCCTCCTGCGCAGCCGGGTAAATAAAGAAAAACATGCAGCATCCAAGATCTTACAACTTAGAGATCGTCAAGTTTCGAGATGAGAAACAGTCAACATCTTATTAACAATTGGTCAACATTTAAATGTATTTTTACAATGAGCAATGAATTTAGAATATTAGTAAATATCAAATATATTAATATAATTTAAGTCGTTATGAAAGACTGATTGATCAATTAACATTTGGCATTGAATGACTCGAAGCTCGCAATAATATATGACAAAACTATACAATTTACACCTCTGCTAAGACACCTCCGTTTTGTTCTTGCTGCAATATTTATTTTAAGATATTTGTTACGCTTCATAACCCACCGATATCTTAGTAGAGGAATAAATAGGCATTTAAAATTTATCATAAAATTGGCAACAGTGAAAATATCGCTCTATAGAAACATCACACGCAAATATTAATTATATACAAAAACATTCACTTCAGTTTTAACAACTTAAAGTATAATCCTATGAAAACTTTCCAGAACAGTTTAACATTAGTATTCAAATAACTATTGTTTGAGGATTGTATGTTAATATTAATATCAACCACGCAAAACAAGCTCAGCGTACAAGGACAACTGTTTCTTAGAAGAATTGTGAGTGTGAAAGCGCTTATGATATCTTTTCACATGACTGTAACAATAGTTATTGTAAACACCCATATACGTATATTTATTCACGTCATAAATCCATAATTCTTAGAGATCAAGATCAACTAATGTTGGTTATTTTAGACCCTAGTAAAAACTTAGATTGTCTTTAGAAGTATTCAACACTTGGGACCGTAAATATTAACAATTTCATGAAATTAGCACTCATGCACACACATTTTACATTTGCCAGTTGCAGTATTGTCTAAACATTGGTACCTTGATTTTAGGTTATCATTATAGTTCGTTTAAATATACCTAAAGTTTAAATTCTTGACATAATTGTGATGTAGGAAGTAGTGGTGGCGTACCGAAAGGACGATTTGCAGAAACAAGCAAATTAGAAGCAAGCCAATGCTGATACGGGCAACTGATTCTGCCATTCAATAAGAATTAGCAAACGAGCAAGACGTGTTATGAATAGTAGGAAATCTATATCGAGAAATTCACTCATTGACATCATTCGCAATCGCTGAGCCTCAAGCCCAACTTAAAACTTTATACAAACGTGAAGACAAATAGTATACCTTAGTAACGCTGCCTTCCCGCACTTGTAACAAATCTATCAATATTTTGTTCTCTATCTCGTTATAAATAAAACTAATATAAAATATCGCTCCACCTAGATCGCTATGTTACATTACCGATAAACGCATTCCATATAAGGTCATAAGCAATTACAACATTCAAACATCAACCGCGGTACAAATATCATTCGTAGAAAGCGTTACGATCCTATCGAGCTGAGAGTGCTCGCTTTATTATCACATATTTTATTATCAGTCGAATGCAGCTCCAGTTTCTGCATTGGGTCTATAATTATTTTATCGTCGTCTTCGTTTCTCGAGTCGATCTCGTCGATGGTAGGGGTCAGTTCCGAGTCCGGGTCCGCAGATTTGTTGTCGAAGTACGGGAAGAAGTCGTAGTGCTCTTTGCCGTTGTTCGTCTGCTTCGTCTTTTCGGTTTTGAAGCAACGCGGCTTTTTCATTTCCTCGTTCTTGATGGTGTTCATGTTGCGTTTGGAGAACTCGTCCCAGCCTTCCGTTGTCTTCCCGGGGGGAGGGTTCCAGTCCTTGCGGAACGAGCTAGAAGGCTTCGTTTCGTTGGAAGCAAACTTCTGTTGTATTTCATTGATTTGGTTGTGGTTTTCTCGGGAGGAGACTATCTGTCCGTAGACGGGCGTGCAGTAGGTAGTGTCTGCGTTGCTGTCCCGGATGGTATTGTTCTGGTTGAGTTGACAGTTGTTCATGCCGGAGTCGAACTCCGACTTCTGTCCGGCGTTCAGTAGTATTTGTTTGGAAGATTTGACGGGTTTCTTCTCGGATGCGTTGTTGGAGCCCTCTTCGTTCTGCTTATTTTTAGCATATGTTTTGTCATCCTCCTGCTCCTCGCCCCCGATCCCATCTATGTCGTACACCTGTAAACGGAATTGATAATTTTTACTATTTTAATACGAGTACTTTGATATCACTGAGATAAACGTCGCCGCTATGCTAAAGATTGCCATTGTCTTTAGAACTGGACCAATCGAGCTTTATTTAGCACTAGTTAACCCGGCGAACTTCATACCGCCAATTGTCTGTGGTCAAATAGTCAGAAACATCTCCTGTTTGACAGGTACGAACAGTTTGTATGGGAAAATAAAATGCTACTTTTTACTAATTTAATTGCAATTTCTTTATATTTTCTCACCTTTTAAACCTTCCCTGAACTTCCACAAATATTTCAAGATCAAAATTAGCCAAATCGGTCCAGTCATTCTCGAGTTTTAGCGAGACTAACGAACAGCAATTCATTTTTATATATAAAGAAGAAAGAAGATTTAAATTCGTAAAATAAGCTTGACCATGATCAATGAAGATTATCGAGAATCGACGTCCACCCCTAACTTCATCTCAGTATCAATAAAATATCTTAAAACCGATTCCAGGCTGCATTGCCTCATACAGACTGAGAGAACTGTGACTGAACTTATTTATGTAATTTTTTATCATTATTATATATTATTTCTTAAGCTGGTTTAATGCAATTAATGGATTCATAATCTGAAATAAAATGATTATCCAGAACTGCCCGGCGGCTATGTCAGGTGCGCGTCCCGGCCGGTGACAAACAAGATTTTTCCATGAGGAAAACTTGTATTTTTGTTTCCGGGTGTGATGTGAATGTTTTTGTCACCCACGACATCGAAATTACAATAGCTGGGAGTATGAAAACGTGTATATGTATTAACATTTATTTGACCAAATTGAAAGCGTTGGCAAAATAGAGCGCGGTAGAAGGAGGGAAGGAGGGCAGTAGGTGCAAGATAGTGACCGCTAGCGCAACCCTATCTTGCCCCACCACGGCGAGGGACTGCTCACGGGGGTTTTCTTAAGTCATTTCGAGCCCCACACACCTGGGAAGGAGAGAGGCATTTCCCCTCACAGAAATAAGGGGTTAGGATGTTGTACGCTTGTCGTACTGGGAAGGAGTGGAACTGATTGACCGCATCTTTGTTTCCCGAACGGTATAATCTGGGCATCCTCAAGTCAAAACTGTATCTTAGGCCGCATCATCGCTTTCCATTAGGTAACATAGCGGTCTAATGCTTGCCGATCGAGCATAAAAATATAAAAGAACATTTATTTTGACAAATAAACGATTTGATTCGCTTGTGTGTCTTTTCTTATTTGATCTCATGGAAACCGATGACGCGACGTAGCGCGGCAGATGGAGGGTAGCGCGGCAGATGGAGGGTAGCGCGGGAGATGGAGGGTAGCGCGGCAGATGGAGGGTAGCGCGGTAGATGGAGGGTAGCGCGGGAGATGGAGGGTAGCGCGTAGGGCAGGAGACGCGCGCATTACCTTGTACAAGATGTCGACGTTGGTGTGCGTCATGCCCTTCTCCCGCTCGCGCTTGTTCTGCACGGCGAGCCACACGTCCTTGAGCTCGCCGGCGATGTCTCGGTCGCGCATGATGACGGCGTTGCGCGCCAGGTACAGGCCGGGGTTCATGGCCTCCACGAAGTCGCACAACAGGCTCACCAGCGCCTGCCTGTCCTGGAAACACCACCACGATGCGGATATGTCTTAACCGCACTGTTCAAACTCGTAACGGTTTTTTAGCCCACTTCAAAAAAGGAGGAGGTTCCCAGTTCATCAACTGTATATTTTCTGAGTGTGTTACCTCCACACTTTTTCCTAACCACTTTTTTGTAGGTGAACCGATTTTCATGATTCCAATTTTATTTGAAAGCTGGTGGTTCCTTTGTGGTCCCATTCAAATTTAATCAAGATTTGACCTGTAATTTTTGAATCGTCTTTAATAATGCGTATTAATTTCATTTAATCTGATCAAGGTATTAAAATAAACATTTTTCACACTTACATGGTTCCGAAGGTAAAGCGATGAAGTTGCTTTTTTTCAAGCTTTGCTTGCTAAATTATAGTGACAAAGTTTGACTGTTAATTTACAATTGGTTATCAAGTGTATCACCTCCTTGCTGCCCCAATAAAATAATGTAAATCCCTTTAATATGGTAGTAGATACAACATATTCTGGTAATCTGTTCCAGTTGCTCAAGGAATGGAAGGCAGTATTTGCATTTGTTTGCATGACTCGACTATGACTGGATCATGGTTCTTTTACTTAACTTTGACTGGTGAATGAGGGAGCATGGTGGCCTAGAAGATATATACACTTACTGTCGTACTGGTAGAATTCTTCCCATTGGCCTTCAATATGTCAGGGTTAACCATCACAGCAAACACGAGCATCGGCGGGCGCTTCTTGTTTGGGGAAAAGCCTTGCGGAATCTGAAATGTTGACACAGGCTGTTCAGTTAAGGTTTTGTACTTACAGAAAAATATATATAATATCATAACTTTCCAGTGAGATACCAGCTAAATGCTAACCTATCTGGCATAAAAAAAAATTGCCTGTTGGCTAAGGTGCAAAATGTGTAACTTGGCCGCGCGGAGCACAATGGCTAATTCCTCAGTTTTTTTTGCTCATACATCAGACTCTTAACACTGAGCTAGCCTAGAACTAGAGCAGAGCTTAAGTTTTTGGTCAAAACAACTAATATATTCCTGTTTGCTTATTTGGATGCGCATCTGCTTTCTAGACAGGAGTATCGGGACCAATTCCCAGGAGGAACACAAGTTTTCTCCACAAGGAAAATGTTTGTAATTGGTTGTTTTTTTTTCTTTTTTTTTACGCATTCAAACTCACAGCCCTACACTAAGTTCAAAGACTTGTATTGTGGGTGCCGGAAACATTCACATCACACACACACATTACACCCAGAACCAGAAGCACAAGTATTCCTTGGGAAGGAATTTGTGCTCCGTATCCGGCAGGAGCACAAATTCGAGCCCAGAACCCACGGTGCATAGGGCGGACACCTGTCCACTGCGCCGACTGGGTCGTCATTTGATTGTGTGTGGTGTGTATGTTTCCGACACCTACGACACAAGTAACTTATCAAGGGTGCCGTGATTGTATCTAATACCTTTAAACAAGCAATTGTTGTATATATATATATATATATTTATATAATCTGAACCTCAGAAACGGCTTCAATGATTTTCATGAATTTAGTATGCAGGGGGTTTCAGGGGCGATAAATCGATCTAGCTAGGTTTCACATTTAGAAAACGTCATTTACAAAAAAAAAACCAAGCAAGGCTCGGTCATCCAGGTTCTTCATATTTAAATAACAAATGTTGAAAAGCAAGCAGATATTATTTAAAAAGAAACCAAAACAAATGAAAAAGAAATTTGATCGGGATAATTACTATCCCATCATATGACATATGAAAATCATACCCGCATATATAATGAAAAACAATTTGTGATATGAATATGAAAGTATATCTTTTGGTTGTTCAAAGTTAAACCTTTCTCGAAATTGCTTATTTTGATTTGATTGAAATCAAGCAGTACCCCAGGACTTTGTTGTGTTAATTCAGTTCAAAAGTACCTATTGTTAATACTGGGTCTGGACTTCTGGAGTCATCTAAATTCTTTCAGCTATTACAGGCTTGAACAAAAAACAAACATACTTTTATTGGTATATTTGTTTTCTGTTCAAGTGTATACTACAAACTTTTGCATTTATGATATCAGTGTGATAGGCATTAAACTTGATACCATGAGAAAATCTACCATTTTGAGATTTCACTACCACATAACTGACCTATCATTTACCGCTGTGAAACCACAACACAGATCAAATACATGAAAACAATCAACAATACCATGTAGTGAAGGAAACAATATTGATTACACAAATCTCATGAGCTCCAGGAAGTTATGAATAATAGATGAGATATAGCATACTTTGATCCCTATTGTTAGCGCAGTCTATGCAAACACTTTTATATAAATGCAAATATTCTTTGTCGCACACCAAGAAAAATTATAAACACTATAGTGAAACTGAACTAAGCAGTTATTCTAGAATATTCTTTTACATAGATGACTACTGTCAGCGTCTTTGTTCCCTGAACAGTTTAATCAAGGAGTATTCAAGAACTTAAAAATAGTGCAATGTGAAGTCTCAAGGCGGGCATATAGCTTATTCTACAATCTTACAATCATAAATAAAGTTATGTTGATAATTATCCATCATCTCCACCCACCTGCATCCCGCCATAAAGCGGTATAGGGTCCGAGATCTCCTTGGGGTTGGCGATTTTCTGCCATCCCAGCACATTTATGAACAGCTTCTCAGACGTATCCTTTATCGTATCCCGAATGCACATGTGTGGCTGTGGAGGATTCTTGAATTGGCGAAACGCCCTCGACCGAGCATACTGCACCGGCAACGTCCTGTCCGGAGGAGTTGAATTTTCCATTACAAATTCTCAAAGATATCTTCCTTCAAGGTATACGCGCTAGCCGAAAACCAATAACCATCATGAAATCATGACATTTTCAAAAGGCTCGCCGAACGACTAAGTTTATTGAACTCTTGCCGTCTCGCCTCGTTCTGATTTCTCACTAAAACTGAACGTCGTCACTCAATAGAGTCTGCTGCGTTTATTTTAACCAGCTTTCAACGTAAATATTTTAACTCAAAGCTATTATTAATTATTTGTAAAGAAAATCAAAAAAGAAAGAGCAATGCGAAAGAGAAAGACAACAGATTTGTTTTTTTTTTTTAGTTTGCTGTACGGACGCTGTGTGCCCAGTAATGCCACTACAAATCTCCCCCATTATTATCATAATTATATACTATACTATATTTGCCCCGCGGATTCCCTAGCGTTAATCAAGTTAAAAAGTAGCCTATGTGTTACCAGCTATAAGCTGTGTTTTTCATTCCAAATTATATCCAAATCCAAATTAGACATTACAGTGCAGACAGAACACGCATAATTAGTTACTATACCTACATTCAAACATTCGCATTTGTAATATATAAAATACCTAGACACGAATAATATATAAAATAATATAATTTTATATATTATTCGTGTCTATGAATGAATTTACAAGAATCACAGTAATATTCAAAAGAAAAATATTAAACCTATTTATTGTACTTATTTCGTTAAAGACGAGATGTGCAGTGCATGTATGTTTATTTCACTGTTAAATTAAAAAGTTAACGGGAATTCGCGTGACATACGCTTTGTCGATATCCCGATCGGCAATTGTGCCGGCTTCATTCGGAAGTGTCATGATTTCTAATTTTTAATTATTGTATTTCGATATTATTTCGTTGCTAAGATGTTAATTCAAATTATTAATGTATAAAAATAATGTATCTTGATTGCAAACGAGGACTACCTGCTTTTCGAATATAATAAAAAAGTGACATTTGGTTGAGCTAGCCGTTTTTACAGTCAGTTCGCTTTAGGCGTTTGAGCTGGACACACCTTAAGTAGTGCCCAGGTTATCATTACCTATATAAGAATCAGAATAAAGTGTAATAAGTGTAAAGTTAAATGTGAGAATTTGTGATGGTGTGAATTATATGGATACTGCCGAAAATAAAAAGGTGTTTTCTTTTTAGAAGCCTTCTTCTTCTAGGATGAACGCAGAGCGCTCACCGTCCGTCGTATCCCACTTTTCACTGGACGCAACAGCTCCGCATTCATCCATTTTATCCTCACAGGGTAGAAGTCATCTGTTATTAAGTTTCAAAACAGCATTTTGTCCAACGAAACTAATATAAAAAAATATAGAGAGCTATTTAGAAGAGATCGCCATAAGGTCTATTCGGTACCAAGCTTACTTTATTCAAATAATCAGGTACGAGTACATTACTAACCAAAGGGCAGCTTGCCAATCATTCTGGCACCATCATGTATTCCCCTTTGAATAAAAAAATACATTTTATATTTACTTACAATTCCAGAAAATTATATTTAATTTTAGACAAAATTTGACTTGTGCAAACATAAACTTCACTTTACTTTTTTAACTTTCATTTTCCATGAGGTGAGATAGTGATCAAATGTTTGCCCAACGAGAATAAAAAAAAATTGTCTACATCTTTGAATTACGTTCCAAGCTATGCAATGATTTTTATCTTTTTTAATGGGCATCGTATATTTCCGAAACTAGTCGAAAAATCTGACAAAAATCGCCAAGAGTCCCAACCGATCAGTAAACAATAATAATGAATAATACTCGCGATAGTTTTCAAAATTAAGGTTATTTACAACTAACTTTTTTGGGTAATCTTTGTAACTTAGCAACACTGATCGACTGAGATTCCTAATACTCATCTGTCTCTGCTAGTGTTGTATGCATCGTCGTTGCTAATAAACCGGTAAATTCTTACATTTAAATCTAACACCATCGTGGCCAAATGAAGAACCGGATAAAAGGCTTTTTTATTTTGGTTTCGCAGTCTTTGGCATTTTGCTAGTGTCATGTTATAATATATTTCAAGTGTATTTCATATTAAATGTACTCATACTGTTATAGTCACATGCCACAGTCAAAGTCAAATAAAAGAGTCAAGGTCCATTCATAGTTAAGTCATACCCTTGTAAAGTGGTAGAAACTTTACTAAAACTTCTATTGGAGTTTTAGAGCGAAGGCGAAAATCACGCCTACACTTCTGCACGTTTACTAAGTATTAACGGTTAATAATCCACCATTTTTACATACTAACACTCGGAGAATCACAGGCTTTGGAAAATTATACAAAATTAACAAAGCCGCTTTTTCACTTTTACGGCAAAAAAACCTGGCTTATTAGTTACGAATACGGTATGTATATATATAGATATACGAGTCCCTATTTTGTACAACTAATAATGTACGGTCTGATAATTTATGGCCGATAATTCACCAGTATTCCATGGCTAGGCTTCCAATTATCAGCGTAAGCAATATGGGCCGTACATTATTGAATGTTAAATATCAACGTGGACCGATTATGTACAGCCGATAATTCTAATTTATGAAAACGCAACCTTTATATGTACACAAAATATGGATGTACAATACTGGCCTTATAATACAGGTCGGCAAATATTGACACGAGGTGATCATGTACAGCCAATAAAGCGCAGCCGATAATTCGTGTACATCAAATATCTAAGTCAAAGCCTCATTAGGACGATCCAGTAATTGCCATAGATAATTAAGAAAGTTTTATTTAGTAGTTAAAGGTTCTGGTACCAACCTTTTTAATGTTCTCAGGTTAGAACTTTTCAGCTGACTGGGCCAACTCTTGTTGGCGACATTCCTAGAGTTTCCATCAGATACATTTCATCAGAGAGTTACACAATCTTATTCCCCCATCCCCATATTATTATTGGACATCGAGACAGACTCCTAAGTGGCACCACTGTATAGTAGACATTCTACAAATGCGGACGAAGCATTTTGCTTCCACATTAACTATGTGAACCGCCAAGGAATGGAACTCCTTACCTGAGTCTGTGTTTCCTGATAAATACAATATGGGAGTCTTTAAGTCGCGAGTAAATAGGCATCTTCTAGGCAAGCGTGCTCTATCGTCGACCGCATCGTCGTTTACCATCAGGTGAGATAGTGGTCAAACGTTTGCCTATCTTGAATAAAAAAAATCAAAGGAGGCATCGCATAGACAGCAATGGTTTTATCTATGGTCGGCTTCCAATTATTGGCTGTGCCATACTGGACGTACAATATCGACACGGACTGATTTTACGCAGCCAGTATTGCACGAACAGAGGTAAAGGTTGATATTTGGAAGCCATGTACATAAATTATCGGTTGTACATTATTGATCGTACATTATCAATACGGACCAATGTTGTGCAAGCAATAATTGGCAACCCAAGAATTAACGGATACTTTGAGTCCTTATACATGAAATATCAGGGAGAAGAAAAATCGGATACATTTCAGAGAGTGTGCATCGGAATTTAACAGTATTGCATAGGCTGATATTTGAAAACCATGTACATAAATTATCGGTTGTACATTATTGACCGTACATTATCAATACGACCAATGTTATGCAGGCAATAATTGACAACCCGAGGATACACGGATATTTCTAGTTCTTATATACATGAAATATCAGGGTGTGCATTACTGGCTGCACAAAATCGGGCCGTAAATATCGGGTCGTACATTATCGTCTCCCATTAATATAGTAATATTATGGCATCGTCGTTGAGATATAAACACCGACCACCGCTAAATTTATTATATCCTAAAAATAAGGTATCCTTAATCGTCGAGATATACAAAAATAGCTTTTAGCGCGATTACGTCCCGAGATATTATAGAAACTAAAGGTATCCTTAACGTTTGGGTTTTAGGTGTCTTCAAAACTGCTGATCAGACCGTGATATTATCATTTAGTATCTTAATAGATAAACTGTATTGTAAAATCACACTATCACACACGTTACTAATCATATTATATATTCTTAAACTACCATTCACTGACTGACATATTGACAGAATTGTTCTCCCAGAAGGAGTCATGGGGGGTATGGATGATGTATGGGAAAAGTATAGGGGGTCGGGAGGTGACCTTGGGAAAAATCCGAAATCACCAGATTTTGGCTTCCAGACCCCCCGACCCCATGGGATCTCGGAAACGGTAAGACTTGGAACAAAAGTTCAAAAACTAAAGTCATAGACAATCCTGGGAACCTTTTAAAAAAAAATTAAAAAATGGGTGTTGCCATACAAAAATACCTTGCCGCCATACAAAATTAAATCAATTATATCTCCTAAACCATAAGAGATAGGCTAGGGGTGTTCGACCAAATGTCATAGAGGACGATGGGGGACATCTGTCAAAAATGTCAAAAATCCAAAATGGCGGATTCAAGATGGCCGCCATTTCTCAAGTTACTCCGATCGGAACGAAATTTTGGCTCCCGGAGTTTTTGGGTGCCCAGATTACAGGAAAAATATTGAAAAAATTTTTGGAAATTTTTTAAAGATGGCTGCCGAACATTGTCAAAATCAAAGTCCACCGATCCGGCTCAAAATCGATATCTAGGGGGTTTTGGGTGCCCTGATTATGTTTAAAATACTGATAGCAATTTTTGACATTTTTTAAAGATGGCCGCCGAGCATTGTCAAAATCGAGGTTCACCAATCGGGCTCAAAATCGATATCTGAAGGTGTTTGGATGCCCTGATTTTATTAAAAAACTGAAAAGCAATTTTTGACCTTTTTTAAAGATGGCGGCCGAACATTGTCAAAATCGAGGTTCGCCGATCCGGCTCAAAATCGATATCTGGGGGCATTCGGGGGTGCTGATCACGAATTTGGGACCGAAACGAAGGCCGCGGGCCGCTTGCGGCCCGCGCGCCTGGTTTGAGGGCCCGGATTCGTGATCAGCACCCCCGAATGCCCCCAGATATCGATTTTGGGCCGGATGTCAATGGGGATGCCCACCTACAGTCCGACGAAATAAACAGGTGGCGGGCCGCTTGCGGCCCGCTTCAGGTCTGCAGCCACGGACCAAATTCAAACTGCCAGGGTATTTCGACATGTATACCACGAATTTGAACGAAATTTTGGTCTGAGGCATAAGGGACGCCTTGATGCATTAAAATTTTTTTTGAATTTTTTTCTCTTTTTTTTTGGCGTCAAATGAAAATTTTACGAGTTTTCGACTGAAAATAAATTTTGTGGGCGGCAAGCGTCCTAATTTTTTTTAATGTTTCGCCGACAGCCCAAATTCTACTTCCATGGACGTTTTGATGTGCTCATCACGAATTTCAATGAAATTTTGAATTGCGGGATTAGGGTTGCCCCGCCACAGAAAAAATATGCAAAAATTTTTTTTTCAACTTTTTACTCAATTTGAAGATTTGTATGGCAAAAGTACTTACCACCCACCTGCGCGGGCCGCTCGCGGACCGCGCCACCCACCCAAAAAACTAGTTTATATTATATAATGTTAGATTACCACTCACTCATTGACTGATTGACATAATTGTTCTCCCAGAAGGAGGTTCCGGGGGTGAAAATGATGTACGGGAGTTATATAGGTTATTTTCCTGGGACCATGGAAAAAGTCCGAAAGTGGTCGTTTTCGGCTTCCGAGGGTACGTCGAGGGGAATATCTCGGAAACGGCGCCCCTAAAAATACTCGACCTCGAACTAAAGTTTCGGTACACCCTGGGACCTCTTTAGGGAAATTGGAAAAAAATAGGGTTGCCATACAAAAAAACTTTTTTCCCATACAAAATGTGGAACGCTATAACTCGGGAACTATCATACATAGGTACGGGGTGTTCGAACTAAAGTTGCTAAGAGTCCGGACGCGCTCCGGGAGAAAAGGTCAAAGTTGACCTCCGACGTGACCTTGACCGAAAGTTTTTTCGATCGGCGTGAAATTCGGTATAGGGGGGCGGGGGGGGCCCCAGAGTCCGGCAAAAATAGTGAAAAAATTCTGAAAAAATTTTTCGACCCGGCCGCCATACAAATTTTTTTTCCGAAGTCACCCCACCGGCCCGAAATCGGCGTCCGGGGGTTTCCGGGGGTGCCGGTGACGATCCCGGGGACGAAACGGAGGTGCACGCGGGCCGAAGGCCCGCGTGCACCTCCGTGAGTCACCGGGATCGTCACCGGCGCCCCCGGAAACCGTCGGACGTCGATTTCGGGACGGAACAACGCGACATCGACGCGCTCGCGGGCGCCCGCCGTGCTGAAATCGACGTCCGGGGGTATTCGCGGGTGCCGCTGACGATTCCGGGGACGAGACGGAGGGGCGCGCGGGCCGAAGGCCCGCGTGCCGCTCCGTCGAGTCACCGAGAATCGTCAGCGGCGCCCGCGAATACCGTCGGACGTCGATTTCGGGACGGAACCGCGCGACTCGCTCTCCCGCCCCCGTTTGGCTCAAGGTCGGCGTCCGGGGGTATTCGGGTGTGACGATGACGAATCCGGGGACGAAATGGAGGGGCGCGCGGGCCAAAGGCCCGCGTGTCCCTCCGTTGAGTCACCGAGATTCGTCATCGTCACGGCCGAATACCCTCGGACGTCGATCTTGGGCACAAAAGTCAAAGTCGCTGACTAAAGTCCAATGCCACCGGAGCCCCGCGTCGCCTTTCCGTGGGCCCGTAGGGCCCACGCCGCGCGGATACTAGTTCTATAGTATATTTTTAAACTACCACTGACTGACTCACTGACTGACATAATTGTTCTCCCAGAAGGAGTGATGTGGGGTATTGATGATGTAGTGGAAAAGTGTAGGGGGTGTGGAGATCTCCTGGGGAAAAATCCGAAATCACCAGATTTTGGCTTCCGGACCCCCCGACCCCATGGGATCTCGGAAACGGTAAGACTTGGAACAAAAGTTCAAGAACTAAAGTCATAGACAATCCTGGGAACCTTTTAAAAAAAATAAAAAAAATGGGTGTTGCCATACAAAAATGTGTTGCCGCCATACAAAATTAAATCAATTAAATCTCGGAAACTATAAGAGATAGGCTAGCGGTGCTCGACCAAATGTCATAGAGGACGATGGGGGACATCTGCCAAAAATGACAAAAATCCAAAATGGCGGATTCAAGATGGCCGCCATTTCTCAAGTTGCTCCGATCGGAACGAAATTTTGGCTCCCGGGGTTTTTGGGTGCACAAATTACAGGAAAAATATTGAAAAAAAATTTGGAATTTTTTTAAAGATGGCTGCCGAACATTGTCAAAATCAAAGTCCACCAATCCGGCTCAAAATCGATATCTAGGGGGTTTTGGGTGCCCTGATTATGATAAAAATAATGATGGCAATTTTTGACCTTTTTTAAAGATGGCCGCCAAACATTGTCAAAATCGAGGTTCACCAATCGGGCTAAAAATCGATATCTGAAGGTGTTTAGATGCCCTGATTTTAATTAAAAACTGAAAAGCAATTTTTGACATTTTTTAAAGATGGCGGCCGAACATTGTCAAAATCGAGGTTCACCGATCCGGCTCAAAATCGATATCTGGGGGCATTCGGGGGTGCTGATTACGAATTCGGGACCGAAACAAAGGCCGCGGGCCGCTTGCGGCCCGCGCGCCTGGTTTGAGGGCCCGGATTCGTGATCAGCACCCCCGAATGCCCCCAGATATCGATTTTGGGCCGGATGTCAATGGGGATGCCCACCTACAGTCCGACCAAAAAAACAGGTGGCGGGCCGCTTGCGGCCCGCTTCAGGTCTGCAGCCACAGACCATATTCGAACTGCCAGCGTTTTTTGACATGTTTACCACGAATTTGAATGAAATTCTGGACTGAGGCATTGGGGACGCCTTGCTGCAAGCAAAAATTTTTTTGAATTTTTTTCTTTTTTTTTTGACGTCAAATGAAGATTTTACGAGTTTTCGACCGAAAATAAATTTTGTGGGCGGCAAGCGTCCCGTTTGTTTTAATGTTACGCCGACGGCCCAAAATCGACTTCTATGGGTATTTTGAAGTGCTCATCACGAATTTCAATGAAATATCGGCTTGCGGCATCAGGGTTGCCCCGCCGCACAAAATTTTTTTTAGAAATGCCGAAATTAAATTTAAACTCAATTTGAAGATTTGTATGGCAAAAGTACTTACCACCCACCTGCGCGGGCCGCTCGCGGACCGCGCCACCCACCCAAAAAACTAGTTATTTATATTATATAATGTTAGATTACCACTCACTCATTGACTGATTGACATAATTGTTCTCCCAGAAGGAGGTTCCGGAGGTGAAAATGATGTATGAGAGTTATATAGGTTATTTTCCTGGGACCATGGGAAAAGTCCGAAAGTGGACGTTTTCCGCTTCCGAGGGTACGTCGAGGGGAATATCTCGGAAACGGCGCCCCTAAAAATACCCGACCTTGAACTAATGTCGTAGTACACCCTGGGACCTCTTTAGGGAAATTGGAAAAAAATAGGGTTGCCATACAAAAAAACTTTTTTCCCATACAAAATGTGGAACGCTATAACTCGGAAACTATCATACATAGGTACGGGGTGTTCGAACTAAAGTTGCTAAGAGTCCGGACGCGCTCCGGGAGAAAAGGTCAAAGTTGACCTACGACGTGACCTTGACCGAAAGTTTTTTCGATCGACGTGAAATTCGGTATAGGGGGGTTGGGGGGGCCCCAGAGCCCGGCAAAAATAGTGAAAAAATTCTGAAAAAATTTTTCGACCCGGCCGCCATACAAATTTTTTTTCCGAAGTCACCCCACCGGCCCGAAATCGGCGTCCGGGGGTTTCCGGGGGTGCCGGTGACGATCCCGGGGACGAAACGGAGGTGCGCGCGGGCCGAAGGCCCGCGTGCACCTCCGTGAGTCACCGGGATCGTCACCGGCGCCCCCGGAAACCGTCGGACGCCGATTTCGGGACGGAACAACGCGACATCGACGCGCTCGCGGGCGCTCGCCGTGCTGAAATCGACGTCCGGGGGTATTCGCGGGTGCCGCTGACGATTCCGGGGACGAGACGGAGGGGCGCGCGGGCCGAAGGCCCGCGTGCCGCTCCGTCGAGTCACCGAGAATCGTCAGCGGCGCCCGCGAATACCGTCGGACGTCGATTTCGGGACGGAACCGCGCGGCTCGCTCTCCCGCCCCCGTTTGGCTCAAGGTCGGCGTCCGGGGGTATTCGGGTGTGACGATGACGAATCCGGGGACGAAATGGAGGGGCGCGCGGGCCGAAGGCCCGCGTGTCCCTCCGTTGAGTCACCGAGATTCGTCATCGTCACGGCCGAATACCCTCGGACGTCGATCTTGGGCACAAAAGTCACAAGTCGCTGACGAAAGTCACTGACTGCCGGAGCCCCGCGTCGCCTTTCCGTGGGCCCGTAGGGCCCACGCCGCGCGGATACTAGTCTATATTATATAATGTTAGATTACCACTCACTCATTGACTGATTGACATAATTGTTCTCCCAGAAGGAGGTTCCGGGGGTGAAAATGATGTATGAGAGTTATATAGGTTATTTTCATGGGACCATGGGAAAAGTCCGAAAGTGGTAGTTTTCGGCTTCCGAGGGTACGTCGAGGGGAATATCTCGGAAACGGTGCCCCTAAAAATACCCGACCTCGAACTAAAGTTTCCGTACACCCTGGGACCTCTTTAGGGAAATTGGAAAAAAATAGGGTTGCCATACAAAAAAACTTTTTTCCCATACAAAATGTGGAACGCTATAACTCGGAAACTATAGCAGGTAGGTATAGGGCGTTCGAACTAAAATTACTAAGGGTCCGGATGCGCTTCGAGGTCGAATGTCAAAGTTGACCTCCGACGTGACCTTGACCGAAAGTTTTTTCGATCGGCGTGAAATTCGGTATAGGGGGGTTGGGGGGGGCCCAGAGTCCGGCAAAAATAGTGAAAAAATTCTGAAAAAATTTTTCGACCCGGCCGCCATACAAATTTTTTTTCCGAAGTCACCCCACCGGCCCGAAATCGGCGTCCGGGGGTTTCCGGGGGTGCCGGTGACGATCCCGGGGACGAAACGGAGGTGCGCGCGGGCCGAAGGCCCGCGTGCACCTCCGTGAGTCACCGGGATCGTCACCGGCGCCCCCGGAAACCGTCGGACGTCGATTTCGGGACGGAACAACGCGACATCGACGCGCTCGCGGGCGCCCGCCGTGCTGAAATCGACGTCCGGGGGTATTCGCGGGTGCCGCTGACGATTCCGGGGACGAGACGGAGGGGCGCGCGGGCCGAAGGCCCGCGTGCCGCTCCGTCGAGTCACCGAGAATCGTCAGCGGCGCCCGCGAATACCGTCGGACGTCGATTTCGGGACGGAACCGCGCGGCTCGCTCTCCCGCCCCCGTTTGGCTCAAGGTCGGCGTCCGGGGGTATTCGGGTGTGACGATGACGAATCCGGGGACGAAATGGAGGGGCGCGCGGGCCGAAGGCCCGCGTGTCCCTCCGTTGAGTCACCGAGATTCGTCATCGTCACGGCCGAATACCCTCGGACGTCGATCTTGGGCACAAAAGTCAAAAGTCGAACGCAAAAGTCATTAGCTACCGGAGCCCCGCGTCGCCTTTCCGTGGGCCCGTAGGGCCCACGCCGCGCGGATACTAGTTTTATATTATATAATGTTAGATTACCACTCACTCATTGACTGATTGACATAATTGTTCTCCCAGAAGGAGGTTCCGGGGGTGAAAACGATGTATGGGAGTTATATAGGTTATTTTCCTGGGACCATGGGAAAAGTCCGAAAGTGGTAGTTTTCGGCTTCCGAGGGTACGTCGAGGGGAATATCTCGGAAACGGCGCCCCTAAAAATACTCGACCTCGAACTAAAGTTTCGGTACACCCTGGGACCTCTTTAGGGAAATTGGAAAAAAATAGGGTTGCCATACAAAAAAACTTTTTTCCCATACAAAATGTGGAACGCTATAGCTCGGAAACTATCATACATAGGTACGGGGTGTTCGAACTAAAGTTGCTAAGAGTCCGGACGCGCTCCGGGAGAAAAGGTCAAAGTTGACCTCCGACGTGACCTTGACCGAAAGTTTTTTCGATCGGCGTGAAATTCGGTATAGGGGGGTTGGGGGGGCCCCAGAGCCCGGCAAAAATAGTGAAAAAATTCTGAAAAAATTTTTCGACCCGGCCGCCATACAAATTTTTTTTCCGAAGTCACCCCACCGGCCCGAAATCGGCGTCCGGGGGTTTCCGGGGGTGCCGGTGACGATCCCGGGGACGAAACGGAGGTGCGCGCGGGCCGAAGGCCCGCGTGCTCCTCCGTGAGTCACCGAGATCGTCACCGGCGCCCCCGGAAACCGTCGGACGTCGATTTCGGGACGGAACAACGCGACATTGACGCGCTCGCGGGCGCCCGCCGTGCTGAAATCGACGTCCGGGGGTATTCGCGGGTGCCGCTGACGATTCCGGGGACGAGACGGAGGGGCGCGCGGGCCGAAGGCCCGCGTGCCGCTCCGTCGAGTCACCGAGAATCGTCAGCGGCGCCCGCGAATACCGTCGGACGTCGATTTCGGGACGGAACCGCGCGGCTCGCTCTCCCGCCCCCGTTTGGCTCAAGGTCGGCGTCCGGGGGTATTCGGGTGTGACGATGACGAATCCGGGGACGAAATGGAGGGGCGCGCGGGCCGAAGGCCCGCGTGTCCCTCCGTTGAGTCACCGAGATTCGTCATCGTCACACCCGAATACCCTCGGACGTCGATCTTGGGCACAAAAGTCTAAAGTCGCTGACTAAAGTCCAATGCCACCGGAGCCCCGCGTCGCCTTTCCGTGGGCCCGTAGGGCCCACGCCGCGCGGATACTAGTTAATATTATATAAAATTAAACTACCACTGATTCACTCATTGACAGAATTGTTCTCCCAGAAGGAGTCGCGGGGGGTATAGAGAATGTTCGGAAGAAGTGTAGGAAAAAATCCCGAGACCCCGGGAAAAATCCCTGATCTTCGAAAAATCGACTCCTGACCTATGATGAGGGGCATATCTCGGAAACGGCTGGATGAAAAAATTTCGGTCTCGAACTAACTTCGAAGAGGACCCTGAGACGCTCCACGACCCGGTCGAAAAAATTCAAAATGGCCGAAAACAAGATGGCCGCCATACAAAATTGAACGCTTTATATCTCGGAAACTATAACAGGTGGGTATAAGGCGTTCGAACTAAAGTCGCTAAGGGTCCAGACGCGCTTCGGGAGAAAAGGTCAAAGTTGACCTCCGACGTGACCTTGACCGAAAGTTTTTCCGATCGACGCGAAATTCGGTATAGGGGGGTTGGGGGGGCCCCAGAGTCCGGCAAAAATAGCGGAAAAATTCTTAAAAAATTTTTCGACCCGGCCGCCATACAAATTTTTTTCCGAAGTCACCGAACCGGCCCAAAATCGGCGTCCGGGGGTTTCCGGGGGTGCCGGTGACGATCCCGGGGACGAAACGGAGGTGCGCGCGGGCCGAAGGCCCGCGTGCTCCTCCGTGAGTCACCGGGATCGTCACCGGCGCCCCCGGAAACCGTCGGACGCCGATTTGGGACGGAACCGCACGACATCGACGCGCTGGCGGGCGCACTCCGTGCTGAAATCGACGTCCGGGGGTATTCGCGGGTGCCGCTGACGATTCCGGGGACGAGACGGAGGGGCGCGCGGGCCGAAGGCCCGCGTGCCGCTCCGTCGAGTCACCGAGAATCGTCAGCGGCGCCCGCGAATACCGTCGGACGTCGATTTCGGGACGGAACCGCGCGGCTCGCTCTCCCGCCCCCGTTTGGCTCAAGGTCGGCGTCCGGGGGTGTTCGGGTGTGACGATGACGAATCCGGGGACGAAATGGAGGGGCGCGCGGGCCGAAGGCCCGCGTGTCCCTCCGTTGAGTCACCGAGATTCGTCATCGTCACGGCCGAATACCCTCGGACGTCGATCTTGGGCACAAAAGTCAAAGTCGCTGACTAAAGTCCAATGCCACCGGAGCCCCGCGTCGCCTGGACGTGGGCCCGTAGGGCCCACGCCGCGCGGATACTAGTTAATATTATATAAAATTAAACTACCACTGATTCACTCATTGACAGAATTGTTCTCCCAGAAGGAGTCGCGGGGGGTATAGAGAATGTTCGGAAGAAGTGTAGGATAAAATCCCGAGACCCCGGGAAAAATCCCTGATCTTCGAAAAGTCGACTCCTGACCTATGATGAGGGGCATATCTCGGAAACGGCTGGATGAAAAAATTTCGGTCTCGAACTAACTTCGAAGAGGACCCTGAGACGCTCCACGACCCGGTCGAAAAAATTCAAAATGGCCGAAAACAAGATGGCCGCCATACAAAATTGAACGCTTTATATCTCGGAAACTATAACAGGTGGGTATAGGGCGTTCGAACTAAAGTTGCTAAGGGTCCGGACGCGCTTCGGAAGAAAAGGTCAAAGTTGACCTCCGACGTGACCTTGACCGAAAGTTTTTCCGATCGACGCGAAATTCGGTATAGGGGAGTTGGAGGGGCCCCAGAGTCCGGCAAAAATAGCGAAAAAATTCTGAAAAAATTTTTCGACCCGGCCGCCATACAAATTTTTTTTCGAAGTCACCGAACCGGCCCAAAATCGGCGTCCGGGGGTTTCCGGGGGTGCCGGTGACGATCCCGGGGACGAAACGGAGGTGCGCGCGGGCCGAAGGCCCGCGTGCTCCTCCGTGAGTCACCGGGATCGTCACCGGCGCCCCCGGAAACCGTCGGACGCCGATTTGGGACGGAACCGCGCGACATCGACGCGCTCGCGGGCGCCCGCCGTGCTGAAATCGACGTCCGGGGGTATTCGCGGGTGCCGCTGACGATTCCGGGGACGAGACGGAGGGGCGCGCGGGCCGAAGGCCCGCGTGCCGCTCCGTCGAGTCACCGAGAATCGTCAGCGGCGCCCGCGAATACCGTCGGACGTCGATTTCGGGACGGAACCGCGCGGCTCGCTCTCCCGCCCCCGTTTGGCTCAAGGTCGGCGTCCGGGGGTATTCGGGTGTGACGATGACGAATCCGGGGACGAAACGGAGGGGCGCGCGGGCCGAAGGCCCGCGTGTCCCTCCGTTGAGTCACCGAGATTCGTCATCGTCACGGCCGAATACCCTCGGACGTCGATCTTGGGCACAAAAGTCTAAAGTCGCTTACAAAAACCAATAGCTACCGGAGCCCCGCGTCGCCTTTCCGTGGGCCCGTAGGGCCCACGCCGCGCGGATACTAGTATATTATATAATGTTAGATTACCACTCACTCATTGACTGATTGACATAATTGTTCTCCCAGAAGGAGGTTCCGGAGGTGAAAATGATGTATGAGAGTTATATAGGTTATTTTCCTGGGACCATGGGAAAAGTCCGAAAGTGGACGTTTTCCGCTTCCGAGGGTACGTCGAGGGGAATATCTCGGAAACGGCGCCCCTAAAAATACCCGACCTCGAACTAATGTCGTAGTACACCCTGGGACCTCTTTAGGGAAATTGGAAAAAAATAGGGTTGCCATACAAAAAAACTTTTTTCCCATACAAAATGTGGAACGCTATAACTCGGAAACTATCATACATAGGTACGGGGTGTTCGAACTAAAGTTGCTAAGAGTCCGGACGCGCTCCGGGAGAAAAGGTCAAAGTTGACCTCCGACGTGACCTTGACCGAAAGTTTTTTCGATCGGCGTGAAATTCGGTATAGGGGGGCGGGGGGGGTCCCAGAGTCCGGCAAAAATAGTGAAAAAATTCTGAAAAAATTTTTCGACCCGGCCGCCATACAAATTTTTTTTCCGAAGTCACCCGACCGGCCCGAAATCGGCGTCCGGGGGTTTCCGGGGGTGCCGGTGACGATCCCGGGGACGAAACGGAGGTGCGCGCGGGCCGAAGGCCCGCGTGCACCTCCGTGAGTCACCGGGATCGTCACCGGCGCCCCCGGAAACCGTCGGACGCCGATTTCGGGACGGAACAACGCGACATCGACGCGCTCGCGGGCGCTCGCCGTGCTGAAATCGACGTCCGGGGGTATTCGCGGGTGCCGCTGACGATTCCGGGGACGAGACGGAGGGGCGCGCGGGCCGAAGGCCCGCGTGCCGCTCCGTCGAGTCACCGAGAATCGTCAGCGGCGCCCGCGAATACCGTCGGACGTCGATTTCGGGACGGAACCGCGCGGCTCGCTCTCCCGCCCCCGTTTGGCTCAAGGTCGGCGTCCGGGGGTATTCGGGTGTGACGATGACGAATCCGGGGACGAAATGGAGGGGCGCGCGGGCCGAAGGCCCGCGTGTCCCTCCGTTGAGTCACCGAGATTCGTCATCGTCACGGCCGAATACCCTCGGACGTCGATCTTGGGCACAAAAGTCACAAGTCGCTGACGAAAGTCACTGACTGCCGGAGCCCCGCGTCGCCTTTCCGTGGGCCCGTAGGGCCCACGCCGCGCGGATACTAGTCATATAGTATAATGTTAATCTACCACTGACTGACTGATTCACTGACTGACATAATTGTTCTCCCAGAAGGAGTGTCGGGGGGTATTGATGATGTAGGGGAAAAGTGTAGGGGGTAAGGAAATCTCCTGGGGAAAAGTCCGAAACCACCACATTTTGGCTTCCGGACCCCCCGACCCCATGGGATCTCGGAAACGGTAAGACTTGGAACAAAAGTTCAAAAACTAAAGTTATAGACAATCCTGGGAACCTTTTAAAAAAAATAAAAAAAATGGGTGTTGCCATACAAAAATGTGTTGCCGCCATACAAAATAAAATCAATTAAATCTCCTAAACCATAAGAGATAGGCATGGGGTGTTCGACCAAATGTCATAGAGGACGATGGGGGACATCTGTCAAAAATGTCAAAAATCCAAAATGGCGGATTCAAGATGGCCGCCATTTCTCAAGTTGCTCCGATCGGAACGAAATTTTGGCTCCCGGGGTTTTTGGGTGCCTAGATTACAGGAAAAATATTGAAAAAATTTTTGAAAATTTTTTAAAGATGGCTGCCGAACATTGTCAAAATCAAAGTTCACCGATCCGGCTCAAAATCGATATCTAGGGGGTTTTGGGTGCCCTGATTATGATAAAAATATTAATAGCAATTTTTGACTTTTTTTAAAGATGGCCGCCGAGCATTGTCAAAATCGAGGTTCACCAATCGGGCTCAAAATCGATATCTGAAGGTGTTTGGATGCCTTGATTTTAATAAAAAACTGAAAAGCAATTTATGACATTTTTTAAAGATGGCGGCCGAACATTGTCAAAATCGAGGTTCACCGATCCGGCTCAAAATCGATATCTGGGGGCATTCGGGGGTGCTGATTACGAATTCGGGACCGAAACAAAGGCCGCGGGCCGCTTGCGGCCCGCGCGCCTGGTTTGAGGGCCCGGATTCGTGATCAGCACCCCCGAATGCCCCCAGATATCGATTTTGGGCCGGATGTCAATGGGGATGCCCACCTACAGTCCGACCAAAAAAACAGGTGGCGGGCCGCTTGCGGCCCGCTTCAGGTCTGCAGCCACAGACCATATTCGAACTGCCAGCGTTTTTTGACATGTTTACCACGAATTTGAATGAAATTCTGGACTGAGGCATTGGGGACGCCTTGCTGCAAGCAAAAATTTTTTTGAATTTTTTTCTTTTTTTTTTGACGTCGAAGGTTTGAAGTCGCTGACGAAAGTCACTGACTGCCGGAGCCCCGCGTCGCCTTTCCGTGGGCCCGTAGGGCCCACGCCGCGCGGATACTAGTTTATATTATATAATGTTAGATTACCACTCACTCATTGACTGATTGACATAATTGTTCTCCCAGAAGGAGGTTCCGGGGGTGAAAATGATGTATGAGAGTTATATAGGTTATTTTCATGGGACCATGGGAAAAGTCCGAAAGTGGTAGTTTTCGGCTTCCGAGGGTACGTCGAGGGGAATATCTCGGAAACGGCGCCCCTAAAAATACCCGTCTTCGAACTAATGTTGTAGTACACCCTGGGACCTCTTTAGGGAAATTGGAAAAAAATAGGGTTGCCATACAAAAAAACTTTTTTCCCATACAAAATGTGGAACGCTATAACTCGGAAACTATAACAGGTGGGTATAGGGCGTTCGAACTAAAGTCGCCAAGGGTCCGGACGCGCTCCGGGAGAAAAGGTCAAAGTTGACCTACGACGTGACCTTGACCGAAAGTTTTTTCGATCGGCGTGAAATTCGGTATAGGGGGGCGGGGGGGGCCCCAGAGTCCGGCAAAAATAGTGAAAAAATTCTGAAAAAATTTTTCGACCCGGCCGCCATACAAATTTTTTTTCCGAAGTCACCCCACCGGCCCGAAATCGGCGTCCGGGGGTTTCCGGGGGTGCCCCCGGAAACCGTCGGACGCCGATTTCGGGACGGAACAACGCGACATCGACGCGCTCGCGGGCGCCCTCCGTGCTGAAATCGACGTCCGGGGGTATTCGCGGGTGCCGCTGACGATTCCGGGGACGAGACGGAGGGGCGCGCGGGCCGAAGGCCCGCGTGCCGCTCCGTCGAGTCACCGAGAATCGTCAGCGGCGCCCGCGAATACCGTCGGACGTCGATTTCGGGACGGAACCGCGCGGCTCGCTCTCCCGCCCCCGTTTGGCTCAAGGTCGGCGTCCGGGGGTATTCGGGTGTGACGATGACGAATCCGGGGACGAAATGGAGGGGCGCGCGGGCCGAAGGCCCGCGTGTCCCTCCGTTGAGTCACCGAGATTCGTCATCGTCACGGCCGAATACCCTCGGACGTCGATCTTGGGCACAAAAGTCACAAGTCGCTGACGAAAGTCACTGACTGCCGGAGCCCCGCGTCGCCTTTCCGTGGGCCCGTAGGGCCCACGCCGCGCGGATACTAGTTATATTATATAATGTTAGATTACCACTCACTCATTGACTGATTGACATAATTGTTCTCCCAGAAGGAGGTTCCGGGGGTGAAAATAATGTATGAGAGTTATATAGGTTATTTTCATGGGACCATGGGAAAAGTCCGAAACTGGTCGTTTTCGACTTCCGAGGGTACGTCGAGGGGAATATCTCGGAAACGGCGCCCCTAAAAATACCCGTCCTCGAACTAAAGTTTAGGTACACCCTGGGACCTTTTTAGGGAAATTGGAAAAAAATAGGGTTGCCATACAAAAAAACTTTTTTCCCATACAAAATGTGGAACGCTATAACTCGGAAACTATAGCAGGTAGGTATAGGGCGTTCAAACTAAAGTTACTAAGGGTCCGGATGCGCTTCGAGGTCGAATGTCAAAATTGACCTCCGACGTGACCTTGACCGAAAGTTTTTTCGATCGGCGTGAAATTCGGTATAGGGGGGCGGGGGGGGCCCCAGAGTCCGGCAAAAATAGTGAAAAAATTCTGAAAAAATTTTTCGACCCGGCCGCCATACAAATTTTTTTCCGAAGTCACCCCACCGGCCCGAAATCGGCGTCCGGGGGTTTCCGGGGGTGCCGGTGACGATCCCGGGGACGAAACGGAGGTGCGCGCGGGCCGAAGGCCCGCGTGCACCTCCGTGAGTCACCGGGATCGTCACCGGCGCCCCCGGAAACCGTCGGACGCCGATTTCGGGACGGAACAACGCGACATCGACGCGCTCGCGGGCGCCCTCCGTGCTGAAATCGACGTCCGGGGGTATTCGCGGGTGCCGCTGACGATTCCGGGGACGAGATGGAGGGGCGCGCGGGCCGAAGGCCCGCGTGCCGCTCCGTCGAGTCACCGAGAATCGTCAGCGGCGCCCGCGAATACCGTCGGACGTCGATTTCGGGACGGAACCGCGCGGCTCGCTCTCCCGCCCCCGTTTGGCTCAAGGTCGGCGTCCGGGGGTATTCGGGTGTGACGATGACGAATCCGGGGACGAAATGGAGGGGCGCGCGGGCCGAAGGCCCGCGTGTCCCTCCGTTGAGTCACCGAGATTCGTCATCGTCACGGCCGAATACCCTCGGACGTCGATCTTGGGCACAAAAGTCAAAGTCGCTGACTAAAGTCCAATGCCACCGGAGCCCCGCGTCGCCTTACCGTGGGCCCGTAGGGCCCACGCCGCGCGGATACTAGTTTATATTATATAATGTTAGATTACCACTCACTCATTGACTGATTGACATAATTGTTCTCCCAGAAGGAGGTTCCGGAGGTGAAAATGATGTATGAGAGTTATATAGGTTATTTTCCTGGGACCATGGGAAAAGTCCGAAAGTGGACGTTTTCCGCTTCCGAGGGTACGTCGAGGGGAATATCTCGGAAACGGCGCCCCTAAAAATACCCGACCTTGAACTAATGTCGTAGTACACCCTGGGACCTCTTTAGGGAAATTGGAAAAAAATAGGGTTGCCATACAAAAAAACTTTTTTCCCATACAAAATGTGGAACGCTATAACTCGGAAACTATCATACATAGGTACGGGGTGTTCGAACTAAAGTTGCTAAGAGTCCGGACGCGCTCCGGGAGAAAAGGTCAAAGTTGACCTACGACGTGACCTTGACCGAAAGTTTTTTCGATCGACGTGAAATTCGGTATAGGGGGGTTGGGGGGGCCCCAGAGCCCGGCAAAAATAGTGAAAAAATTCTGAAAAAATTTTTCGACCCGGCCGCCATACAAATTTTTTTTCCGAAGTCACCCCACCGGCCCGAAATCGGCGTCCGGGGGTTTCCGGGGGTGCCGGTGACGATCCCGGGGACGAAACGGAGGTGCGCGCGGGCCGAAGGCCCGCGTGCACCTCCGTGAGTCACCGGGATCGTCACCGGCGCCCCCGGAAACCGTCGGACGCCGATTTCGGGACGGAACAACGCGACATCGACGCGCTCGCGGGCGCTCGCCGTGCTGAAATCGACGTCCGGGGGTATTCGCGGGTGCCGCTGACGATTCCGGGGACGAGACGGAGGGGCGCGCGGGCCGAAGGCCCGCGTGCCGCTCCGTCGAGTCACCGAGAATCGTCAGCGGCGCCCGCGAATACCGTCGGACGTCGATTTCGGGACGGAACCGCGCGGCTCGCTCTCCCGCCCCCGTTTGGCTCAAGGTCGGCGTCCGGGGGTATTCGGGTGTGACGATGACGAATCCGGGGACGAAATGGAGGGGCGCGCGGGCCGAAGGCCCGCGTGTCCCTCCGTTGAGTCACCGAGATTCGTCATCGTCACGGCCGAATACCCTCGGACGTCGATCTTGGGCACAAAAGTCACAAGTCGCTGACGAAAGTCACTGACTGCCGGAGCCCCGCGTCGCCTTTCCGTGGGCCCGTAGGGCCCACGCCGCGCGGATACTAGTTTATTTTATATTATATAATGTTAGATTACCACTCACTCATTGACTGATTGACATAATTGTTCTCCCAGAAGGAGGTTCCGGAGGTGAAAATGATGTATGAGAGTTATATAGGTTATTTTCCTGGGACCATGGGAAAAGTCCGAAAGTGGTAGTTTTCGGCTTCCGAGGGTACGTCGAGGGGAATATCTCGGAAACGGCGCCCCTAAAAATACCCGTCTTCGAACTAATGTTGTAGTACACCCTGGGACCTCTTTAGGGAAATTGGAAAAAAATAGGGTTGCCATACAAAAAAACTTTTTTCCCATACAAAATGTGGAACGCTATAACTCGGAAACTATCATACATAGGTACGGGGTGTTCGAACTAAAGTTGCTAAGAGTCCGGACGCGCTCCGGGAGAAAAGGTCAAAGTTGACCTACGACGTGACCTTGACCGAAAGTTTTTTCGATCGGCGTGAAATTCGGTATAGGGGGGCGGGGGGGGCCCCAGAGTCCGGCAAAAATAGTGAAAAAATTCTGAAAAAATTTTTCGACCCGGCCGCCATACAAATATTTTTTCCGAACTCACCCCACCGGCCCGAAATCGGCGTCCGGGGGTTTCCGGGGGTGCCGGTGACGATCCCGGGGACGAAACGGAGGTGCGCGCGGGCCGAAGGCCCGCGTGCTCCTCCGTGAGTCACCGGGATCGTCACCGGCGCCCCCGGAAACCGTCGGACGCCGATTTGGGACGGAACCGCGCGGCATCGACGCGCTCGCGGGCGCCCGCCGTGCTGAAATCGACGTCCGGGGGTATTCGCGGGTGCCGCTGACGATTCCGGGGACGAGACGGAGGGGCGCGCGGGCCGAAGGCCCGCGTGCCGCTCCGTCGAGTCACCGAGAATCGTCAGCGGCGCCCGCGAATACCGTCGGACGTCGATTTCGGGACGGAACCGCGCGGCTCGCTCTCCCGCCCCCGTTTGGCTCAAGGTCGGCGTCCGGGGGTCGGTCCGGTCGGTGACTCAACGGAGGGACACGCGGGCCTTCGGCCCGCGCGCCCCTCCATTTCGTCCCCGGATTCGTCATCGTCACACCCGAATACCCTCGGACGTCGATCTTGGGCACAAAAGTCTAAAGTCGCTTACAAAAACCAATAGCTACCGGAGCCCCGCGTCGCCTTTCCGTGGGCCCGTAGGGCCCACGCCGCGCGGATACTAGTTTTTATATTATATAATGTTAGATTACCACTCACTCATTGACTGATTGACATAATTGTTCTCCCAGAAGGAGGTTCCGGAGGTGAAAATGATGTATGAGAGTTATATAGGTTATTTTCCTGGGACCATGGGAAAAGTCCGAAAGTGGACGTTTTCCGCTTCCGAGGGTACGTCGAGGGGAATATCTCGGAAACGGCGCCCCTAAAAATACCCGACCTCGAACTAATGTCGTAGTACACCCTGGGACCTCTTTAGGGAAATTGGAAAAAAATAGGGTTGCCATACAAAAAAACTTTTTTCCCATACAAAATGTGGAACGCTATAACTCGGAAACTATCATACATAGGTACGGGGTGTTCGAACTAAAGTTGCTAAGAGTCCGGACGCGCTCCGGGAGAAAAGGTCAAAGTTGACCTCCGACGTGACCTTGACCGAAAGTTTTTTCGATCGGCGTGAAATTCGGTATAGGGGGGCGGGGGGGGTCCCAGAGTCCGGCAAAAATAGTGAAAAAATTCTGAAAAAATTTTTCGACCCGGCCGCCATACAAATTTTTTTTCCGAAGTCACCCGACCGGCCCGCCGTGCTGAAATCGACGTCCGGGGGTATTCGCGGGTGCCGCTGACGATTCCGGGGACGAGACGGAGGGGCGCGCGGGCCGAAGGCCCGCGTGCCGCTCCGTCGAGTCACCGAGAATCGTCAGCGGCGCCCGCGAATACCGTCGGACGTCGATTTCGGGACGGAACCGCGCGGCTCGCTCTCCCGCTCCCGTTTGGCTCAAGGTCGGCGTCCGGGGGTATTCGGGTGTGACGATGACGAATCCGGGGACGAAATGGAGGGGCGCGCGGGCCGAAGGCCCGCGTGTCCCTCCGTTGAGTCACCGAGATTCGTCATCGTCACGGCCGAATACCCTCGGACGTCGATCTTGGGCACAAAAGTCCTAAGTCGCTACCGAAAGCCCATAGCTACCGGAGCCCCGCGTCGCCTTTCCGTGGGCCCGTAGGGCCCACGCCGCGCGGATACTAGTTATATTATATAATGTTAGATTACCACTCACTCATTGACTGATTGACATAATTGTTCTCCCAGAAGGAGGTTCCGGAGGTGAAAATGATGTATGAGAGTTATATAGGTTATTTTCCTGGGACCATGGGAAAAGTCCGAAAGTGGTAGTTTTCGGCTTCCGAGGGTACGTCGAGGGGAATATCTCGGAAACGGCGCCCCTAAAAATACCCGTCTTCGAACTAATGTTGTAGTACACCCTGGGACCTCTTTAGGGAAATTGGAAAAAAATAGGGTTGCCATACAAAAAAACTTTTTTCCCATACAAAATGTGGAACGCTATAACTCGGAAACTATCATACATAGGTACGGGGTGTTCGAACTAAAGTTGCTAAGAGTCCGGACGCGCTCCGGGAGAAAAGGTCAAAGTTGACCTACGACGTGACCTTGACCGAAAGTTTTTTCGATCGGCGTGAAATTCGGTATAGGGGGGTTGGGGGGGGCCCAGAGTCCGGCAAAAATAGTGAAAAAATTCTGAAAAAATTTTTCGACCCGGCCGCCATACAAATTTTTTTTCCGAAGTCACCCCACCGGCCCGAAATCGGCGTCCGGGGGTTTCCGGGGGTGCCGGTGACGATCCCGGGGACGAAACGGAGGTGCGCGCGGGCCGAAGGCCCGCGTGCACCTCCGTGAGTCACCGGGATCGTCACCGGCGCCCCCGGAAACCGTCGGACGTCGATTTCGGGACGGAACAACGCGACATCGACGCGCTCGCGGGCGCCCGCCGTGCTGAAATCGACGTCCGGGGGTATTCGCGGGTGCCGCTGACGATTCCGGGGACGAGACGGAGGGGCGCGCGGGCCGAAGGCCCGCGTGCCGCTCCGTCGAGTCACCGAGAATCGTCAGCGGCGCCCGCGAATACCGTCGGACGTCGATTTCGGGACGGAACCGCGCGACTCGCTCTCCCGCCCCCGTTTGGCTCAAGGTCGGCGTCCGGGGGTATTCGGGTGTGACGATGACGAATCCGGGGACGAAATGGAGGGGCGCGCGGGCCGAAGGCCCGCGTGTCCCTCCGTTGAGTCACCGTTGAGTCACCGAGATTCGTCATCGTCACGGCCGAATACCCTCGGACGTCGATCTTGGGCACAAAAGTCACAAGTCGCTGACGAAAGTCACTGACTGCCGGAGCCCCGCGTCGCCTTTCCGTGGGCCCGTAGGGCCCACGCCGCGCGGATACTAGTTAATATTATATAAAATTAAACTACCACTGATTCACTCATTGACAGAATTGTTCTCCCAGAAGGAGTCGCGGGGGGTATAGAGAATGTTCAGAAGAAGTGTAGGAAAAAATCCCGAGACCTCGGGAAAAATCCCTGATCTTCGAAAAGTCGACTCCTGACACATAATGAGGAGCATATCTCGGAAACGGCTGGATGAAAAAAATTCGGTCTCAAACTAATGTTACTGTACACCCTCGGACCTCTCTAGGGAAAGTGGAAAAAAATAGGGTTGCCATACAAAAAACTTTTTTTCCAATACAAAATGTGGAACGCTATAACTCGGAAACTATCATAGATGGGTAGGGCGCGTTCGAACTAAAGTTGCCACGGGTCCGGATGCGCTTCGAGGTCAAATGTCAAAATTGACCTCCGACGTGACCTCGACCTCGAAGTTTATCCGATCGGCTCGAAATTTGGCATGGGGGGGTTAAGGGAGCCTCAGAGTCCGGCAAAAATAGTAAAAAAATTCTGAAAAAATTTTTCGACCCGGCCGCCATACAAAATTCGTTTCGCCCGGTCGACGCTATTGTTCTCCCGGAAGGAGTGTCGCGAAGTAGTGACAATGTTCGGGGAATGTGTAGGGGACGTCCGAGCGACCTCGAGAAAAGTCCGATATTGGCCATTTTCAGCATCCCGACGTATGATGAGGGAAATTACTCCGAAACGGTGAGTCCCAGAACAAAAGTTCGAGAACTAACCTGGAAGGGTACCTTGGGACCTCTTTGGGGAAAATGAAAAAAAATAGGGTTGCCATACAAAAAACTTTTTTTCCCATACAAAATGTACAACGTTATAACTCGCAAACCATAAAAGATGGGTATGGCGTGTTCGAACTAAAGTTGCCGAGGGTCCGGATGCGCTTCGAGGCGCAAGGTCAAATTTGACCTCGGCCTTGACCTCGACCATGAAGTGCGTCGGATCGGCGTAAAATTCGGTATGAGGGGGTTTCGGGAAACCTAGATTCGGGGAAAAATATTTAAAAAAATCGCAAAACACTTTTAGACCCGGCCGCCATACATTTTTTTTTATTTTCATACAAATTTACTCATTTCCCTTACGCTACGAAGCTCTAAGCTCCGAGGAGACCGTGAGACTCACTAACCGGTATCACTCTGAGGTCCTATATAATTAAAATTGCCCATTTTCATACCTACTATCTATTCTCGAGTCAGTATAGCCACGCGAGTTCAGACGTAATTAATTCAAAGTGAAATAGACCTTATTCTTAGTAAAATAAGAACCATCATACGTAACGTACACATAACAACATGCTAAGTACGTAGACAAAAACCGGTTTGACGGCTCGCGGTGGTGGCGTGATCATCGACTGACAACGACATTCTTTCCTTCATTTCAAAGTGAAATAAACCTTAACATCTAAACAATAAGAACCACCTAACATACGCCACCATAGTACGTAGATAAAAAACGTTCGACGGGTTTGACAACTTCCGGGCCGGCGCGTGGCGGCGTGACGTGCTTTCCTTTTCTACTTTATTTCGTAAGAGATAAGGTTCATTTTAGACTCGGCATCGTTCAAATACAAGTTGCTATTTACGTTTACAAATACGCGAGCTTGAATCTAAAAACGAGTCAGTGTAGCAACACAAGTTCAGACGCAGTTAAATCAAAGTGAAATAGACCTTATTCTCTGTGAATAAGAACCATGTAACGTACACATAACATTCTAACTAAGTACGTAGACAAAAAATGGTTTGACCTCGGCGAACGGCGCGAGGTGGCGTGATCAATGAAGTACATGGATTGCTTTCCTTTTATTCAAAGTGAAATAAACCTTATTATTTAGTTGGTAAGAACCATATAGTATATTTGACACCGGCCTGGGCTCGCGTGCTTTCCTTTTCTACTTTAACGTATAATAAATAAGGTTCATTTTAGACTCGGATTCGTTCAATTACAAGTTGCATGACCATATATGGTGCGAATGCCACGCGGTGTCGCGGTTGTAGGCGTCACTCACACATACATGCAGGCACGCCACAGGAGAGAGGGGGTCGGTCGCAAGAATCATGCGCCGCCGTCGGCCGCGCCGCCAGTGGCCGTGAGTTGCCGCCACCCGCCACAGCGCTATCGTTCGCGCGACTCGAGTTATTAACTTCTTCTTGTGAAGTGTGAACTGCATTCCTTTTAAGTGATTCATGGTGTACAATTAAACTTATTTATAGGATTTATTGGAGGATTACGGTGCAATCGACTCTACGGAAACTGCTGGAGGCGTTTATTGATCGACAGCATCGTAATCTACGAAGAGTTCGCCACCGTGAGCGACAAGCACGAGACACCGGTGCCGCCCTTTTCTCCTGGAACTGCTGGAAGGTGACACAGCCGTTTGGTGGCGTGGCGCGGGCGCTCCGTCATGGCGTCCGTGTCGTCGTGGCAAGGCGCGCTCGCCCCGAGTCTGAGAGCGTCTACGGAGCATGTGAAAGGTACTACGTGAAATGTTTTCCTCTTGAGCTAAATCAGTATCTGCAGGTTACGTGCGTACGTACTTTATTGAAAATAACCATGACAGTTTTGCAAGGAGGCTCACATAGACATCATTTACGGTCTCCTCCACTGTCGCGTACGAAAGAGAGTGCCGCGCGAATCTGTTGATAATGTACTTAGATAAAAATGAAATGGTCAAAGTAAGACATATGGCTTACTCCGATCAGCAGGGTCTTAGTACGGACGGAGCCATATGGCTTACTCCGATAGTATTATATTATTATGTATGATATACAGAAGAAGTAAGAAAAATACTTATATGATGAGAAGCACAAAGAGAGTTGGCATCGTTGATTGATGTTTATATATAACTTAATAATTAATTTGAATTACTTATATCATATTGTGTACCATTTAATTAAAATACATACCCACAATATGGACATATTATGACACACCTTGGTAAAAGATGTTTTAGATAATATATTTTGCAGCAGAATGTTGTGTGTCATTGGAGGCTTCCCTGAAAGGTTCTGAGGTTGTCAGACTGAATAGGGTGTGCAAACAATATTTATTATCTGGAGCAGCAAAATATAATAGTCTCAAGTATGTATGCACACGTTTATTATTGAAGTAATTATGTTTTTATTTTATTTTCAGTTCGAGTGGCTCATTACAGCGAGGAAAGTTAACTCAAAAAGTACTGCAGTTTGTGCACAGCTCATGTCGACTATATTTCAGAACAGCATAACTCAGTAAGTGCTTATTTTTATCAATGTTAGTTGCTAAGGCCTATCTATAGGTACGCATTCTATTACTTTGCATAATATTATCATCTGATGGCTCGAGATACATTTCACTGGGTGTGGAAAAACATACCCATTAAATTATCAGTCGTGAATATGATAAGCATTCAATTTTCATCAATATTTATCGCATCATCGCTTTTCAGCAGGTGATATAGTAGCCAAATATTAACTCATTGATGTAAAAAATGTTTTTCCGAAGAGTTTTTTTGAATTTTCCATTCTATAAGTGAAGTTACGACGTCTGTGTCCGACATTTTCAATTAGCAATTAGCAAAACAACGTATAACGTTTGCAGAAGTAAAGGTGAGCAAGTGCCACTGTGGCATACGAAGGTGTGGTGGTCGCGGAGGAGACTGCAGACGGCGACGTACAATGTTGAGTAATGATTGCATTAATCTTCATGAAATTAATGCTTTCACACTCATAGCCCCACACTAAGTTAGATGACTTTTGTCGTGGGTGCCGGAAACATTCACATCACACACACAATCACAACCTGAATCAGAAACACAAAGACAAAATAATACCACCTACGCATATTATCATGCTCTAAACTTACAGATAATCATTTAGATTTTTGTTGTGTTATTACATTGAATGTTCAGTTTTAGTTAGTTTTGTATGTATGATGTGACTCGGAGGGCAGAGACTTGCCCACTGTGTCGCGGGTACTGGATTCGATCGGCAGAAGCACAATGCCTTCCCAATGCACATTTGTGCTTTTGGACCTGTGTGTGAGTGTTATGTTAATTTCTTTGAAGAAGTTTTGTTGGTCATTTATGGATTTACTATCAAGGCTTTGCCACACCAGATGCATTTGGTTTGAATAGATCAGGGACACGGAATGCAGAACATTAAAATTTGTCATGCCGGTTCGCTCGAAGCGTTTTGCTTCTACGTTTATCATCTGTACAGCGAGGGAGTGGAACTCATTGCCTGCGTCTTTGTTTCCCAAACAGTACAATCTGGGTGTCTTCAAGTCGAGAGTGCAAGCATGTCACATCTTTGGCCGCATCTTCACTTTCCATCAGGTGAGATAGTGGTCAAATGCTTGCCTATCTACAATAAAAAAAAATGCCTATTGTGTTAGCCATAAATATTCTGTTTTAGTTTAGATAAACTGCATGTTCGACATGTCTGAGTGTTCATTCTAAGTTTTATACATTTTCAGTATGAACATAAGTTATCGGGTGCTGTTATGAAGTTTGGAAAATGTTGAAGAAGGCAGCTGGTAGCAATTCACAGCCCAGCATGCATACATGCTGCAAGGGAAATATGGTGAGCTATTTTGTAATAATTTAGGATTTATTTATATTTGGATTAAATTACATTCAATGTGACAAGCCGAATGTTATTATGCTGTAGGGCTCTTTTGCAGAGTACATAAACATTTTCACACTTACAAGCTCAACACTAAGTTTGATGTCTTGTGTCGTGGATGCTGGAAACTTCACACACACACAATCACAACCACAACCAGAAACACAAGTTTTCTTTGGGGAGAAACCTCGTATTTCCGCCGGCGGCGTACACTCACCCAACTGAGCCTGAGGTGTTTAAATATAAAAAGCTTAGTGTTTGGTCTTCCCCGCATTTAGTTTACATTAATGTAGCAACATTTTGTGATTGTTATAAATGTATGCTCATGTTACAACTGCAAGTCTGTATTCTTATTCTTAACCCCTGTCAAAAAAGAGAGGTGTTTGAGAATCTTGCATTGTAATTTTGCCACTTGTCTTTCTCTCCTCAACAAGAAAAAATTGTGTATCTGGTTCTATTGCAATTCTGTCACCAAGTTACGAATGTTGTTTTTTTTTTAAGGCTGGCATTTGACCACCTGATGGACAGTAAAGAGGAGAAACTCACACCATCAAACCAACCAATCCTCTATGAAGTCGCAAGTTTGAAGAATCCACATACACTGGTATGCTTCTTATGATGTTATTAATTTCACTAATTATTGTCAATTAATTAATTTTGTTGACAATTTTGTAATAATTTTGAGGGCAGAGGCCTGCCCACTGCGCCGCGTGTACGAGATCGATTCTAAGCGGAAGCACAATTTTCCTTCCCAAGGGAGATTATTGTTTCTGGTTCTGGGTGTGATTGTGTGATATGTGAATGTTTCCGGCATCATCCACGATAGAAGTCTTGAACTTAGTGAGGGGCCTGTGAGTATATTAAACATTGCTTTATATATGTATATTTTCCCGACGAAAAAATAAGCTGTTTTTGTTATTTTTTTGTGTGTTCATTGTCTAAGCAGAGGTTCGATTCCCACCGGGAACACAAGTTTTCTCCCCAAGGAAAATGTGTGTTTCTGATTGTGTGTGTGTGTGTGATGTGAATGTTTCCGGCGCCCACAACACGGAGAGTCATCGAACTTAGTATGGGGCTATGAGTGTGAAAGCGTTAATTTTAATGTTTGTAGTGTGTATCTGTCTGTGGCTTTTCAGATTTTTTAAGTGAAAACATCTTTAGCGGCGTTGTGCACTTTTTTGGTATGGGTAAAAAATGTTAAACTTGCATCAGGACACGTGACCTGATCGAAAATTCTTAAGACGGAGGGAGAGATATTCGCCCTCCCTTTCTAACGCGCGGCGAAAATGTATACCTGCTCCTGCTGTTTACAACGTTGAATGTTCAAGTTTTCACTTCTGCCGGCACTCCCGGAGTGTAACCCGTTGTTTTTTGTGCTAGATAGGTAACCATTTAATGACTATTAAATAGTTGTTGAATGTTCCCATATCTATTTGTTTACTCGCTGTCGATCATAGACTAAAATCGTCAATATAATTATTATTTGACATTCACAGATGCTGCTGACTTTCCACTGCACTGCAGCTGTGTGCCTGCATTTTGAACATCGAATCTGACGCCAATTAACCAACCACAGGAACTCGAGCGGAGTACACTATAATGTAAATAACTGTAAATATTATGTCACTAACAATAGTTAATCTTAGTGTGGAAATGTGGCTTTTGTTCTGTTCGTTTACGAGGGTTTGAAGAATATACACACGGCTATACACGTCGCGTCGTATACGTAATTATTTCACAAAAACATTTGTCAAATATTTAAATTGTAGCCTGCCCACTGCGCCGTGGGGACTGGGTTCGATTCCCGGCATGAGCACAGTATCTTTCCAATGAACATTTTTCGTTTTAGTTTCTGGGTGTAGTTGTGTTTGATGTATATGCGCCCATTGTGCCGGAAAAAAATCCGGCACAAAGGGCGCGTTTGGTTCGAACAGATCGGCGTGGGTACCGCTGTACGGGAAGCTTGACTACGCCGTCCGTTCGAGCCAGATGCGTCCTGTGTATTGACGACCCAGTTGGCGCGGTGGTCAAGTGTATGCCCTCTGCGCCGTGTCTGCCGGTCCCGGGTTCGACTCCCGGCAGGAGCACACTTTTCCTTCCAAGTTTTTTGAACTTAGTGCGGGGCTGTGAGTGTATGAGCGTTTGTATTGTTTGTTTATATTACGAGTGTTATACTATAGTCATATGTATATTAGTGTTGGTCCCGCCCGTTAGGGTTCTGGGTTCGATTCCCGGCAGGAGCACAATTTTTCTTCTCATAGGATATTCGTAATTCTGGTTCTAAATGTGATCTGTGTCTGTGTAATGTGGGTGTTTTCTAAAGTACATAAAAGTAGGGAATATGTGTTTTTGTGATACTTTGCTCATGTCACAGCTGCAAGTGTGTATTTTGTGTTGATGTTTTGCCCATTGCAATAATTGGCAGTAAAGTTGACGGGCAAATAAATTAATAACACTTTTGTATCAAATGTTGACAAACTAATTGACGCAGCGGATGAGTCCTGCTTTCTATCTACGAGGTCAGGATCGTAGAGGTGCATGCATAGTCATTTGCAGAAGGTCAATGTCGCGTCTTACGCGAAAAGCGGCGCCACATACCGGGTCCAATTGTGTTTTCATTCAAACCATCCATTAACCCAATGAAATATACACACAACATTTCATCCAAATCGGTCCAGCCGCTTCGGGAAGAGTTAGTTGACAAACACACCAACAGAAGAATATTATATGATAGTCGTGCTTCACTAAGTTACCACGATCTGTATCCCAGTAACAGATGTTTGCTGTGCCCGCTTTTGATGCGGCACCTATATTATATTAAATCTAATATTAAAACAATATTAGTACATTATCATTTTATGTTTACAGATGCTGAGACAACGCACTTTGCATTTTGAAAATCGAACACCTCCAACCAACCGACCACGAAGCCTGGAGCGTGGTGCAAGCATGCACAAACCGCAATACTTCTTATACTTTATTTATTCATTGTTAATCATCTGGACTTCTGTTACGGCATCACCAATTTTCTATTAGGTATTTGTCCATTTTATAAATTTTGTGGACGCGGCGGCGCGCGGCGTCGATCTTTTATAGACCTACTAATATATAAGAGATCGTTCACACTAAAACTGAACGCCTGGTCACAAAAAAAAACCGCGCTCGCTTCGCTCGCGAATGTGGTGCGATGTGTGCTCGGTGTTTGTGCCTACTATGTATACACGATTGTCTCAAACTTTCGCATACTATTCTCGATAATTATTATTATGAATCTTACGGCAGACGGTCGTCGACCGGGTCCAATTGTGTTTTCATTCAAACCATCTATTAACCCATTGAAGTATGTATACACACAACATTTCATTCAAATCGGTCCAGCCGCTCAGCCAGAGGATTATGTGACAAACATACCTACGGAAGAATTGTATACATATTAAGATGTTATAGTCGTGCTTCACTAAGCGTCTTTACGATCTGTCGCCAAAAATATATAAAAAATCGTTGACGTAATTTAATGACGCTGCTTTATGCGAACCCAGGAGGTTCTCATTAATTTCATACTAGCCGTGCCCCGCGGCTCCGCCCGCTGTTATCAGGTTAAAAAGTAGCCAATGTGTTAATCCTATGTATAATCTATTTACATTCCAAATTTCATCCAAATCCGTTCAGCCGTTAAAGCGTGAAGAGGGAACAAGCACACTAACACAATTACACATACGCTTTCGGATTTATAATAGCGCCAATCAATAGCACGGATAACTATTATGCTTATTTATATATTACATTGAAATAATTTGCTCATGTTATAGTTTCTTATACAATAAAAGAGTGAGTAGGTAGAATTTCAGATGTAAGTCTGTATTTTATCCTATTATTTGGCCCGCTGCAAAAAAACACAATAAATAAGGTAATATAGGATAAACTTAACGAATGTCGTAGAGTTGCGGGGTCAAGGTCATTTGCAGAAGGTCAAGGTCGCGTCTTCGAAAGGTCAAAGGTCACAAAAAAAACGCGCTCGCTTCGCTCGCGAATGAGGTGCGATGTATGCTCCGTGTTCGTGCTTACTACGTTAATACACGATTGTCTCAAACTTCCGCATACTATTCTCGATCTTACGGCAAACGGTCGTCGACCGGGTCCAATTGTGCTTTCATTCAAACCATCTATTAACCCATTGAAATATACACATAACATTTCATTCAAATCGGTCCAGCCGCTCAGCCATAGGATTTAGGTGACAAACATACCTAATATACCTAATCCTATAAGTACATTGTTTATCATATCATTATATATTTGCAGATGCTGAGACACGAGCCGCAGCGAAATTGGATCTGCAATTTGAAAATTGAACACCTCACTCCAACCAATAAACGGACCACGAAGCTTGGAGCGTGGGTCAAGCATGCACAAACCGCAACACTTCTTATAACATTTTTTTTTATTGTTAATCCTCTGGACTTCTGTTCTAAGGCATCAGCAATTTTTCTATTAGGTATTTGTCCGTTTCATACATTTTGTTAACGACGACGGGGCGGCGCGCGGCGTTTAGTTTTAGTTTTAGTGTGAACGATCTTTTATAGATCTTCTAATAACATTTTTTTTTTATTGTTAATCCTCTGGACTTCTGTTACGGCATCAGCAATTTTTCTATTAGGTATTTGTCCGTTTCATACATTTTGTTGACGACGACGGGGCGGCGCGCGGCGTTTAGTTTTAGTTTGAACGATCTTTTATAGATCTTCTAATATAAAATTTTTTTTATTGTTAATCCTCTGGATTTCTGTTACGGCATCAGCAATTTTTCTATTAGGTATTTGTCCGTTTCATACATTTTGTTGACGACGACGGGGCGGCGCGCGGCGTTTAGTTTTAGTTTTAGTGTGAACGATCTTTTATAGATCTTCTAATAACATTTTTTTTTTATTGTTAATCCTCTGGACTTCTGTTACGGCATCAGCAATTTTTCTATTAGGTATTTGTCCGTTTCATACATTTTGTTGACGACGACGGGGCGGCGCGCGGCGTTTAGTTTTAGTTTGAACGATCTATTATAGATCTTCTAATAACATTTTTTTTATTGTTAATCCTCTGGACTTCTGTTACGGCATCAGCAATTTTTCAATTAGGTATTTGTCCGTTTCATACATTTTGTTGACGACGACGGGGCGGCGCGCGGTGTTTAGTTTTAGTTTGAACGATCTTTTATAGATGTTCTAATAACATTTTTTTTTTTTTGTTAATACTCTGGACTTCTGTAACGGCATCAGCAATTTTTCAATTAGGTATTTGTCCGTTTCATACATTTTGTTGACGACGACGGGGCGGCGCGCGGCGTTCAGTTTTAGTTAGAACGATCTTTTATAGACCTACTAATATATAAGAGATCGTTTACACTTAAACTGAACGCCTGACACATTTGACGCGGTATGGCGGGTACCACCGCTACCCGTTCTGTTCTAACCAAATGCGTCGCAATGTACTATTATGCCTGGCCCCAACGAACAGCGGACAGCGGGGCGAGAGCGGTGGCTATACAGTATAATATTTATTCTGCGACAATATCCTTAGTCGCTACCGCTGCCGCCTCGCTACCCGCTGTGATCGAATCCAAGGCCTTAGCGGATGTGTTATTGTGCAATAATTATTATGTAGGTACATTTATTACTATTGCAAGTTTGATTACATGAAACCATGACATAATGTACAATATATTAAAAATACTAAATATTGTTGGATTTTAAGTGTGTGACATTTATTCAGAATCTCTGTAAAATTTTTGTTTATACATATATGTATTAGGGTATTATGGCCGTTGGCTTAGTTGGTTGAACGTTCGCCTTCTAAGCAGGGGTATCGGGTTCGATTCCCGGCGTTTCATTTGTTGTATATACCTATTTTAGTAGTAAAGGGGCTTTCTTTAGATCATTGTGAGTTGGATTAAATGAACTTGACTATTGTTTGACTTGAGTTTTTTTTACTTTATGATTCATAGCAGTACAGTAATGTATGCGCTATGTATAATTAGGCATATTACGAGTGTAGCCAAATTGTACCTACCTACTGAGTATATTGATTTGATATTATTAAAAAGGTAGGTATATAAGAATAAATATAGGAAAAGTGGTGTACATAAATTAGGTTGATAGTTTGTATGGGTACCTAATGTTGTTTCGGCAGCTCTGTCGTACATATCTGGTAGGAGTAATTATCTTTTCTGGTTTGGGATAGTGTGAGCACCGCGCGGACCCGTTATTAAGTAGCTTCAATTTGATAAGTATACTTTCAGCAACTCGATCACATATGTATGTTTAACTCAATACATAATATGTTTGTATTGTACGTTGTATTTTAATGTTCGCTGTGTTACTTAAGTACAGGGATGTAGGTCAATATGATCATTTGTATGGGTACCGCGTTATATCGACAACTCGGTCAAATATAATATAGGTGATTATAATAAATATAAAAACACGAGTCATTAACTTACTATGGGTGGGTGTCCATAGATTTGATAGTTGTATGGTAAATAGAAATTCACTCTGATCAGTTTGTTGATTATTATTACATTTGTTTATTGTTTTTAAATCCATGTGTCACTTTATACTGTGGCGACTATACTGCAAGTAGAGGTAAAAGAAAAAGAATGTTTGATAATTAGTGAAGGGGGAGTGATATTTTGGTATATTTGTTTTGTGTGTTAACTTAATCATTTAATTTATTATGACGTTATGTATGTAGTAGGTACATAAGTAAGGGAGTGTACATAGTACATAAGGCTGATATATTGTACGATTACCAAAAGGTTAACTGTAAAGCGTGTTTAATAATTTTTATTTGTATAATGTGAGTAACTATTAGGAGTTGGATTAAATTAATGTGTTGAAACTTGACTTGCGTTTTTATACTTGTCTTTGAAATTAATCGTAGTTATACCTACTGAGTATATTGATTTGACATTATTATAAAGTTAGGTATGTAATAATATAGGAAAAGTGGTGTACATAGATTAGGTTGATAGTTTGTATGGGTAAAGTGTTGTTTCGGCAGCTCGGTCTTGAATATATTTATGGAAAGAGAAAAATATTTTTTCTTCTGTTTAGTTTGGGATAGTGCTTAGTTTGAAATTATTATAAAGGTAGGTATGTTAGAATATAGGAAGAGTAGTATACATAGATTAGGTTGATAGTTTGTATGGGTAAAGGTTTGTTCGGTCGTACTTAGAAGTTTTTTTTTTTTTTTTCTTTGGGCTAATGTGTTTTGGGCACGACACCCACGCGGACCCCCACGCGGGCCCGAGAGGGCCCGCGCTACAAAGAAAACTAGTTTATATTATATAATGTTAGATTACCACTCACTCATTGACTGATTGACATAATTGTTCTCCCAGAAGGAGGTTCCGGGGGTGAAAACGATGTATGGGAGTTATATAGGTTATTTTCCTGGGACCATGGGAAAAGTCCGAAAGTGGTAGTTTTCGGCTTCCGAGGGTACGTCGAGGGGAATATCTCGGAAACGGCGCCCCTAAAAATACTCGACCTCGAACTAAAGTTTCGGTACACCCTGGGACCTCTTTAGGGAAATTGGAAAAAAATAGGGTTGCCATACAAAAAAACTTTTTTCCCATACAAAATGTGGAACGCTATAGCTCGGAAACTATCATACATAGGTACGGGGTGTTCGAACTAAAGTTGCTAAGAGTCCGGACGCGCTCCGGGAGAAAAGGTCAAAGTTGACCTCCGACGTGACCTTGACCGAAAGTTTTTTCGATCGGCGTGAAATTCGGTATAGGGGGGTTGGGGGGGCCCCAGAGCCCGGCAAAAATAGTGAAAAAATTCTGAAAAAATTTTTCGACCCGGCCGCCATACAAATTTTTTTTCCGAAGTCACCCCACCGGCCCGAAATCGGCGTCCGGGGGTTTCCGGGGGTGCCGGTGACGATCCCGGGGACGAAACGGAGGTGCGCGCGGGCCGAAGGCCCGCGTGCTCCTCCGTGAGTCACCGAGATCGTCACCGGCGCCCCCGGAAACCGTCGGACGTCGATTTCGGGACGGAACAACGCGACATCGACGCGCTCGCGGGCGCCCGCCGTGCTGAAATCGACGTCCGGGGGTATTCGCGGGTGCCGCTGACGATTCCGGGGACGAGACGGAGGGGCGCGCGGGCCGAAGGCCCGCGTGCCGCTCCGTCGAGTCACCGAGAATCGTCAGCGGCGCCCGCGAATACCGTCGGACGTCGATTTCGGGACGGAACCGCGCGGCTCGCTCTCCCGCCCCCGTTTGGCTCAAGGTCGGCGTCCGGGGGTATTCGGGTGTGACGATGACGAATCCGGGGACGAAATGGAGGGGCGCGCGGGCCGAAGGCCCGCGTGTCCCTCCGTTGAGTCACCGAGATTCGTCATCGTCACACCCGAATACCCTCGGACGTCGATCTTGGGCACAAAAGTCTAAAGTCGCTGACTAAAGTCCAATGCCACCGGAGCCCCGCGTCGCCTTTCCGTGGGCCCGTAGGGCCCACGCCGCGCGGATACTAGTTTATATTATATAATGTTAGATTACCACTCACTCATTGACTGATTGACATAATTGTTCTCCCAGAAGGAGGTTCCGGAGGTGAAAATGATGTGTTAGAGTTATATAGGTTATTTTCATGGGACCATGGGAAAAGTCCGAAAATGGTAGTTTTCGGCTTCCGAGGGTACGTCGAGGGGAATATCTCGAAAACGGCGCCCCTAAAAATACTCGACTTTGAACTAATGTTGTAGTACACCCTGGGACCTCTTTAGGGAAATTGGAAAAAAATAGGGTTGCCATACAAAAAAACTTTTTTCCCATACAAAATGTGGAACGCTATAACTCGGAAACTATCATACATAGGTACGGGGTGTTCGAACTAAAGTTGCTAAGAGTCCGGACGCGCTCCGGTAGAAAAGGTCAAAGTTGACCTCCGACGTGACCTTGACCGAAAGTTTTTTCGATCGGCGTGAAATTCGGTATAGGGGGGCGGGGGGGGGCCCAGAGTCCGGCAAAAATAGTGAAAAAATTCTGAAAAAATTTTTCGACCCGGCCGCCATACAAATTTTTTTTCCGAAGTCACCCCACCGGCCCGAAATCGGCGTCCGGGGGTTTCCGGGGGTGCCGGTGACGATCCCGGGGACGAAACGGAGGTGCGCGCGGGCCGAAGGCCCGCGTGCACCTCCGTGAGTCACCGGGATCGTCACCGGCGCCCCCGGAAACCGTCGGACGCCGATTTCGGGACGGAACAACGCGACATCGACGCGCTCGCGGGCGCCCTCCGTGCTGAAATCGACGTCCGGGGGTATTCGCGGGTGCCGCTGACGATTCCGGGGACGAGACGGAGGGGCGCGCGGGCCGAAGGCCCGCGTGCCGCTCCGTCGAGTCACCGAGAATCGTCAGCGGCGCCCGCGAATACCGTCGGACGTCGATTTCGGGACGGAACCGCGCGGCTCGCTCTCCCGCCCCCGTTTGGCTCAAGGTCGGCGTCCGGGGGTATTCGGGTGTGACGATGACGAATCCGGGGACGAAATGGAGGGGCGCGCGGGCCGAAGGCCCGCGTGTCCCTCCGTTGAGTCACCGAGATTCGTCATCGTCACGGCCGAATACCCTCGGACGTCGATCTTGGGCACAAAAGTCACAAGTCGCTGACGAAAGTCACTGACTGCCGGAGCCCCGCGTCGCCTTTCCGTGGGCCCGTAGGGCCCACGCCGCGCGGATACTAGTCTATATTATATAATGTTAGATTACCACTCACTCATTGACTGATTGACATAATTGTTCTCCCAGAAGGAGGTTCCGGAGGTGAAAATGATGTAGGCGAGTCTCGTAGGTTATTTTCCTGGGACCATGGGAAAAGTCCGAAAGTGGACGTTTTCGGCTTCCGAGGGTACGTCGAGGGGAATATCTCGGAAACGGCGGCCCTAAAAATACCCGACCTCGAACTAAAGTTTCGGTACACCCTGGGACCTCTTTAGGGAAATTGGAAAAAAATAGGGTTGCCATACAAAAAAACTTTTTTCCCATACAAAATGTGGAACGCTATAACTCGGAAACTATCATACATAGGTACGGGGTGTTCGAACTAAAGTTGCTAAGAGTCCGGACGCGCTCCGGGAGAAAAGGTCAAAGTTGACCTCCGACGTGACCTTGACCGAAAGTTTTTTCGATCGGCGTGAAATTCGGTATAGGGGGGCGGGGGGGGTCCCAGAGTCCGGCAAAAATAGTGAAAAAATTCTGAAAAAATTTTTCGACCCGGCCGCCATACAAATTTTTTTTCCGAAGTCACCCCACCGGCCCGAAATCGGCGTCCGGGGGTTTCCGGGGGTGCCGGTGACGATCCCGGGGACGAAACGGAGGTGCGCGCGGGCCGAAGGCCCGCGTGCACCTCCGTGAGTCACCGGGTTCGTCACCGGCGCCCCCGGAAACCGTCGGACGCCGATTTCGGGACGGAACAACGCGACATCGACGCGCTCGCGGGCGCCCTCCGTGCTGAAATCGACGTCCGGGGGTATTCGCGGGTGCCGCTGACGATTCCGGGGACGAGACGGAGGGGCGCGCGGGCCGAAGGCCCGCGTGCCGCTCCGTCGAGTCACCGAGAATCGTCAGCGGCGCCCGCGAATACCGTCGGACGTCGATTTCGGGACGGAACCGCGCGGCTCGCTCTCCCGCCCCCGTTTGGCTCAAGGTCGGCGTCCGGGGGTATTCGGGTGTGACGATGACGAATCCGGGGACGAAATGGAGGGGCGCGCGGGCCGAAGGCCCGCGTGTCCCTCCGTTGAGTCACCGAGATTCGTCATCGTCACGGCCGAATACCCTCGGACGTCGATCTTGGGCACAAAAGTCCTAAGTCGAACGCAAAAGTCGTTAGCTACCGGAGCCCCGCGTCGCCTTTCCGTGGGCCCGTAGGGCCCACGCCGCGCGGATACTAGTTATATTATATAATGTTAGATTACCACTCACTCATTGACTGATTGACATAATTGTTCTCCCAGAAGGAGGTTCCGGGGGTGAAAATAATGTATGAGAGTTATATAGGTTATTTTCATGGGACCATGGGAAAAGTCCGAAACTGGTCGTTTTCGACTTCCGAGGGTACGTCGAGGGGAATATCTCGGAAACGGCGCCCCTAAAAATACCCGTCCTCGAACTAAAGTTTAGGTACACCCTGGGACCTTTTTAGGGAAATTGGAAAAAAATAGGGTTGCCATACAAAAAAACTTTTTTCCCATACAAAATGTGGAACGCTATAACTCGGAAACTATAGCAGGTAGGTATAGGGCGTTCAAACTAAAGTTACTAAGGGTCCGGATGCGCTTCGAGGTCGAATGTCAAAATTGACCTCCGACGTGACCTTGACCGAAAGTTTTTTCGATCGGCGTGAAATTCGGTATAGGGGGGCGGGGGGGGCCCCAGAGTCCGGCAAAAATAGTGAAAAAATTCTGAAAAAATTTTTCGACCCGGCCGCCATACAAATTTTTTTCCGAAGTCACCCCACCGGCCCGAAATCGGCGTCCGGGGGTTTCCGGGGGTGCCGGTGACGATCCCGGGGACGAAACGGAGGTGCGCGCGGGCCGAAGGCCCGCGTGCACCTCCGTGAGTCACCGGGATCGTCACCGGCGCCCCCGGAAACCGTCGGACGCCGATTTCGGGACGGAACAACGCGACATCGACGCGCTCGCGGGCGCCCTCCGTGCTGAAATCGACGTCCGGGGGTATTCGCGGGTGCCGCTGACGATTCCGGGGACGAGATGGAGGGGCGCGCGGGCCGAAGGCCCGCGTGCCGCTCCGTCGAGTCACCGAGAATCGTCAGCGGCGCCCGCGAATACCGTCGGACGTCGATTTCGGGACGGAACCGCGCGGCTCGCTCTCCCGCCCCCGTTTGGCTCAAGGTCGGCGTCCGGGGGTATTCGGGTGTGACGATGACGAATCCGGGGACGAAATGGAGGGGCGCGCGGGCCGAAGGCCCGCGTGTCCCTCCGTTGAGTCACCGAGATTCGTCATCGTCACGGCCGAATACCCTCGGACGTCGATCTTGGGCACAAAAGTCAAAGTCGCTGACTAAAGTCCAATGCCACCGGAGCCCCGCGTCGCCTTACCGTGGGCCCGTAGGGCCCACGCCGCGCGGATACTAGTTTATATTATATAATGTTAGATTACCACTCACTCATTGACTGATTGACATAATTGTTCTCCCAGAAGGAGGTTCCGGAGGTGAAAATGATGTATGAGAGTTATATAGGTTATTTTCCTGGGACCATGGGAAAAGTCCGAAAGTGGACGTTTTCCGCTTCCGAGGGTACGTCGAGGGGAATATCTCGGAAACGGCGCCCCTAAAAATACCCGACCTTGAACTAATTTCGTAGTACACCCTGGGACCTCTTTAGGGAAATTGGAAAAAAATAGGGTTGCCATACAAAAAAACTTTTTTCCCATACAAAATGTGGAACGCTATAACTCGGAAACTATCATACATAGGTACGGGGTGTTCGAACTAAAGTTGCTAAGAGTCCGGACGCGCTCCGGGAGAAAAGGTCAAAGTTGACCTCCGACGTGACCTTGACCGAAAGTTTTTTCGATCGGCGTGAAATTCGGTACAGGGGGGCGGGGGGGGCCCCAGAGTCCGGCAAAAATAGTGAAAAAATTCTGAAAAAATTTTTCGACCCGGCCGCCATACAAATTTTTTTTCCGAAGTCACCCCACCGGCCCGAAATCGGCGTCCGGGGGTTTCCGGGGGTGCCGGTGACGATCCCGGGGACGAAACGGAGGTGCGCGCGGGCCGAAGGCCCGCGTGCACCTCCGTGAGTCACCGGGATCGTCACCGGCGCCCCCGGAAACCGTCGGACGCCGATTTCGGGACGGAACAACGCGACATCGACGCGCTCGCGGGCGCCCTCCGTGCTGAAATCGACGTCCGGGGGTATTCGCGGGTGCCGCTGACGATTCCGGGGACGAGACGGAGGGGCGCGCGGGCCGAAGGCCCGCGTGCCGCTCCGTCGAGTCACCGAGAATCGTCAGCGGCGCCCGCGAATACCGTCGGACGTCGATTTCGGGACGGAACCGCGCGGCTCGCTCTCCCGCCCCCGTTTGGCTCAAGGTCGGCGTCCGGGGGTCGGTCCGGTCGGTGACTCAACGGAGGGACACGCGGGCCTTCGGCCCGCGCGCCCCTCCATTTCGTCCCCGGATTCGTCATCGTCACACCCGAATACCCTCGGACGTCGATCTTGGGCACAAAAGTCTAAAGTCGCTTACAAAAACCAATAGCTACCGGAGCCCCGCGTCGCCTTTCCGTGGGCCCGTAGGGCCCACGCCGCGCGGATACTAGTTTTTTATTATATTATATAATGTTAGATTACCACTCACTCATTGACTGATTGACATAATTGTTCTCCCAGAAGGAGGTTCCGGGGGTGAAAACGATGTATGGGAGTTATATAGGTTATTTTCCTGGGACCATGGGAAAAGTCCGAAAGTGGTAGTTTTCGGCTTCCGAGGGTACGTCGAGGGGAATATCTCGGAAACGGCGCCCCTAAAAATACTCGACCTCGAACTAAAGTTTCGGTACACCCTGGGACCTCTTTAGGGAAATTGGAAAAAAATAGGGTTGCCATACAAAAAAACTTTTTTCCCATACAAAATGTGGAACGCTATAGCTCGGAAACTATCATACATAGGTACGGGGTGTTCGAACTAAAGTTGCTAAGAGTCCGGACGCGCTCCGGGAGAAAAGGTCAAAGTTGACCTCCGACGTGACCTTGACCGAAAGTTTTTTCGATCGGCGTGAAATTCGGTACAGGGGGGCGGGGGGGGCCCCAGAGTCCGGCAAAAATAGTGAAAAAATTCTGAAAAAATTTTTCGACCCGGCCGCCATACAAATTTTTTTTCCGAAGTCACCCCACCGGCCCGAAATCGGCGTCCGGGGGTTTCCGGGGGTGCCGGTGACGATCCCGGGGACGAAACGGAGGTGCGCGCGGGCCGAAGGCCCGCGTGCACCTCCGTGAGTCACCGGGATCGTCACCGGCGCCCCCGGAAACCGTCGGACGCCGATTTCGGGACGGAACAACGCGACATCGACGCGCTCGCGGGCGCCCTCCGTGCTGAAATCGACGTCCGGGGGTATTCGCGGGTGCCGCTGACGATTCCGGGGACGAGACGGAGGGGCGCGCGGGCCGAAGGCCCGCGTGCCGCTCCGTCGAGTCACCGAGAATCGTCAGCGGCGCCCGCGAATACCGTCGGACGTCGATTTCGGGACGGAACCGCGCGGCTCGCTCTCCCGCCCCCGTTTGGCTCAAGGTCGGCGTCCGGGGGTATTCGGGTGTGACGATGACGAATCCGGGGACGAAATGGAGGGGCGCGCGGGCCGAAGGCCCGCGTGTCCCTCCGTTGAGTCACCGAGATTCGTCATCGTCACGGCCGAATACCCTCGGACGTCGATCTTGGGCACAAAAGTCACAAGTCGCTGACGAAAGTCACTGACTGCCGGAGCCCCGCGTCGCCTTTCCGTGGGCCCGTAGGGCCCACGCCGCGCGGATACTAGTCTATATTATATAATGTTAGATTACCACTCACTTATTGACTGATTGACATAATTGTTCTCCCAGAAGGAGGTTCCGGAGGTGAAAATGATGTAGGCGAGTTTATATTATATAATGTTAGATTACCACTCACTCATTGACTGATTGACATAATTGTTCTCCCAGAAGGAGGTTCCGGAGGTGAAAATGATGTACGGGAGTTATATAGGTTATTTTCATGGGACCATGGGAAAAGTCCGAAAGTGGACGTTTTCGGCTTCCGAGGGTACGTCGAGGGGAATATCTCGGAAACGGCGCCCCTAAAAATACCCGTCTTCGAACTAAAGTTTCCGTACACCCTGGGACCTCTTTAGGGAAATTGGAAAAAAATAGGGTTGCCATACAAAAAAACTTTTTTCCCATACAAAATGTGGAACGCTAAAACTCGGAAACTATCATACATAGGTACGGGGTGTTCGAACTAAAGTTGCTAAGAGTCCGGACGCGCTCCGGGAGAAAAGGTCAAAGTTGACCTCCGACGTGACCTTGACCGAAAGTTTTTTCGATCGGCGTGAAATTCGGTATAGGGGGGCGGGGGGGGCCCCAGAGTCCGGCAAAAATAGTGAAAAAATTCTGAAAAAATTTTTCGACCCGGCCGCCATACAAATTTTTTTTCCGAAGTCACCCCACCGGCCCGAAATCGGCGTCCGGGGGTTTCCGGGGGTGCCGGTGACGATCCCGGGGACGAAACGGAGGTGCGCGCGGGCCGAAGGCCCGCGTGCACCTCCGTGAGTCACCGGGATCGTCACCGGCGCCCCCGGAAACCGTCGGACGCCGATTTCGGGACGGAACAACGCGACATCGACGCGCTCGCGGGCGCCCTCCGTGCTGAAATCGACGTCCGGGGGTATTCGCGGGTGCCGCTGACGATTCCGGGGACGAGACGGAGGGGCGGGCGGGCCGAAGGCCCGCGTGCCGCTCCGTCGAGTCACCGAGAATCGTCAGCGGCGCCCGCGAATACCGTCGGACGTCGATTTCGGGACGGAACCGCGCGGCTCGCTCTCCCGCCCCCGTTTGGCTCAAGGTCGGCGTCCGGGGGTATTCGGGTGTGACGATGACGAATCCGGGGACGAAATGGAGGGGCGCGCGGGCCGAAGGCCCGCGTGTCCCTCCGTTGAGTCACCGAGATTCGTCATCGTCACGGCCGAATACCCTCGGACGTCGATCTTGGGCACAAAAGTCAAAAGTCGCTGTCAAAGTCCGATCTCTACCGGAGCCCCGCGTCGCCTTTCCGTGGGCCCGTAGGGCCCACGCCGCGCGGATACTAGTTTCTATTATATAAAGTTAAATTACCATTCACTCATTCACTGACTGACAGAATTGTTCTCCCAGAAGGAGTCGCGGGGGGTATGGAGAATGTTCGGAAGAAGTGTAGGGAAAAATCCCGAGACCCCGGGAAAAATCCCTGATCTTCGAAAAGTCGACTCCTGACACATGACGAGGGGCATATCTCGGAAACGGCTGGATGAAAAAATTTCGCTCTCAAACTAATATTGGAGTACACCCTCGGACCTCTCTAGGGAAAGTGGAAAAAAATAGGGTTGCCATACAAAAAACTTTTTTTCCCATACAAAATGTGGAACGCTATAACTCGGAAACTATCATAGATAGGTAGGGCGCGTTCGAACTAAAGTTGCCACGGGTCCGGATGCGCTTCGAGGTCGAATGTCAAAATTGACCTCCGACGTGACCTCGACCTCGAAGTTTATCCGATCGGCTCGAAATTCGGCATGGGGGGGTTAAGGGAGCTTCAGAGTCCGGCAAAAATAGTAAAAAAATTCTGAAAAAATTTTTCGACCCGGCCGCCATACAAAATTCGTTTCGCCCGGTCGACGCTATTGTTCTCCCGGAAGGAGTGTCGCGACGTAGTAACAATGTTCGGGGAATGTGTAGGGGACGTCCGAGCGACCTCGAGAAAAGTCCGACATTGGCCATTTTCAGCATCCCGACGTATGATGAGGGAAATTACTCCGAAACGGTGAGTCCCAGAACAAAAGTGCGAGAACTAACCTGGAAGGGTACCCTGGGACCTCTTTGGGGAAAATGAAAAAAAATAGGGTTGCCATACAAAAAACTTTTTTTCCCATACAAAATGTACAACGTTATAACTCGCAAACCATAAAAGATGGGTATGGCGTGTTCGAACTAAAGTTGCCGAGGGTCCGGATGCGCTTCGAGGCGCAAGGTCAAATTTGACCTCGGCCTTGACCTCGACCATGAAGTGCGTCGGATCGGCGCAAAATTCGGTATGAGGGGGTTTCGGGAAACCTAGATTCGGGGAAAAATATTTAAAAAAATCGCAAAACACTTTTAGACCCGGCCGCCATACATTTTTTTTTATTTTCATACAAATTTACTCATTTCCCTTACGCTACGAAGCTCTAAGCTCCGAGGAGACCGTGAGACTCACTAACCGGTATCACTCTGAGGTCCTATATAATTAAAATTGCCCATTTTCATACCTACTATCTATTCTCGAGTCAGTATAGCCACGCGAGTTCAGACGTAATTAATTCAAAGTGAAATAGACCTTATTCTTAGTGAAATAAGAACCATCGTACGTAACGTACACATAACAACATGCTAAGTACGTAGACAAAAACCGGTTTGACGGCTCGCGGTGGTGGCGTGATCATCGACTGACAACGACATTCTTTCCTTCAATTCAAATCCAAAGTGAAATAAACCTTAACATCTAAACAATAAGAACCACCTAACATACGCCACCATAGTACGTAGATAAAAAACGTTCGACAGGTTTGACAACTTCCGGGCCGGCGCGTGGCGGCGTGACGTGCTTTCCTTTTCTACTTTATTTCGTAAGAGATAAGGTTCATTTTAGACTCGGCATCGTTCAAATACAAGTTGCTATTTACGTTTACAAATACGCGAGCTTGAATCTAAAAACGAGTCAGTGTAGCAACACAAGTTCAGACGCAGTTAAATCAAAGTGAAATAGACCTTATTCTCTGTGAATAAGAACCATGTAACGTACACATAACATTCTAACTACGTACGTAGACAAAAAATGGTTTGACCTCGGCGAACGGCGCGAGGTGGCGTGATCAATGTACTTGCTTTCCTTTAATTCAAAGTGAAATAAACCTTATTATTTAGTTGGTAAGAACCATATTGTACGTTTGACAACGGCCTGTGCCTGCGGCGGCGTGACGTGCTTTCCTTTTCTACTTTAACGTATAATAAATAAGGTTCATTTTAGACTCGGATTCGTTCAATTACAAGTTGCATGACCATATATGGTGCGAATGCCACGCGGTGTCGCGGTTGTAGGCGTCACTCACACATACATGCAGGCACGCCACAGGAGAGAGGGGGTCGGTCGCAAGAATCATGCGCCGCCGGCCGCGCCGTCAGTGGCCGTGAGTTGCCGCCACAGCGCTATCGTTCGCGCGACTCGCGTTATTAACTTCTTCTTGTGAAATGTGAAGTGTGAACTGCATTCCTTTTAAGTGATTCATTATGTACAATTAAACTTATTTATAGGATTGTGATTACGGTGCAATCGACTCTACGGAAACTGCTGGAGGCGTTTATTGATCGACAGCATCGTAATCTACGAAGAGTTCGCCACCGTGAGCGACAAGCACGAGACACCGGTGCCGCCCTTTTCTCCTGGAACTGCTGGAAGGTGACACAGCCGTTTGGTGGCGTGGCTCGGGCGCGCCGTCATGGCGTCCGTGTCGTCGTGGCAAGGCGCGCTCGCCCCGAGTCTGAGAGCGTCTACGGAGCATGTGAAAGGTACTACGTGAAATGTTTTCCTCTTGAGTTAAATCAGTATCTGCAGGTTACGTGCGTACGTACTTTATTGAAAATAACCATGACAGTTTTGCAAGGAGGCTCACATAGACATCATTTACGGTCTCCTCCACTGTCGCGTACGAAAGAGAGTGCCGCGCGAATCTGTTGATAATTTACTTAGATAAAAATGAAATGGTCAAAGTAAGACATATGGCTTACTCCGATCAGTAGGGTCGTAGTACGGACGGAGCCATATGGCTTACTCCGATAGTATTATATTATTATGTATGATATACAGAAGAAGTAAGAAAAATACTTATATGATGAGAAGCACAAAGAGAGTTGGCATCGTTGATTGATGTTTATATATAACTTAATTAATTTGAATTACTTATAACATATTGTGTACCATTTAATTAAAATACATACCCACAATATGGACATATTATGACACACCTTGGTAAAAGATGTTTTAGATAATATATTTTGCAGCAGAATGTTGTGTGTCATTGGAGGCTTCCCTGAAAGGTTCTGAGGTTGTCAGACTGAATAGGGTGTGCAAACAATATTTATTATCTGGAGCAGCAAAATATAATAGTCTCAAGTATGTATGCACACGTTTATTATTGAAGTAATTATGTTTTTATTTTATTTTCAGTTCGAGTGGCTCATTACAGCGAGGAAAGTTAACTCAAAAAGTACTGCAGTTTGTGCACAGCTCATGTCGACTATATTTCAGAACAGCATAACTCAGTAAGTGCTTATTTTTATCAATGTTAGTTGCTAAGGCCTGTCTATAGGTACGCATTCTATTACTTTGCATAATATTATCAACTGATGGCTCGAGATACATTTCACTGGGTGTGGAAAAACATACCCATTAAATTATCAGTCGTGAATATGATAAGCATTCAATTTTCATCAATATTTATCGCATCATCGCTTTTCAGCAGGTGATATAGTAGCCAAATATTAACTCATTGATGTAAAAAATGTTTTTCCGAAAGAATTTTTTTGAATTTTCCATTCCATAAGTGAAGTTACGACGTCTGTGTCCGACATTTTAAATTAGCAATTAGCAAAACAACGTATAACATTTGCAGAAGTAAAGGTGAGCAAGTGAAATTAATGCTTTCACACTCATAGCCCCACACTAAGTTAGATGACTTGTGTCGTGGGTGCCGGAAACATTCACATCACAACCTGAATCAGAAACACAAAGACAAAATTATACCACCTACGCATATTATCATTCTCTAAACTTACAGTGCCGTTGTGTGTACATTTTAAATGTTATTTTCATTCCATGGCTACAAATGAGTCATTGTAGGAGCTGAGGCTTCTGCTACTAAGATTTTTATTAACATTATATTGTTATATATAAATAATATTTTCATTGATTATGATGGCCGTTGCATTAATATACAGTATAGGGCAAACTTTGCTTATATTATTTGGGATATTATGTTATAAAGGGGGTTGGATCTTGAAACGCGTCGCCTGAAATTGAGGATTCTACTACTATGGGAGGGTCAAATGGGTTGGTTGAATGTTCAGTTTTAGTTAGTTTTGTATGTATGATGTGACTCGGAGGGCAGAGACTTGCCCACTGTGTCGCGGGTACTGGATTCGATCGGCAGAAGCACAATGCCTTCCCAATGCACATTTGTGCATTTGGACCTGTGTGTGAGTGTTATGTTAATTTCTTTGAAGAAGTTTTGTTGGTCATTTATGGATTTACTATCAAGGCTTTGCCACACCAGATGCATTTGGTTTGAATAGATCAGGGACACGGAATGCAGAACATTAAAATTTGTCATGCCGGTTCGCTCGAAGCGTTTTGCTTCTACGTTTATCATCCGTACAGCGAAGGAGTGGAACTCATTGCCTGCGTCTTTGTTTCCCGAACAGTACAATCTGGGTGTCTTCAAGTCTAGAGTGCAAGCATGTCACATCTTTGGCCGCATCTTCACTTTCCATCAGGTGAGATAGTGGTCAAATGCTTGCCTATCTACAATAAAAAAAAAAAAATGCCTATTGTGTTAGCCATAAATATTCTGTATTAGTTTAGATAAACTGCATGTTCGACATGTCTGAGTGTTCATTCTAAGTTTTATACATTTTCAGTATGAACATAAGTTATCGGGTGCTGATATGAAGTTTGGAAAAGGTTGAAGAAGGCAGCTGGTAGCAATTCACAGCCCAGCATGCATACATGCTGCAAGGGAAATATGGTGAGTTATTTTGTAATAATTTAAGATTTATTTATATTTGGATTAAATTACATTCAATGTGACAAGCCGAATGTTATTATGCTGTAGGGCTCTTTTGCAGAGTACATAAACATTTTCACACTTACAGCTCAACACTAAGTTTGATGTCTTGTGTCGTGGATGCTGGAAACTTCACACACACACAATCACAATCACAACCACAACCAGAAACACAAGTTTTCTTTGTGGAGAAAACTCGTATTTCCGCCGGCGGCGTACACTCACCCAACTGAGCCTGAGGTGTTTAAATATAAAAAGCTTAGTGTTTGGTCTTCCCCGCATTTAGTTTACATTAATGTTGCAACATTTTGTGATTGTTATAAATGTATGCTCATGTTACAACTGCAAGTCTGTATTCTTATTCTTAACCCCTGTCAAAAAAGAGAGGTGTTTGAGAATCTTGCATTGTAATTTTGCCACTTGTCTTTCTCTCCTCAACAAGAAAAAATTGTGTATCTGGTTCTATTGCAATTCTGTCACCAAGTTACGAATATTGTTTTTTTTTTTAAGGCTGGCATTTGACCACCTGATGGACAGTAAAGAGGAGAAACTCACACCATCAAACCAACCAATCCTCTATGAAGTCGCAAGTTTGAAGAATCCACATACACTGGTATGCTTCTTATGATGTTATTAATTTCACTAATTATTGTCAATTAATTAATTTTGTTGACAATTTTGTAATAATTTTGAGGGCAGAGGCCTGCCCACTGCGCCGCGTGTACTGATTCTAAGCGGAAGCACAATTTTCCTTCCCAAGGGAGATTATTGTTTCTGGTTCTGGGTGTGATTGTGTGATATGTGAATGTTTCCGGTATCATCCACGATAGAAGTCTTGAACTTAGTGAGGGGCCTGTGAGTGTGAATGCATTTATTTTTTGTTTAAGTACATCAATGTAGCAAAATTTTGCATTTGTTTATATTAAACATTGCTTTATATATGTATATTTTCCCGACGAAAAAATAAGCTGTTTTTGTTATTTTTTTGTGTGTTCATTGTCTAAGCAGAGGTTCGATTCCCACCGGGAACACAAGTTTTCTCCCCAAGGAAAATGTGTGTTTCTGATTGTGTGTGTGTGTGTGTGATGTGAATGTTTCCGGCGCCCACAACACGGAGAGTCATCGAACTTAGTATGGGGCTATGAGTGTGAAAGCGTTAATTTTAATGTTTGTAGTGTGTATCTGTCTGTGGCTTTTCAGATTTTTTAAGTGAAAACTTCTTTAGCGGCGTTGTGCACTTTTTTGGTATGGGTAAAAAATGTTAAACTCGCATCAGGACACGTGACCTGATCGAAAATTCTTAAGACGGAGGGAGAGATATTCGCCCTCCCTTTCTAACGCGCGGCGAAAATGTATACCTGCTCCTGCTGTTTACAACGTTGAATGTTCAAGTTTTCACTTCTGCCGGCACTCCCGGAGTGTAACCCGTTGTTTTTTGTGCTAGATAGGTAACCATTTAATGACTATTAAATAGTTGTTGAATGTTCCCATATCTATTTGTTTACTCGCTGTCGATCATAGACTAAAATCGTCAATATAATTATTATTTGACATTCACAGATGCTGCTGACTTTCCACTGCACTGCAGCTGTGTGCCTGCATTTTGAACATCGAATCTGACGCCAATTCACCAACCACAGGAACTCGAGCGGAGTACACTATAATGTAATTATTATGTCACTAACAATAGTTAATCTTAGTGTGGAAATGTGGCTTTTGTTCTGTTCGTTTACGAGGGTTTGAAGAATATACACACGGCTATACACGTCGCGTCGTATACGTAATTATTTCACAAAAACATTTGTCAAATATTTAAATTGTAGCCTGCCCACTGCGCCGTGGGGACTGGGTTCGATTCCCGGCATGAGCACAGTATCTTTCCAATGATCATTTTTCGTTTTAGTTTCTGGGTGTAGTTGTGTTTGATGTATATGCGCCCATTGTGCCGGAAAAAAATCCGGCACAAAGGGCGCGTTTGGTTCGAACAGATCGGCGTGGGTACCGCTGTACGGGAAGCTTGACTACGCCATCCGTCGAGCCAGATGCGTCCTGTGTATTGACGACCCAGTTGGCGCGGTGGTCAAGTGTATGCCCTCTGCGCCGTGTCTGCCGGTCCCGGGTTCGACTCCCGGCAGGAGCACACTTTTCCTTCCAAGTTTTTTGAACTTAGTGCGGGGCTGTGAGTGTATGAGCGTTTGTGTTGTTTGTTTATATTACGAGTGTTATACTATAGTCATATGTATATTAGTGTTGGTCCCGCCCGTTAGGGTTCTGGGTTCGATTCCCGGCAGGAGCACAATTTTTCTTCTCATAGGATATTCGTAATTCTGGTTCTAAATGTGATCTGTGTCTGTGTAATGTGGGTGTTTTCTAAAGTACATAAAAGTAGGGAATATGTGTTTTTGTGATACTTTGCTCATGTCACAGCTGCAAGTGTGTATTTTGTGTTGATGTTTTGCCCATTGCAATAATTGGCAGTAAAGTTGACGGGCAAATAAATTAATAACACTTTTGTATCAAATGTTGACAAACTAATTGACGCAGCGGATGAGTCCTGCTTTCTATCTACGAGGTCAGGATCGTAGAGGTGCATGCATAGTCATTTGCAGAAGGTCAAGGTCGCGTCTTACGCGAAAAGCGGCGCCACATACCGGGTCCAATTGTGTTTTCATTCAAACCATCCATTAACCCAATGAAATATACACACAACATTTCATCCAAATCGGTCCAGCCGCTTCGGGAAGAGTTAGTTGACAAACACACCAACAGAAGAATATTATATGATAGTCGTGCTTCACTAAGTTACCACGATCTGTATCCCAGTAACAGATGTTTGCTGTGCCCGCTTTTGATGCGGCACCTATATTATATTAAATCTAATATTAAAATAATATTTGTACATTTTATGTTTACAGATGCTGAGACAACTCACTTTGCATTTTGAAACTCGAACACCACCAACCGACCGACCACGAAGCTTGGAGCGTGTTACAAGCATGCACAAACCGCAACACTTCTTATACTTTATTATTCATTGTTAATCATCTGGACTTCTGTTACGGCATAACCAATTTTCTATTAGGTATTTGTCCATTTTATACATTTTGTGGACGCGGCGGCGCGCGGCGTCGATCTTTTATTGACCTAATAATATATAAGAGATCGTTCACACTAAAACTGAACGCCTGGTCACAAAAAAAAAACCGCGCTCGCTTCGATCGCGAATGTGGTGCGATGTGTGCTCGGTGTTTGTGCCTACTATGTATACACGATTGTCTCAAACTTTCGCATACTATTCTCGATAATTATTATTATGAATCTTACGGCAGACGGTCGTCGACCGGGTCCAATTGAGTTTTCATTCAAACCATCTATTAACCCATTGAAGTATACACACAACATTTCATTCAAATCGGTCCAGCCGCTCAGCCAGAGGATTATGTGACAAACATACCTACGGAAGAATTGTATACATATTAAGATGTTATAGTCGTGCTTCACTAAGCGTCTTTACGATCTGTCGCCAAAAATATATAAAAAATCGTTGACGTAATTTAATTACGCTGCTTTATGCGAACCCAGGAGGTTCTCATTAATTTCATACTAGCCGTGCCCCGCGGCTCCGCCCGCTGTTATCAGGTTAAAAAGTAGCCAATGTGTTAATCCTATGTATAATCTATTTACATTCCAAACTTCATCCAAATCCGTTCAGCCGTTAAAGCGTGAAGAGGGAACAAGCATACTTACACAATTACACACAAACTTTCGGATTTATAATAGCGCCAATCAATAGCACGGATAACTATTATGCTTATTTATATATTACATTGAAATAATTTGCTCATGTTATAGTTTCTTATACAATAAAAGAGTGAGTAGGTAGAATTTCAGATGTAAGTCTGTATTTTATCCTATTATTTGGCCCGCTGCAAAAAAACACAATAAATAAGGTAATATAGGATAAACTTAACGAATGTCGTAGTGTTGCGGGGTCAAGGTCATTTGCAGAAGGTCAAGGTCGCGTCTTCGAAAGGTCAAAGGTCACAAAAAAAAAACGCGCTCGCTTCGCTCGCGAATGTGGTGCGGTGTATGCTCCGTGTTCGTGCTTACTACGTTAATACACGATTGTCTCAAACTTCCGCATACTATTCTCGATCTTACGGCAGACGGTCGTCGACCGGGTCCAATTGTGCTTTCATTCAAACCATCTATTGACCCATTGAAATATACCCATAACATTTCATTCAAATCGGTCCAGCCGCTCAGCCATAGGATTAAGGTGACAAACATACCTAATATACCTAAACCAGTACCAATATAAGTACATTGTTTATCATCATATATCATTATATATTTGCAGATTCTGAGACACGAGCCGCAGCGAAATTGGATCTGCGTTTTGAAAATTGAACACCTCACTCCAACCAATAAACGGACCAAGAAGCCTGGAGCGTGGGTCAAGCATGCACAAATCGCAACACTTCTTATAAAATTTCTTTTTATTGTTAATCCTCTGGACTTCTGTTACGGCATCAGCAACTTTTCTATTAGGTATTTGTCCGTTTCATACATTTTGTTGACGACACCGGGGCGGCGCGCGGCGTTTAGTTTTAGTTTTAGTTTGAACGATCTTTTATAGATCTTCTAATAACATTTTTTTTTATTGTTAATCCTCTGGATTTCTACGGCATCAGCAATTTTCTATTAGGTATTTGTCCGTTTTATACATTTTGTTGACGACGACGGGGCGGCGCGCGGCGTTTAGTTTTAGTTTGAACGATCTTTTATAGATCTTCTAATAACATTTTTTTTTATTGTTAATACTCTGGACTTCTGTTACGGCATCAGCAATTTTTCAATTAGGTATTTGTCCGTTTCATACATTTTGTTGACGACGACGGGGCGGCGCGCGGCGTTTAGTTTTAGTTTGAACGATCTTTTATAGATCTTCTAATAACATTTTTTTTTATTGTTAATCCTCTGGACTTCTGTTACGGCATCAGCAATTTTTCAATTAGGTATTTGTCCGTTTCATACATTTTGTTGACGACGACGGGGCGGCGCGCGGCGTTTAGTTTTAGTTAGAACGATCTTTTATAGATCTTCTAATAACATTTTTTTTTTATTGTTAATCCTCTGGACTTCTGTTACGGCATCAGCAATTTTTCTATTAGGTATTTGTCCGTTTCATACATTTTGTTGACGACGACGGGGCGGCGCGCGGCGTTCAGTTTTAGTTTGAACGATCTTTTATAGATCTTCTAATAACATTTTTTTTATTGTTAATCCTCTGGACTTCTGTTACGGCATCAGCAATTTTTCTATTAGGTATTTGTCCGTTTCATACATTTTGTTGACGACGACGGGGCGGCGCGCGGCGTTCAGTTTTAGTTAGAACGATCTTTTATAGACCTACTAATATATAAGAGATCGTTTACACTTAAACTGAACGCCTGACACATTTGACGCGGTATGGCGGGTACGACCGCTACCCGTTCTGTTCTAACCAAATGCGTCGTAATGTACTATTATGCCTGGCCCCAACGAACAGCGGACAGCGGGGCGAGAGCGGTGGCTATACAGTATAATATTTATTCTGCGACAATATCCTTAGTCGCTACCGCTGCCGCCTCGCTACCCGCTGTGATCGAATCCAAGGCCTTAGCGGATGTGTTATTGTGCAATAATTATTATGTAGGTACATTTATTACTATTGCAAGTTTGATTACATGAAACCATGACATAATGTACAATATATTAAAAATACTAAATATTGTTGGATTTTAAGTGTGTGACATTTATTCAGAATCTTTGTAAAATTTTTGTTTATACATATATGTATTAGTGTATTATTGCTGTTGGCTTAGTTGGTTGAACGTTCGCCTTCTAAGCAGGGGTATCGGGTTCGATTCCCGGCGTTTCATTTGTTGTATATACCTATTTTAGTAGTAAAGGGGCTTTCTTTAGATCATTGTGAGTTGGATTAAATGAACTTGACTATTGTTTGACTTGAGTTTTTTTTACTTTATGATTCATAGCAGTACAGTGATGTATGCGCTATGTATAATTAGGCATATTACGAGTGTAGCCAAATTGTACCTACCTACTGAGTATATTGATTTGATATTATTAAAAAGGTAGGTATATAAGAATAAATATAGGAAAAGTGGTGTACATAAATTAGGTTGATAGTTTGTATGGGTACCTAATGTTGTTTCGGCAGCTCTGTCGTACATATCTGGTAGAAGTAATTTCTTTTCTGGTTTGGGATAGTGTGAGCACCGCGCGGACCCGTTATTAAGTAGCTTCAATTTGATAAGTATACTTTCAGCAACTCGATCACATATGTATGTATAACTCAATACATAATATGTTTGTATTGTACGTTGTATTTTAATGTTCGCTGTGTTACTTAAGTACAGGGATGTAGGTCAATATGATCATTTGTATGGGTACCGCGTTATATCGACAACTCGGTCAAATATAATATAGGTAATTATAATAAATATAAAAAACACGAGTCATTAACTTACTATGGGTGGGTGTCCATAGATTTGATAGTTGTATGGTAAATAGAAATTCACTCTGATCAGTTTGTTGATTATTATTACATTTGTTTATTGTTTTTAAATCCATGTGTCACTTTAAACTGTGGCGACTATACTGCAAGTAGAGGTAAAAGAAAAATAATGTTTGATAATTAGTGAAAGGGGAGTGATATTTTGGTCTATTTGTTTTGTGTGTTAACTTAATCATTTAATTTATTATGACGTTATGTATGTAGTAGGTACATAAGTAAGGGAGTGTACATAGTACATAAGGCTGATATATTGTACGATTACCAAAAGGTTAACTGTAAAGCGTGTTTAATAATTTTTATTTGTATAATGTGAGTAACTATTATGAGTTGGATTAAATTAATGTGTTGAAACTTGACTTGCGTTTTTATACTTGTCTTTGAAATTAATCGTAGTTATACCGACTGAGTATATTGATTTGACATTATTATAAAGTTAGGAATGTAACAATATCGGATAAGTGGTGTACATAGATTAGGTTGATAGTTTGTATGGGTAAAGTGTTGTTTCGGCAGCTCGGTCTTGAATATATTTATGGATAGAGAAAAATATTTTTTCTTCTGTTTAGTTTGGGATAGTGTTTAGTTTGAAACTATTATAAAGGTAGGTATGTTAGAATATAGGAAGAGTAGTGTACATAGATTAGGTTGATAGTTTGTATGGGTAAAGGTTTGTTCGGTCGTACTTAGAAGTTTTTTTTTTTTTTTTCTTTGGGCTAATGTGTTTTGGGCACGACACCCACGCGGACCCCCACGCGGGCCCGAGAGGGCCCGCGCTACAAAGAAAACTAGTTTATATTATATAATGTTAGATTACCACTCACTCATTGACTGATTGACATAATTGTTCTCCCAGAAGGAGGTTCCGGAGGTGAAAATGATGTATGAGAGTTATATAGGTTATTTTCCTGGGACCATGGGAAAAGTCCGAAAGTGGACGTTTTCCGCTTCCGAGGGTACGTCGAGGGGAATATCTCGGAAACGGCGCCCCTAAAAATACTCGACCTCGAACTAAAGTTTTGGTACACCCTGGGACCTCTTTAGGGAAATTGGAAAAAAATAGGGTTGCCATACAAAAAAACTTTTTTCCCATACAAAATGTGGAACGCTATAACTCGGAAACTATAACAGGTGGGTATAGGGCGTTCGAACTAAAGTTACTAAGGGTCCGGATGCGCTTCGAGGTCGAATGTCAAAGTTGACCTCCGACGTGACCTTGACCGAAAGTTTTTTCGATCGGCGTGAAATTCGGTATAGGGGGGTTGGGGGGGGCCCAGAGTCCGGCAAAAATAGTGAAAAAATTCTGAAAAAATTTTTCGACTCGGCCGCCATACAAATTTTTTTTCCGAAGTCACCCCACCGGCCCGAAATCGGCGTCCGGGGGTTTCCGGGGGTGCCGGTGACGATCCCGGGGACGAAACGGAGGTGCGCGCGGGCCGAAGGCCCGCGTGCACCTCCGTGAGTCACCGGGATCGTCACCGGCGCCCCCGGAAACCGTCGGACGTCGATTTCGGGACGGAACAACGCGACATCGACGCGCTCGCGGGCGCCCGCCGTGCTGAAATCGACGTCCGGGGGTATTCGCGGGTGCCGCTGACGATTCCGGGGACGAGACGGAGGGGCGCGCGGGCCGAAGGCCCGCGTGCCGCTCCGTCGAGTCACCGAGAATCGTCAGCGGCGCCCGCGAATACCGTCGGACGTCGATTTCGGGACGGAACCGCGCGGCTCGCTCTCCCGCCCCCGTTTGGCTCAAGGTCGGCGTCCGGGGGTATTCGGGTGTGACGATGACGAATCCGGGGACGAAATGGAGGGGCGCGCGGGCCGAAGGCCCGCGTGTCCCTCCGTTGAGTCACCGAGATTCGTCATCGTCACGGCCGAATACCCTCGGACGTCGATCTTGGGCACAAAAGTCAAAGTCGCACACAAAAGTCCGATCTCTTCCGGAGCCCCGCGTCGCCTTACCGTGGGCCCGTAGGGCCCACGCCGCGCGGATACTAGTCATCATATTATATATTGTTAAACTACCATTGACTCACTTATATATTGACATAATTGTTCTCCCAGAAGGAGTCATGGGGGGTATTGATGATGTAGGGGGAAAATGTAGGGGGTGGGGATTCGACTTTGGGAAAATTCCGAAATCACCAGATTTTGGCTTCCGGACCCCCCGACCCCATGGGATCTCGGAAACGGTAAGACTTGGAACAAAAGTTCAAAAACTAAAGTCAAAGACAATCCTGGGAACCTTTTAAAAAAAAAAAAAAAAATTGGTGTTGCCATACAAAAATGTGTTGCCGCCATACAAAATTAAATCAATTATATCTCCTAAACCATAAGAGATAGGCTAGGGGTGCTCGACCAAATGTCATAGAGGACGATGGGGGACATCTGTCAAAAATGTCAAAAATCCAAAATGGCGGATTCAAGATGGCCGCCATTTGTCAAGTTGCTCCGATCGGAACGAAATTTTGGCTCCCGGGGTTTTTGGGTGCCCAGATTACAGGAAAAATATTAAAAAAATTTTTGGAAATTTTTTAAAGATGGCTGCCGAACATTGTCAAAATTAAAGTCCACCGATCCTGCTCAAAATCGATATCTAGGGGGTTTTGGGTGCCCTGATTATGATTTGAATACTGATAGCAATTTTTGACATTTTTTAAAGATGGCCGCCGAGCATTGTCAAAATCGAGGTTCACCAATCGGGCTCAAAATCGATATCTGAAGGTGTTTGGATGCTCTGATTTTAATAAAAAACTGAAAAGCAATTTTTGACATTTTTTAAAGATGGCGGCCGAACATTGTCAAAATCGAGGTTCACCGATCCGGCTCAAAATCGATATCTGGGGGCATTCGGGGGTGCTGATTACGAATTTGGGACCGAAACAAAGGCCGCGGGCCGCTTGCGGCCCGCGCGCCTGGTTTGAGGGCCCGAATTCGTGATCAGCACCCCCGAATGCCCCCAGATATCGATTTTGGGCCGGATGTCAATGGGGATGCCCACCTACAGTCCGACCAAAAAAACAGGTGGCGGGCCGCTTGCGGCCCGCTTCAGGTCTGCAGCCACAGACCATATTCGAACTGCCAGCGTTTTTTGACATGTTTACCACGAATTTGAATGAAATTCTGGACTGAGGCATTAGGGACGCCTTGCTGCAAGCAAAAATTTTTTTGAATTTTTTTCTTTTTATTTGACATCAAATGAAAATTTTACGAGTTTTCGACCGAAAATAAATTTTGTGGGCGGCAAGCGGCCCATTTTGGTACCCACTTATAAAATCTGCAGCCACAGACCAAATTCGAACTGTCAGGATGTTTTGACATATTAACCACGAATTTGAACGAAATTTTGTTCTGAGGCATAAGGGACGCCTTGATGCACCCAAGATTTTTTTTGAATTTTTTTTTTCATTTTTTTTACGTCAAATAAAGATTTTACGAGTTTTGGACCGAAAATAAATGTTGTGGGCGGCAAGCGGCCTATTTCGGTAGCCACTTTTTAGGTTTGCAGCCACGGACCAAATTCGAACTGCCTGGGTGTTTTGACACGCTTATCACGAATTTGATCGAAATTTTTGTCTGCGGCATTAGGGACGCCTTCATGCACCCAAAATTTTTTAGATTTTTTTTCTTTTATTTCACTTCAAATGAAGATTTTACGAGTTTACAACCGAAAATAAATGTTGTGGGCGGCAAGCGTCCCATTTTTTTTTATGTTTCGCCGACGGCCCAAATTCTACTTCCATGGGTGTTTTGATGTGCTCATCACGAATTTCAATGAAATTTTGGATTGCGGGATTAGGGTTGCCCCGCCGTACAAAAAATTGCTTCATATTTTTTTTCAACTTTTTACTCAATTTCAAGATTTGTATGGCAAAAGTACTTACCACCCACCTGCGCGGGCCGCTCGCGGACCGCGCCACCCACCCAAAAAACTAGTCATATAGTATAATGTTAATCTACCACTGACTGACTGATTCACTGACTGACATAATTGTTCTCCCAGAAGGAGTGTCGGGGGGTATTGATGATGTAGGGGAAAAGTGTAGGGGGTAAGGAAATCTCCTGGGGAAAAGTCCGAAACCACCACATTTTGGCTTCCGGACCCCCCGACCCCATGGGATCTCGGAAACGGTAAGACTTGGAACAAAAGTTCAAAAACTAAAGTTATAGACAATCCTGGGAACCTTTTAAAAAAAATAAAAAAAATGGGTGTTGCCATACAAAAATGTGTTGCCGCCATACAAAATAAAATCAATTAAATCTCCTAAACCATAAGAGATAGGCATGGGGTGTTCGACCAAATGTCATAGAGGACGATGGGGGACATCTGTCAAAAATGTCAAAAATCCAAAATGGCGGATTCAAGATGGCCGCCATTTCTCAAGTTGCTCCGATCGGAACGAAATTTTGGCTCCCGGGGTTTTTGGGTGCCTAGATTACAGGAAAAATATTGAAAAAATTTTTGAAAATTTTTTAAAGATGGCTGCCGAACATTGTCAAAATCAAAGTTCACCGATCCGGCTCAAAATCGATATCTAGGGGGTTTTGGGTGCCCTGATTATGATAAAAATATTAATAGCAATTTTTGACTTTTTTTAAAGATGGCCGCCGAGCATTGTCAAAATCGAGGTTCACCAATCGGGCTCAAAATCGATATCTGAAGGTGTTTGGATGCCTTGATTTTAATAAAAAACTGAAAAGCAATTTATGACATTTTTTAAAGATGGCGGCCGAACATTGTCAAAATCGAGGTTCACCGATCCGGCTCAAAATCGATATCTGGGGGCATTCGGGGGTGCTGATTACGAATTCGGGACCGAAACAAAGGCCGCGGGCCGCTTGCGGCCCGCGCGCCTGGTTTGAGGGCCCGGATTCGTGATCAGCACCCCCGAATGCACCCAGATATCGATTTTGGGCCGGATGTCAATGGGGATGCCAACCTAAAGTCCGAAAAAAAAAACAGGTGGCGGGCCGCTTGCGGCCCGCTTCAGGTCTGCAGCCACAGACCATATTCGAACTGCCAGCGTGTTTTGACATGTTTACCACGAATTTGAATGAAATTCTGGACTGAGGCATTAGGGACGCCTTGCTGCAAGCAAAAAATTTTTTGAATTTTTTTCTTTTTTTTTTTGACTTCAAATGAAAATTTTACGAATTTTCGACCGAAAATAAATTTTGTGGGCGGCAAGCGGCCCATTTTGGTACCCACTTATAAAATCTGCAGCCACAGACCAAATTCGAACTGTCAGGATGTTTTGACATATTAACCACGAATTTGAACGAAATTTTGTTCTGAGGCATAAGGGACGCCTTGATGCACCCAAAATTTTTTTGATTTTTTTTTTCTTTTTTTTTTACGTCAAATAAAGATTTTACGAGTTTTGGACCGAAAATAAATGTTGTGGGCGGCAAGCGGCTTATTTCGGTAGCCACTTTTTAGGTTTGCAGCCACGGACCAAATTCGAACTGCCTGGGTGTTTTGACACGCTTATCACGAATTTGATCGAAATTTTTGTCTGCGGCATTAGGGACGCCTTCATGCACCCAAAATTTTTTAGATTTTTTTTTCTTTTATTTTACTTCAATTGAAGATTTTACGAGTTTACAACCGAAAATAAATGTTGTGGGCGGCAAGCGTCCCATTTTTTTTATTTTTCGCCGACGGCCCAAATTCTACTTCCATGGGTATTTTGATGTGCTCATCACGAATTTCAATGAAATTTTGGATTGCGGGATTAGGGTTGCCCCGCCGTACAAAAAATTGCTTAATATTTTTTTTCAACTTTTTACTCAATTTGAAGATTTGTATGGCTAAAGTACTTACCACCCACCTGCGCGGGCCGCTCGCGGACCGCGCCACCCACCCAAAAAACTAGTTTTAATATAAATCTAAATCTCTGTGCATGTGAGTGTGTGAATAATAATATGTAGCGAGGTATATCTTTAACAGCTGGACGTATTTGGTACTTTGTATTTCATACTGCCACAGTAAGACATGATCATATTATTATTTAACGTACAAATAATCTTAGAATGACTGATTGCAAAAACAGTCAAAGATATATAGAGAAAAAAATACCGAAGTAATCTACCTAGATAAAAGTTTATTAAAAAAGAAAAAAACATACACAACACAAAAAATATTACTCATAACATCGATGAAAATGTTGTTTTATTGATTATACTCTCTATAGCTACGTTTCTTCGTCCGCGACTAAAGTCATCTATTCTACGTCACACAAACGGAAATGATGTCACCAAGTGTTTCTTCTACTTTCGCAACAATGTGTAGTAGCTATACGCCCCTTTTAATATCTGAAACAAAGATATGATATTATATTTTTAATGTAATAGTGTGAATACTGGCTATCAAATGCATTCAAGTCTATAATAATACATAAGACCTAAGCAGAGTTCTGTCGGTTGTCATTCATGTTTTACCGCCCACTTTACGAGGACAAATAATGGTTGATTAATATTTCTTTGTCGTTATATTATTGACGATAGTGGACGAAGCAAAATTATATTGACTTTTATTTTAGAACCTAGTTTTCTTCGCTGGATACATCTAGATGAAAAAAGACTCTAGCAATTTGATTATTTATAATTTGGATAAGTGATAAAAGTAAAAGTTAATACTACCTATTATAACATCGTTTAGTATTTAAAAATAAATATTTTTGCGGTTTTTACATCAGATAGTAATTTCTGGTACATAATTGTTTTCAGTTACCTACCGCAATGAATGTAGCTAGTGTAAGATTAGCAAAAGGTCCCGCGGAGAATATATTGCTAATTTTGAGCTGCCCCGCTAGAATCACCACATCCTTTCTTTGCTGAAGAGTTGCAGTCCACCATTGACTCTCATAAGGCCCGAAAGTTACATTTTCATTCTGAAATTAAACAAAATACCCATTTTCACAATTTACTACACAATAGGTTTATTCCTTGCAGGTTTCACCTGCTTTAACGATAGGGATTATGGTGCTTAATTAGGAATCAGGATGTTAAAATTATCTAATGTGTTTTGGTCGTGCGTGACTCTTTGTCTTTCTAACTAAGAACTGTGTAGTTACAAACGGTATAAACTTGGTGTAAACACAATAAAATAGTGATAAATCTAGAAAGGAAAAAATATCGCTTAAGGCGGGGTTAGAGCAATGGGGGATGACACCCTATGGCCGCGGGTTCAAACCCCGCCTCAAGCGATAATTTTTCCTTTCTAAATTTATCACTATAGTTCTGCCTAGCATGGCTAATGCTATATAAATAAATATCAAGCTCATGTTTATTAACTACTAGCTGACCCGCCCGGCGTTGCCCGGGTAAACAAAAGCTTACATATAAATGCTTTCTCACTCACAGCCCCACTGTAAAAGTACTATAAGTTGTGTCGTGGGGCCGTTAACAATTAACACCACACACACAACATTCACGTCATACCCAGAACCAGAAACATAAACTGCCCGTGGGGAAAAAACTTTTGTTATTGTGTTCCCACCGAGATTCGAACCCGCTGCTTTAAAGACTCTCTCATCTACGCCAGTGGGTAGTTCAAAGTTCAAAGATTCCCCACCCTGCGTCGCCCGGTTAAAAAATCTACACATAAACACTTCCACATTCACAGCCCCACACTAAGTTCAGTGACTTGTAGCGTGGGGCCGTAAACATCCAAGATTCACAACATATTAAAAACCAGGAACACAAATTTCCCGTAGGGAGAAAACTTCTGTTACCACCGCGAATCGATCCCGCTGCTTTGAAGGCAAACGCGTACCCATTTACGCGAGTAGATAGTTTAAAAGATGACCCGCCCGGCGTCGCCCGGTTAAAAAATATACAAATAAACACACTTCCACATTCACAGCCACACACTAAGTTCAATGACTTGTATCGGGGGGCCGTAAACATCCAAGATTCACAAAGTATTCACAACATACTCAAAACCAGGAACACAAATTCCCGTGGGAAAACACCTGTGTTCCCACCGGGCATCAAACCCGGTGCTTTAAAGGCAAACGCCCACGTAACTACGCTAGCGGGCAGTTCAAAGTTCAATGATAAGACTAAACAAAAAAAAAACAGTCGAATTTATATCCCCCTTCTTATGTTAGTCGGTTTCGAAACATAGACGTATGCCGGATTACGCAGTAACTGTTCCATTCTGTGATCCACCGTTTTCACCCTCAAATAAACTTATGCAGTAAAGAGCAAATTAAATCTACGTGAACTACGTAAGCCGATGAAATAGGTTTTTTTGATAAGGATTAATATTAAATTCTTAAAAAAAGCCAACGAAATAGAAGCCACTATTTTTTAATGAGCAGGAATTCGTAGTACGTTTCTGTACATTTCTGACCCGTCCGGTTCACGGGCGGGCTCCCGTGAAACTAATTTCACGATTTCTCATAGACTATTTATCCAAATCATATGCAGTAAAAAGCAAAACATGAACTACGTAAGACGATGAAATAGTTTATTTTGATAAGGATTAATACTGAATGTCTCAAAAAGCTAACTAAACATAGGCCGCTTTTTTTTCAGATTTTTTACAAAGAAAAGTATTTTTTCTGAGCTATACATACATGTTAGATATATGCTGTCGCGGACTTTTTTGTAAAACTCATGAAGGCCAACATTTTTGCCATACATTGTATTCAACTATGTCTTACCGTTTAGTCAGCGTACGCCGATAAAGCGGAAAGTTAGCAAATTTTTCTCCGACTTGTCTTACGAATATTATTATTTCGAACTGATAACTAACTTCTATCCCGACAAAACATAGCCTATGGTACTCAGTGATAGTGTAGCTATCTATTGGTGAAAGAAATTTCAGAATCAGATCAGTAGTTTCAGAGATTACCTTTTACATACAAACAAACAAACAAACAAACAAACAAACAAACTTTACCTCTTTATAATATTAGTATAGATTTACTAGTAGTGGCTCTGTGAGCTAAAGAGCTAGCGTATTTTTAAATGGTTGAAACATGATTTTTACTCGTTTTCAACCCCCGTATCTCTACCTACTTGTATAAATTCCAGAAATCGAATTAACAAAAAAATTATACATAATTATCGTGCCTGCTCACAAAATTTACCGATCATCGGTTGAGAAAAGCGACCTGTAGAAGAGAACAGCTGGACACATGCTAAACATAAGAAAGGATTTTTGAGCAAGCTCATCAACCAAGACGCTTCACTTGCACTTCGCGCCCTCTAGAGTGCGAAGCGCGAGTGAAGCGTCTTGATATCTAGTATATATATTTATTATTGACCTAGAGGTCAATTAGAAATGTTTGGTACTAGTAACAATGTCTGTACCTTTACAAGAACGCCATTGCTGTGCCAACAATAAATAAACAGTTGTGCTATTCCAAATATCAAATACTCAGCCATCAACAGCTTTTGAGCAGCATTTGTGGCAGACTGAAAACAAGAAGTGCGTTTATTAAAACTTATCTCATTTTGACATAATATAATAACTAATAAATTTATATCCAGTCTGAAATCATGGATAATACTTACTGTTAATTGATAAGCGCTTGCACAAAGCATCAGCGAGCACATCACCACGTATAAAAACATCACAGGTGACAGCATAGAGTTGAAAAGCCTTGAGTGCCTAAAACAAAATATCACAAAATTATAAGTTATTGTATCGTTGATTATTATTTTGTACTTTTTGTTCAACATTATATTATTATTTAATGATGAGTCACTAGTTCGGGGATACGGGTAAAATAAACAGGACTATGTCGATAAATGTGTAAGGGATAACATATTAAGTAATACATTGCAATGAAATGGCTCAAATTGTTTATTCAAAATGTTAGTATAAACATTTGACGGATGTTATAAATAAGACCGACCCTATATATATATAATTCATCAAGTAGTTATTGATTAGATATTATTTTCCATAAGTATGGATGTTATTTCATTAAAGCAATTAGTGTAAGTATGTAGTGTTACATGTTATGTTTATTTTCGAGAAATTATTAACAACAATTAGATACTTGTATTATTTACTTAGTTTTACTGTTTAGATTAAATCTATTCATTTTTTCGTTAATATAAAAGTAATAACAATATATATGTTTTTTTTTTATTGATAATATTATGTAATATTATCATTAAAACGGCTTAATCTGGAAATCTAAGCAAGATTAATAAGTTAAAATATTATATGGACGCATGTTATGATAATATTCCATCTATAAAAAAAGAAATAGCCAAATACTAGCCTTATTAACAAAAAAAAGCTTAAGATTGTGACTTGTGTCGTGGGTGCCGAAAATATTCATATCACACACACAATCACAATCAGAGTCAGAACCGCAAATGTTCCTTGGAGAGAAAACTTGTGTTTCTAGGTACCAAAATTGCACCCGATACCCCTACTTAGAAGGCGAACGCCCATCTAACTAAGCCAACGGGTAGTTAACAATAAATCGAATGATGTGACTGTGTTCTAAGTAGGTACTGAAACACAATTTGAACCATCTAGTGTTTTCTGTAGATTAGTTTACAAATAATGAAGTGATGTATACTAAACAAATCCTTTTTTTGTCTGTTAGTATTTAACCACCATCTCACCTAATGGAAAGTAACGATGTTGTCGAAGATGGAGCATACTTGCCTAGGAGATACCTGTTCACTCGACATTTAAAGACTCCGGACTGTATGTTTGCTTAGAAGATGACATGTTGTTAATTAATGATTTAAAGTATACTGCTGTCACCATAATTATGTCAAATAGAAAACAAAGTAACCACACCAAAATATAACTACATACATACATAACCTGTATTGTTAATCTTATATATAAAAAAACCTTGTTTCACGGTGTTTGTGGTCCTACTCTTCCAAAACGGCTCGACCAATGTTAAAGATTTTTTTGTTGTGTATTTGATAGGTATGAGAATAGGTCGTAAAGTATTTTTCACCCTCCCACCCCTCATTTTTAAATCGTTATTTTAGTATTTTGTATGAACAATATCCAAAAAGATTTTAGTATGGTATTTTAAATGGTATAATACTTGTCTAAACGTGGCATTGCAACACATGGCGGGAATAGTTAGTGTTTAATAAATTAATTTAGTTTCATAAGACCTTGAACTGTAGTTTTGGCGTACATAGATCATATGATTTTATAAAGTGTGACTTTGCACAGTGTATATTTCCACAAAAAAATATTTTTAAGAATGGTTTCATTACTCAGATAATAATATTAAGAAATTCATATCATTTTAATTTTCAATTTTTATATATTTAGCACAGACCTCAAAATCATATTAATATTATAAATCCGAAAGTTTGTGTGTAAGTGTGCAAGTGTGTTTGTTCCCTCTTTATGCTGTAACGGCTTAACGGATTAGAATTAAATTTGGAATGTAATCAGCTTATACCTAGGATTAACACATAGGCATTTTAACTTGATAATAGCGGGCGAAGCCGCGGGTCGCGGCAATTTATCAATACATAATACAACAAACACAGTAATAATTGTTGTATTTTCTACCTATATTAAAACTAGGTATACTAAAATACATCTCGTTCAAATTTTTATAATTATACTTATTCCAATATCAGTATGTTTATTCTTTACGTTAAGTGTGTTTTAGAGATATTTCATCCCTAACCCCAGACGCAAAATGAGGAGGTCCTCATATTAATAAATATTTAGTTATACACTAAATTTTAAAGGAAGTCAAACTTTAAAGTTAGTCTGATTGAAATATAATTTATTGGTAACAATAGTTGCAGTCGTTTGACTGATGGAGTCTTTATCGTTTCTGTATTTCAATAATTTCAATATCTTAACGATTTCTTAAATAAGCAAGCAATTAACTAATCAATCAGCTAATGGCAAGTGACGATACGTTCGAAAATGTAGCGTGACTGTCAAGTTTTATTGTAACCTGCAGAATAAGATAGTAATAAGTATGCCGTTTAATAATTACTGTCAGATATTATACTAATAACGTTAAAAAATAAATCATTACAGTTGCTGTTGCTCGTCTTTTTATTTGTAATACTAACCTATGAATAAACGTTGTAGTTATGAATAGTTTATTCGCAGTTATCAAGCCAGACATCCTTCATAATTTACGAATGCTTTTAATCAACATTATAAAAATCAAAATCAGTCTTCATTATAAAAATTGCTACGTAACGTGCTTTGTCCGGTGTTGCGTCAAATTACAGGTAATCCCTAGTTTATGATTCAATGTTTAATATGTGTGGATTTAAGAAATGGTTGTTATAAACTAAAAATGTTTGTAATGAAAAAAAAATTGCTTATCATAAAAATAAGCAATATTTCTAAATATATTAAATCATTCAATCGTTCATTCAATTTATAATCTATCGTAGCAGTGCATTGTGCTCGTCAACCCCCTAATCAGATATGAGATGGAGATATTAGATTTAAAATCTTTCTAACCTGTAATTTCACTAGAAACAATGCCCATGAGTCAGAAATTCAGTAATTTTTGCTTACTTCTGCTTGACATACGTATGTTATTTCCTTAGGTAGATTCAAAAGAGTCCTATTGAACAGAATTACTATCTTTTAAATTATAATTTATCAAATAAAATTTATTCTCTCAGGAGATAAAAACTTGTAATAGTCAAATTGATTGGCACTAAGGCTAAGACATGTCTATTTACTGCAAAATGAAGACATTTCTATAGGAGGCAGTACCAATGACTCCTTTCAAGGACTGTTGTCGTTTTTGAAATACAACTAAGCGACAGCTTAAGTCACTCAAAACAATTAAACGCAAAAAAATTGGTAAAATTCGCTCGTGATTAAGGGTTTACTATTATAGCTAGGTTGCGAGAAATTAAAAGTGATTTATTTGAAACTTCTCTACGAATATCAAAACTTAGAGAAACGTTGCGAGCTTTTCGGTCTTTTAGTAAACATTACATAAAGAATTTACTTGATTTAATTGCCTTATCTCCTTTGCCAGCAAAGAACCCTACATACTACTAACTTCGTTTGCGTCGTTGTTACCAACATACTGCGTTTCGTAGAAGAAATGTTTAATACATTTCCATGAAGGTATGAATTTAGGCTAATTAGTAGTAGTTTGCTCTGTTTGTAAAAAACTACACAAATCATTTGATCGGTCTATTTTTCTTTGGTTAATTTATTTTTATTTGCTAGACCTACAGACTAGCCTATTACTGTGCTCTCTCATCATGTTTCAGACGTGCTTTTATAATAAAATAAGGCTCCAAGCCCTTCTCATGAAAGAAAAAAATTAAATATTATATTTATAAATTAAAATAACACAGTAGTTAATGCAATGCTTTAAATATTATTTTCAAAATAACCAGCAATTGTGTAAGTATTTTGTGTACCTACCTTTAATAGTGAATATGTGAAAGATAAGCTTTACTTACTTGATGAGCATGACGTGAATGTTGTGAAGTTGGCGGACAACTACTGCAGCTTCATCGTTGCTGATTCCAACACCATCTACTCCAAGCATTTGTTTACACCTTTCTCGCAGCAAATCCAGCTTCCCTCCAAAAAATACCATTATGACAACTACACTTGTATCGTAAGATGCCATGACAGCGGCACCATATGCGCATAGAAGCGTATGCCATACGACGGTAATCCAACATCCTGGAGCATGATTCTTATCAAACGGCATCCAGGAACTAAAAATATGTGGAAATCCTTCCTTCCCTTGCCAATATTGTTCCCTGAAAGTGGGTGACGAAAGGTATTTTATCAGAGGCTGTCCTGTCGTTGTCAGAAATGTGGTGAAAACTAAGGCCCAGTAAAAATATGTAACGCGTCTGCAATATTTTGTATACGAGTCTATTATTTTCCCTTTGGATTCGTCTCGATTTTCCCTTTCGAATTTATCAGCATCATTCATGTATTCAATGACTTCTCTCCATTGTTTTTGCCAAAATACAAATGAATTTACTTTGAAAATGCAAACTACACTCAACATAGAAATTTTCAAGTTTGTCAGCACGAGATCTAAGTCAGATCGTATAACATACAGCTCCATGTATTGGGTAATCACGAAAAATGCGACAATTTCATGCATTATTACGTACAAGATTTTCGCTAAAGTATTTTCTGGCAATAAAAACCCCATGCGTTTTAATATCCAATAGTTTGGCGCCATTAATGGCCTGTTTGGATCCTCTAGACTTTTTAGAAATTGGCTTATCATGTTGAAAACAAATATGGAAAGTGATCGAATGGTATTGATGTGCCTCATTTTTATATCAACTTTTCTATTGCCAACCCCACTACGTCTTAAAATCAGACCTGTCGTTTGTCACCTTTCCCGTCCACTTAACGACATACATATTTAAGCTCCTCGAAATATTGTGGGGTTTTACCTATAATTTTAGTCACTTGCTAAACTAAATTATTGTATAGAATATTTAAAAAAAATAACGGGTTTTCCATATCCCATAATGTCTAGCTGTTGTTTTTTAAATATGGTGCTATACAGATGATGTTCTGATATTAAAAAAATATTGTGATTGTGTGAGTTATGGTTTGAAGAAAATAAAATGATCAAAAATAATACTTTAGATCCAAAAAAAATATGGTTATGAAAATAAATCACAACCATGCCCTACATTTTCTGTAGTTTTTTAAATTTAACTTGGGCAAAAAATTAAAAGGTTTTTTCTGATATAAAAATAATTCTGCTTAGCGTCCTTCTCACACAAGCAAAATTGATATTTACAAGATGAGTATTAATAAGATGTGTGTTAATCGCAAGGCCAGGCTATCTATATTCCTATTTATATATATATATATCCATCTTTTTTTAAATTCAAGATAGGCAAACTTTTGACCATTATCTCACCTGATGTGTGTCTATGAGCAAGCTTGTCTAGAAGATACCTATTCATTCGTGACTTAAATACTCCCATATTGTACTCATCAGGAAACACTGACTCAGGCAAGAAGTATGTATCGATTCATTACTAATTTTATTTTTATTAACTTTATTATAGTTTTTATAGTGTAGAGTTAGTAATTTTTACTATAGAAAGGTAAAGACAATATTTTTATCGACAGTTTTTCTAACTCACATCACTACTGATACTTAGTAGATACATTTTTCTTCAAACCCCTTAATTTAAATGTCTCTATTACGGCGTGAAATGTGGGCGGTACGTCCAATCATCCACGCTCCCCATATTGAAAAAATAATGAAGCGATCAAACCCTAATAGGGGAATATGTGAAACCTACAATTACCTTCGAAGATAATATAGTAGAAACATGATAGTTGCCACTCAAATAAAAAATGAGATTTATGATGCGCATTTCAATATTTGTCGAAGGTCTAAGTTGGCAGCAGATGTTTCAATCTCACAAAAATATAACCTGAAATGTATTTATACGTTTTTACCAGATGTCAAAAACAACATAATTTTGAATTTAAAAAATATATATCATAAGTTTTAGGTACCATGGCTGTAAATAATCACAATCATAACAGTTAATATTGGATATGGGGATCGAGCTCCAAACTAAAGTCAAAATGTATGTACATGGCATATATCCCACAATCATAAAATATTTTTATTTAAAAAATCTGTTGTGGTCTTGATAAAAGATAAGGTCTTGTTAAGAAAATGAAAGAAAACTCAAGAGAGTCCAATTTCTGCGGCGTAATAGCCACAAAAAGAATGGGCCGGCCCTTCTTTCTTTCTGCTTATTTTTTGTCCGTGAATACTTATAACTAGGGATATAAATCTAATCGCTGAAAGCGATCTCATTCAGGCATCTTTTCATGGAAGGAAGTTGTAAAATAGTTTGGAAACGAGATGCTATGATGATACATGATAGTTGGGTTCGCTTTCGCTATCTAAGCAATCTCTAATTGTCGGGTTCGATTCCCGGCAGGAACACAAGTTTTGTCCACAAGGAAAAGTTGTATTTATATGAATTTTTCAAATCGACCTATCGTGACTGGACTAGTACCTCACCAGCTCGTGCATTGGATACGTATCTTTCGCTTGTACCTTGAGGTATCCCGCCATTAATTGCCATTAGATCGAACGAGCAGCTGTCAACAACTACTCGAATCGATCGTTCCCTCAAGAATATCCAAATACATAAATCGGGAGATAAACCGTAGACTGGAACTTGCCAATAAGGCTATTGTGCCAAGCCCTGTAAAAATACTTGGAAATGTCTAGCGACACTGCAAGTGCCGTGTTTTTCCAAGGCCTCGGTCCCTATGTAAGTGGCATATTATAAGAAGGTCTCCTGTTGACCGGTTCTGGCGAAACCCATATAGATTAGTACCTACACGTTCCATTGTCTTACAGATAATGGACGTGACTGAGATGGGCCTATAATTGGCCGGGTTGGCACGACTTCCCTGTGAGTGTAAAAGCGTTTTTGTTATTTTAAGTTATGTATATGTAACTAAAAAAAATTAATATAACCGGTAAAGACAGGATAGATATGTGGTCTGTGGAAGGCCTTTGGACGTCACTATTTTGTTAAGTCCTTCAAGTATTATGTACATAATTTGTATTTTATATATTGCATTACAAATAGGTACAATGCTTTATATCTCTTTCTTGCTATAGTGTATATGCAGTTGTTTCTTTCTAAAGCTTTTTTAACAAAATCTGTCTGGTATCATTACGCTACGGTGTTTGTTTTTTGTATTGTTTACATTAACGATTAACAATATTATTTATATGAAGTGTCCCGGTAGGGAGTAATAGTATTCTGTGAATAGTATTCTGTGGTGTTTAGGTGGAAATATTTGCATTAAAATTAACTACAAGGTACAAGTTCATATTCACATCAAAGTGTTTTTGTCAGTTTTTGAAGAAGTAACCTATAAAATACGATGGACAATGGTGACCTGTGCAGTAGCTAGATGCAAGAACTCATCCGCTAAATCAAAAAAATGCAAAGACGGTATTACATTTCACAGGTAGGTACATAATATTATTAATAGGATTTGGTTGAATGAAACATCCTTTCTAGTCACTTATTAGGTGTTACCTCAACATTTAGCTAAATAGATATCTCTAAACATGGAATTTATATTAACTTATTTTTATTTTTTCTACTAGTAGTCGGGCCCCGCGGCATAGCCGGCGTTTGTCAAGTTAAAAAGTAGCATATAACTTTATTTTCGGTATAAGCTATACATATTCCAAATTTCATCCAAATCAGTTCACCTGTTATAGTGTGAAGAGAAAACTAACATACATATACACAAACTTTTCGATTTATAATATTACTAGCAGTGCCCGCGACTTCGTCCGCGTGATTATTGGACTTTTAGTAAGGATCCCTAATTTAAAAAAAATATAATATAGCCTATAGCCTTCCTCGATAAATGTACTATCCAACACTGAAAGAATTTTTCAAATCGGACCAGCGGTTCCTGAGATTAGCGCGTTCAAACAAACAAACAAACTCTCTAGCTTTATAATATTATTATAGATTGTGATGTCTTTAATAGGTATATTATTGTTACATATGTCTCCATATGCTAATTAAACCCTTCAAAATGCAATACAATGAAGAAGTGAAAAGTACATCATAAAATTAATATGTTTTAAAAGCAACTACTGAGTAGATACCCCACATAAATGTTATAATAAAGCTCATTTGAGTATGAAGGAAACCTAAATATACAAATTCAGTGCAAAAGACAAAAGTAATATCATTGTATTACCTTAAGTAATACAATGATATGTTACTTTAGGATATGGGGATTGTATTTAGTTTTCAAAAACAATAAAAAAATGTTTCAATATAAAAAAATAGTAGACATAAAATTCCACAAACTGCTACTTATGTGGTAAAGGAGAAATTGATACAGCCTACTTTCATAATAAATTTGCTCACTGAAAATTTTTGCAACTTTGTAAATTCCTCCAAAATTTCCATTATCAAAATGCTTGTACACAGAATATCCCAATTTCAAAAGGTCACATTCGCTAAATGTCCCATGCATACTATAGATAAGGGTGAAACTGTTTTACTATGTATGATATAAGTTTTTGTTACATTACATTTGTTTTGGTTTCTTACCCCTGGGAACTCTTGAAAATTATATCAATAACTTTTATAAACTGCCTGTTAGCTAAGTTGGGTGAATGTTCACCTTCTAAGCAGGGGTATCAGGTTTGATTCCCAGCACAAACACAAGTTTTCTCCTCAAGGAAAATTTGTGTTTCTGGTACTGGTTGTGTTTGTGTGTGTCTGTGATGTGAAGGTTTCCGGCACCCACAATACAAGTCATTGAATTTAGTATGGGGCTGTAGTATGAAAGCGTTTATGTTTTATAACTATACTCATCTTTGAATCTAGGTTTCCACAAGACGAACAAAGGCGAAAGAAGTGGGAAATAGCTGTGAACAGAGAAGCAGAATGGACGTCGACAGAATCAAGTTCAGTTTGCTCCGAACATTTCGAAGCTAAAGACTTTTACTACACAGAAAGTGGCTTGAGAAGGTTGTTAATAGATGCTGCGCCAAGTATTAACATATCTGTAAGTAGTTGTGGAAATGAGGTGGGACATTATTATTCAAAGCAGTTTTGATAGAATAGGTAAATAATATCCGGATGACCGAGCTTTGCTCGGTTTTTTATTTTTGGTAGAATGTGTTTGAATTTGTAGCCTCAGAAAGCTCCATCTAGTGTCGAGTAGAAACAGTTTTTTACATCGGTCATGGCGTAATAGATGGCACTGATAGTTTCTTAAACCCGGTTTTTCAAATGCAGTTTGGGAACCGAGCATTTCTCGGACCTGGAACATTGATAAATCAATTCCTTGGGCGGAAAAACGCCTAATCTGTAACTTTCATGAAAATCGTTGGAGCCGTTTCCGAGATCCAGATTACACATATATTTATATATATATATATATATATTGCTTATTTAAAGGTATTAGATAGTAGACAAAATTACAACCAAAACACAATTTTTTTTGGGGAGAAAATTTGTAAGTACCAGCGAGAAAATTCACTCAACGGCACTCATTCACTAACCAACTACCTATGCTAATGGGTTCAATTCCTTATTTTCACAGGATAATATCATAAGCGTCCGTAGTCCCTTAATTTTTAACCGTAATAAATATATTTTTTAATTTTTACTCTTTTCAGCCGTGTGAAGACAAAGAGCCTACAATATCCAACATAGAACCCGTAGATATAAAACCAACAGATACAGAAGAGGTCATAAAACTAAAGCACAAAGTACGAAGGCTGGAAGTCATCGCAGCTAACAGAAAGAAGCAAATCAACATAATGTGGCTGGAAAAGAAAAGAATGCAAAAAAAACTTGTTGAAATAAAAAGTGTTGTACAGCATTTGGTACAAAATCAGACAAGGAAAAAGGAAATGGAGCGAGGGAACACTTGAACAACTTCATGAAGTTATTATGGATTGATATTAGATTTTGTGTGAGTATATGAAAAAGATTAATCTTGAGCATGTTCTGGTATTGTAGTTTGTGTTTAAAAAATGATATAAAATTACGATTGTTAAATTTTGTTCATTGATTCACTTTTGTTATGGTCAATAAGCAAGGATTTGACCACTACCTTTATTTTTTATATACTCATTAGGCAAGCATTTGACCACTATCTTTATTTTTTATACACTCATTAGGCTAAAATTTGACCACTATCTTACCTAATTGAAAGTGATAATGCGGTCGAAGATGTAGCATGCTTGCCTTAGATACTCTTCTCGGCAAGCATGCTACGTCTCGATCTTGACTTGAAAACTCCCAAATTACTTACTATACAATATTCAAGCATTAAGAATTTTTATTACACTTATAGAAATACTAATAAGGCTAAGTTAAACGAAAATAAAATATAATATATAAAAATATGTACTTACTCTTAATTAATAATATAACATTTTTTTGTAAATAATTTCTAGATTATTTTTTAAACATTTAAGAATGTAATATTCACAGGAACACAGGAACTGTTCTGTTCTGAACTCCTGAAATACAGTCGTTGTTTCTCAGTCTCGTTTTTGGGCAGCTATCTTTGATAATCAGTGGTATTATAGACCTAGCTTCATTACTACCCTTGCCTATAATTATATATTCATCACTTAGGGTTGAGATAACGAACATATACTAGTCTATCAAAGATAAAACAACAAAAACAGGCTTGTTAAAAGGTTGTTTGTTTCAGATTGGCGAGGAAGAATGAAATCGACTAAGATTGGTATTAATTATATTAGAAAATCATAATATATATATCGTTATGGTCATAAATTTTATCATGTTTTATTAATTTATCATTGATAAAGTGTCCTACAAAGCTATTTTATTCCAAGGGTAATACAACAGTTTGCTGTTAGTTTATATGGGAGACGATAATGTACGACCCGATATTTCACGGCCCGATTTTGTACTGGCAATAATGCACACCCTGATAATTAATGTACATGGATTCTAAATATCAAACCCGTGCATTCCCGGGTCGCCAATTATTGCCTGTACAAAATCGGTCCGTGTCGATAATGTACGGCCAATAATGTACAGCCAACAATTCATGTACTTGGCTTCCAAATATTAGGGCCAATAATTGGAAGCCAACCATAGACAAACATATACTCTCTACATATACTCTGCCTCGTTTGTTTAGGCGAGTCGCTAGGAAAAGTTGGAACAGACTATTAAAAAGTTCTAACCTAAGAACATTAAAAACATTTGCTTCTCTCTGGTCTTTATAAAAGTGGCTAGGTTAGGTTAAGTTTGAACTGCGACAAAACAATGCGCGAGCGAAGCGAGCGAGTCTCGGCAGCGGCCGGCCGGCGATGCGCTCAAAATTAAGTTATTATAAGAAAAAAATATATAATAAAAATACTGGATCATCCAAACGAGGCTTTGACTTTGACATTTCTTTGTACACGAATTATTATTGGCTGTACATTATCAGCTCGTTCTAATATTTTCCGACCTGTATTGTACGGCCAGTATTGCTCGACCTGATATTTCGTGTATATTGAATTCAAATATTGGTTGCGTTTTCCTGGCTGCGTATTGGCTGTACAAAATCGGTCCGTGTTGTTATTTCACATCCAATAATGTACGGCCTGTAATTAACAGGCTGATAATTGGAAGCCACGTCACGGAATACATGTTGCGAATTATTGGCCGTACATTATCAGGCCGTGCATTGTATTGGTTGTACAATATAGGGACTCGGTTATATAAGTACCTATTTAAGTTTTTTTATTTCATTGATAAAATGAGATTATATTTTTCTATTATGCAACTGCGTAGTGAGTGCGCGTTCGCCTTCTAAGCAGCGGGTACCGAGGTTAATTCTCGGTGGGAATATTTTTCCCTTAGGAAAATGTTAGTTTGTGGTTCTGGAAGTGACCGTGTGTGATTTTGATGTTTCCGTAACTCACGATTCAAGTGTTCGAACGTGGTGTGGCTTTGAGGATGGAATGTGACGATACGGCCGAAGATGAAGCATGCTTACCTAGAAGATACCTATTCACTCTAGACTTGAAGAGTCCCTGATTATACTGTTCGGGGAACAAGGAGTCGGGCAGTGAGTTCCACTCCTTCGCTGTATGGATAATAAATGTAGAAGCAGAACGCTTCGTGCGGATATGAGGTATGTCAACCATATATGGATGACATTGGTTTGACATATCATACAAGGTTATTATATATACGTAGGGCAAAGTCTCACAAACTTTAATAAGTATAATTAGAATAGGGAACGTGCGTATTTAATTGATTTTATTTATATAGCATTAGCCATGCTAGGCAGAACTATAGTGATAAATTTAGAAAGGAAAAATTATCAATTATTATTAATCAAGCGATAATTTTTCCTTTCTAAATTTATCACTATAGTGCGTATTTTAATTTTTAATCGTTTGTTTACGTTAATACATTGCCATAAACCAAATTTCATTCATAAAAACATGAATTACATTTGATCAAAATGAATATTTCCAAACGCCCCACAAGGGTAGATAAAAAAAAAATTCTCCCCACTTGCATGTATGGGAGCCCTCTTAATATTTTCATTTATATAATTGTAAATGTTATTTCTGGCTTTGGGCCGTAGTTTTAATATTCTATTAGAATTTGCAGTCATTCGCTTATATGGTTTAGACGCCAGATGCCTCTGATAGACGGACGGACGGACAATAAATATTTTCGTACTCACAGCCCCACACTAAGTTTGATGACTTTGTCGTGGGTGCCGCAAACTTTGACATCTCACGCACAATCGCAACCAGAACCAGAAACACAAATGTTCCTTGGGGAGAAAACTTGAATTTCCGCCGGGAATCGATCCTCTACTGCTTAGAAGGCGAACGCTCACCCAATTAAGTCAACGAAAAGTTCGCAATAAAGCTATATTGTATTCTATTGAATTTGTCATGCATTTTCATCATTTGTTAATAATTTAATTCTCCTACTACTCCTAATTAATAATTAAACGCAAGCAAAGCTTAAAAAACCGCCTTCACCGCTTTATCTTCGGAACCTTGATTAGATTAAATGTATTAAACACGCATAATTGACGATATCTCAAAACTACTAATCAGATTTAAATCAAATTTAAATGGAACCAAAAGGAAAGAAACTGATTAAAAAAAAAAAAAAAAAACAAAATCTTTTTACGTGGAAAGAAGTTATGAGGTAACACATAAAAAGAAACTGTCAGATGGAGTTTTGCCGCGAACGTGAAAAAATGGCGTTGTTGATTTTGTATAATTTTCCAAAACCTGTGATTCCTCGAGTGTTAATGTATAATAATGGTGGATTATTAACCGCTAATACTTAGTAAATGTTCATAAATGTAGACAAGTCATACAAAGTTGTAAAACGTGATTTTCGCCTTCGCCCCAAAACTCCAATAGAAGTTCTAGTAAAGTTTCTACCACTTTACTAGGACATGACTTGACTATGACTAACTACTTGACTTTGACTGTGACTTGTGACTAAGACTTTTATTATGAATAATAGAAATTGTTAATATTTGTTTAATATTTCGACTGAAGGACTATGCATCCATGGTCTTGAAATAAATAAAAAAAAAAAAAAAACTGTCAGATTAAGTACCTCCTTTTGTGAAGTCAGTAGAAAAGCATTAAACTATGATAAGAATAAACAACTTATCCTCGAGAATTTTATGAAAATCCTTAAAAATACGGCACTGGCGACCTAGCGTAACCATCATACATTTATTCCCCTATTTGCTACGGCATACGCGCTATAAACACCTGTGATGACAATCGAGCTTGGACCGAAGCGCAGCCTGTTTTCCTACAAAGGAAAAAAAACAAGTCCCTTATCATTATCTTCATCTGGCCTGCCAAACTTTCTGAGGCTAAATTAAAATTAACACATTGCAGAAGAGCGCCACTTACAAGCCAAACTTATAGGTTCACGTACTTACGTGAGTGTTTACTTAAGCAATTGCTAAAGCCCACTACTAGTGAATAGAGCGCACATCATGCTGGCGGCATTGCCTCAGAATCGCAATACTAATACATCGAGTTTTAACTGCCCGTTAGCATAGTTGGTTCATGTCTGCCTTCTACGCTGCGAGTGCTGGGTTCAATTTCTCGCGGGAATTCAAAATTTTTCCCGAAGGGAAATTGTGCTTCTTATTCTGGTTGTAATAAAATTGTATGTGTTATGTATGTTCGAATTGAGTGCAAGACTGACAAGGTGAAATCGTTAGTCGGTTTTTTTTTTAATTACAAAATCTACTGCCCTTTATGAACGGAGTTTGATTAATTTGATTTATACCTAAGGCCATTAACAGATAAAAAATTATTAGGACAGTCATATTACTCTTACTGTTATGTATGATTTTGCTATACTTAAATTAATGAAGTTTGAAGCTACATAAATTAATAAAAACAATATTATAATTAATGCATTGGTTTGTGTGTGTGTGGGTGTGTCTGGGTGAGAATTTTGTGTGTGAATGTGAAAGTGTGTATTTGTTTGTGTGTGGGTAAAGGTGTGTTATTTTTTTGTCATAATTTTAGATTTATAATTAAATGTTATCGTTTGTTTTTTTTATGTATATAGGCAAACATTTGACCACAATCTTACCTCATGGAAAGCGACGATGTGGTCGAATATTGCTTTATACTTATCGGACAACACAGACTCGTTCAATTATTCGAATTTGTAACTCTTGGCTCTGAAGCATTATTATAATCTTGGAGTCTTTAAATCGAGAATGAATAGGTATTTTCTAGGCAAGCGTACTCCATCGTCGACCGCATCGTCACTTATCAGGTGATATAGTGGTTGCTCGTTGCCCTATAACAGATATAAAAAAATATATTTTACGAAGGCCCGTTAGACCAAATTAAAAATGGCCTTACGAGACCTTACGAGGTAAAAACACGTGGAGTCAAATTATATCTACTAATCTTAAATTACACTTAAAATATTCAAAATTGTAGACCTCATCCATACAATAAAACCGTTTTCTCTGATAGCTTATCTACATTAGAAACCTGTCTATTTCCGATAGTGCACCATCCATTGAAGCCTGCGCGAGAGTGGGCCGTTCTCCCTCCAAAACAACCGGCCAGTGCCTTCGCGACCGAGCGAGCGACGCGCGTGTTTCAAACAACCACGTTCGAAAAACAAATCGATTTTTTAACACAGACCTAACGGTAACCACCTACTTTTATACTAGTATTTATTCCGTGGCGGCACGAAATCGGATAATGTGTTAAAAAAAGCTAAACACTTCGAATGTTTACAAAACAGTGCATGTGTAGTTGGCAATCGAAAATGTGACTGTGATGAAAATGGGCTTTGGTGACGTTCCGATTGCGTACTAAAATGAAAATGCGTGTGCTGATGAGGATCACTGTTGTGTGTGTTATTGTGTTTGTGATCGTGCGGTGTGAGGATGTCGAAGACGAGGAGAGGAAGGACGGCAAAGGGTATCTACCAGGTATGTGGCTTTTGACATTTGTATTGTTTACTATATGACACGGTTTCTTGCTTGTCGTATAGACTAGTTGGCAGTCCTAGTGTTAGGACTTTCAGGCTGTCTAAGGCAACGACTGTTGTTTTATGCCTAACAATGACCGGTAATCTTCGTACAACCTAAAATTGAGGGTTATTCCTTATTGTCTTTTTTCCTAGACGACCAAGTACTGAGGCAAACAAAATAAAAAAAAACCGTGGAGCCATGACGACCCAGTTGGCGCGGTGGACAAGTCTGCCCTCTACGCCGTGGTCCCTGGGTTCGATTCCCGGCAGGAGCACAGTTTTTCTTCCCAAGGGAGATTTGTGCCTTGGTTCTGGGTGTGATCGTGTGTGTGATATGTAAATGTTTCCAGCAACCACGATACAAGTCTTTGAACTTAATGTGGGGTTGTGATTGTGAATGCGTTTGTTTGTTTATTTTATAGTATCTGGGAGACCATCGCACGATAATTGTTTTTTTTATATATACATAGATATTATAGATTGATGTATAATTTATTTGAGAATTGTACCCAACATCCATTTGATCATATATTATATTATTTAACCTGACTAGTATCCCTTCTAACTAACCCATCCTATGAAGTGACGATCGTATGAAATAATTTCTTTTTCAATATTCTTAAACCCTATTTAAAAGTTTCCAGTGTTTGTTTATATCGCCTAAATGAAACGATTGTGATGGTTTTTAGATTTTATATCATCTACCTTTACTGTACATACCTTACCGAGTACTAGGTACATGAAACAATACAAAAGTTCACTTCCTGGACGAAGAGTGAGGAATGAACTTCTCTGTACTTGTTGATACTTTCTCATTCTTAGCTTAGCGTGTCTACCTCGACTACATTATCACTTATCCTGTTTTTTATTTCAAAAAGGCTACTAATCGTGAACTCTTTTATAACCGGCCGTTCTGTCTGACAAAAGCCTTTGTAGAGTTTTAAATTCCATCTCAAAAAGCGTTTTGGTCACATATCATCCGCATCTTAGTTCCGAACTGTATAATTTGGGAGTTTCAGTTGATATAGCAGCCTAATGCATAAAAAAAGAAAGTACGCATAACCATTGTTATAGGCTTTGCTTGTTATTTTTCGTCGGATCCGTTATGTGGTGACAATACAAATATAAAGAACGTATGTCGTATGATGTAGGTTACTTCTCTGTACCGTTGACATTTATCACATACCTATTTAGAGCTCGTAAACTAAAGACTTGTAAAATGACGCACTGCGTTTATTATTTCTAAGGCGACAAGTATCTTCTTTGGAATGCTGAAGTCATGAATGATTCTTGTGACATCTCGTCTATCTCATAACAAACGTCATTGTATCTACAGAGATGTATTATGTGTACAAATGTCACCGTTGTATACCATAAACAATAATGCTTTCACACTCACAGCCCCACACTAAGGTCCGTCGATAATATTTATCTATGTGTCTGTCACGTAAACGGCTGGATCGATTATGATTTAATTTTATTACCGACTTTATAAAAAGGAGGAGGTACTCAAGTCTACTGTATTTTTTTTTATGTGTATATCATAGCTTCGTTCCACGAGAACCGATATTGAATTTTTTTTTGTTTGATGTTGCTTTCCAAATGTTCCCATTTAAATTCGATCAAGATCTGACTAGTAGTTTTTGAGTTATTCTCAATAATGCGTATTCTGTGGACTAAATTGATGATGTTCTCGTTTTTAACCAACTTCAAAAGTTACCTCATAACTTCTTTCGTTGTGCGCCGATTTTCATGATTATTTCTTTATTTGAAAGCTGGTGCTTTCCATGTGGTCCCATTTGCATTTGGTCAAGATCTGATCACTAGTTTTTGAGATATTGTCAATAATGCGTGTTTAATACGTTAAAACTGATCAAGGTTCCGAAGATAAAGCGCTGAAGTCGGTTTTTTTAAACTTTGCTTGCGTTTAGTTATTGTTTGAAAGGTGACTTGATCGAGAGTTCTTAGCTATGTTTGGTGAAAATCAGTGCTCTGGAAAACGGCTGCACCAAACGTGGAAACGTTTCAAAATTATATATTTTTTATTCAAGATAGGAAAACATTTGACCACTAGACCTGAATGGGAACGACTGTTATGATCGGTTAACGTGAAAAACCCGATACTATGATCCGTTGGGAAGTACCCATGGTAAGTGATGTGATCAACAATGGAGCATGTTTGCCTGGAAGATTCCTGTTCACTCGTGACTTAAGACTCCCGTATTATAATCATCGGGAAACACAGCCTATAATTTGTCTCTTCTGAACCATCATAACCATATTATAAGTCTTTGGTTTTAAATAACCTTCACAGTTAAATAGTCAGCCGTCAATGTTATCGGATAGTTTATTCATTCTAGTGTCGTTAATATTCAATTTCTCCGACTTTCTTATCGTGGAAATGTATAAGAAATCGACGTGGTGATTTAAATGATTTCTTACCTTATTGTTGCTCTTTGTTTCGTCACGCTTTTCTTATCGGTATAATGATTATTGATATAGAATTTGTACATTTCATTTACAGCTGTTGTCAGTTTAATTCATTGAGCTTTCGCTACCAGCTCGATAATATTTTTTTAGCTCGATTTGTCGATTGTTTTGGTTGAAAAGGGGAATGAAAGGAAAGGTTTGGGGGCTGAGTCACCCACGTCCGTAGGAGGATACCCCTCAAGTCTGACTCCCTACACGTGGTCCCCGGGTGGTGCTAATCAGGTGACATTTGAGAGGTGGTAGAGCATTTTGTGAGTTGCTCGCCTGGCTTGCTACCAAAGTAGCTTACCACCATCAAGTTGAAAGTCTGCCGCCAAGCCAAATACGGTGTTCCGGCAGTTATCCTTGAGAGCCTGCGTATTCCAGGTCTAGTGTGTTTACCAGCTTCGATCACATCGTCACTTACCATCAGGTGAGATAGTGGTCAAACACTAGCCTGTCACAAATAAATAAAAAAAAAAAAAAAGGTTAAAAATTTTTTTACGCTTACACACTCACATCCCATTACTTAGTACAAATAATTATATTGTGGGTGCGGAAAACATTTACAGCACACACTCAATTAAACCTAGAGCACAAATGTCCCTTCTGAAAAAAAAATCTGTTGTTGCCGGGAATCGAACCCAAGACTTACGGCGCAGAGGACAGAGATCGGGCCACTGCGCCAACTGGTTCGTCTTCTATCTAGTGTAACATTCATTTTATTTTTATAGGTTTATTTGGGCTTTACTCCCATGGCCCGTGAGTTGCAACTAAATTTGGTACTAGATCCTTGGATATGCTTCTCTAGAGAGCTTTCTACCTTTTTTCAAAGTTAGGAATTATCTGTATATTTAAATAAAATTGACATTTCTTGTCTTTACGAAATTGTAGAGTTCAAGAGTTCTCAAAGCTATAAAAGATTTGTAAACTTGTTTTGCAAACTATTGCACGATGAGTTATAAAGTTACAAGAGAGCATAAAACAATTGAATGTACTAACGTTCGTCGCCTACGTTACGTGTACTGAAATGCCATTCAAATAGTTTCATACAAGTCAGGTGTTTACCAAAACAATGTGGTAACTTGTGTACGTCTATAACTGATATTTGTTATGTTGTGTCAACAACTGTTGTGACTAAGTGCCAATTAATAAGTAATCGTCGATTTAGAAACAGTAAGACTACAGGTAAACTGTTGTAATGACAATTTGTGTTTGTTTTAACGATCTAGTTGTTGTAATGTCTCTGCCCTCTGCGCTGGGTTCGATTTTAGTCAAGAGCACAATTTTGCAAGGGACATTTGTGTCTGGTTCTGGTATAATGTGTTGGATGTCATTAATGTTTCAGTCATTTAAATGTTTCAGTCATTTAAATGTTTCCGAATCCCAAGATACAAATCTTCGAACTTATTGTGGAGCTGTGTTAGTTTCAATAGTTCTAATTGAAGATAGTTCTAATTGTAGAATAATAAATAGTACAGTTTACCTAACTACGTAATACTAGTAGCATGTAGTAGTTAGCCACAGGTGGTACGTCTTCTCGCTTTACCTTCTGGTGCGGATACCCTAGCTCTCTTCGGGCTCATGTTCTGATGTCAAGCGGGATTAGATAAAGAGCAAAACACACAAGTAAAGCTTGTGCTTTGTCATAATTTATTTGAGTTTAATTTCAATGCATATGGTCCCACTGTTTCTAATAGTGTTACGTCCAAGGTAGTCAGAAAGAAATCGCTCTAAGAGATAAGACCAGGAAATTACAGAGCTTAAATATATTTAACATCTAATATCTCAGGGTGATGAACGCAGTTTATTTTCGCGCAGGATTTTGACCTAGTTCATAACTCTTACACTGAAACAGGCGAGCTACTTGCTGGTCTAGTCATTCAATAACATCAAAAAGAACCGCCCATTGTACTAGCCTAGGTAAATTTTAAGGTCTTTTAATATATTTTCCTGTATTTATGTTATACATTAAAGAGTTATCTATCTATCCATCTATGTGTTTTTTCAATAAAGCCAATTTTATTATTTGTAAGGTCTATCCAATATGGCCTAATGTTTTAACAAGTGTGAAGTTAATCAAACGACAATAAAACACTTTTGCGCAATGTTGATCTTCAATATAGTAAAAATGGTCAAGTGCAAGTTTGATTCGCGTACCGAGGGTTCCGTACAAACTTGTATGTTTACAGTTCCTCCATCTCAAGAATCATTGCTTTTATTTTACATCTATTATTAATTACAAAGCAGATCACGTTTCATACAAGATTAGGCCCAAAATTAATGGTCTTAACAATTTCGGCATTCTAACCCCCGACGAAAAAAGAGAGGTGTTATAAGTTATATAAGTATTTGACCGCTATATGTCTGTCTGTCTGTGGCATCGTAGCTCCGAAACGGCTCGACCGATTTTGATTTCGTTTTTATTTGTTTGATAGGTGACTTAATCGAGAATGTTCTTAAGTTTGTTTGGTGTACATTGATGCAGCCATTTTCTAGATATTATATTGCTATATTTGCCACTTGTGCTATACTTGTGCTGAGATATATTGCTTTTTCCCATATGTTACGATGTTACGTCAATTTGAAGTACCTTATAGGATTTTCATTTATTTGCAATTATCAAAATTCCCTAAAAGGCATAAATAGTTAAATTTTGTGATTGCTATGACTTAAAACCTTAATACTTATTACAGATTCAAGGGACCGTATAAGCATTTGATATTACAACTTGATACACGCGTTACTGACAAAAAAGATCTTTACAGACACAAACTACGATGTGATCTGCTAGGGTTTCTTTATTCTTTTTTGAGGAACGGATCCCTAAAAATTTACAAAAATTCAAACAATTCAGTTGTTCAAACAATACGTACAATTGAGTGCTATATTACAAGTATTATATTATTCAAAAATAAACTTTAGATACATTTTATCAAAGGATGGCTAGAACTGTTTGTAATTGTTGAACATCTTAAGGGTTATAAAAACTCACACCAACTCACATTTTCAACATGTGCTCATGAGGCATACATTCTTGTTTTATTCTTTATTTATGTGCGTGTTCACCTTTAATACGTAAAGCGAAAGGATATGCTAATAAAACACACAGATGCATTAACACTCACAGTCCCACACTAAGTTTAGAGACTTGGCTCTCAAATATAGCTGCTGAAACCCGTTGGTGCTTGATGAGTAATTTCTTTTTGATGCATTCGCTTTCACACTCACAGCCCGACACTGAGTTCGAAGATTTGTATCGTGGCTGCCGGAACATTTATATCATAAACACAATCACACCCAAAACCAGAAATACAAATGTCACTTTGGGGAGGAAAATTGTGCTCCTACCGGGAATGGAACCCAGAACCCACGGCGCAGAGGGCAGAGACCTGCCCACTGGTTCGTCTGTAATCCCCATAAGGAATTATATTCGTGTTTATATTGATCGCTTAATTGCAAGTATTAAATACTAATTAAATTTAATAATAAGAGGTTATATATTAATTACTTGGTTAACTTTGAGCTATTATGTAGTTGCCCAATTAGTGATTAACTGTTGAAAGTACATTGAACTCTAGATTTCTAATTTGACTGCGCAGTTAAGTCACGTCTTGTAGCTAGCGAAGAGCTAACACGTGAACCTACATATATAGTAAAACAACAAAACTTTCATACAAATAATTTTACTTACATATAAATCAATGCTTTAATTATTTCTTTTATTTCAATACTTATGCTTGAAATTAAACTTCTAATCAGCATAGGTGGAGGACGTGGAGGCACAACTTATCGACAGGTAAAAAAATCTTAGGAAACGGTAGATTTTGGCTACAATCTCACTTGGTAAGTGATGATGTGGTCAAGTATGGTACTCACAAGACAATATAATCAATTTAACAGATAATTTCTTCTATCTCCGACGTGTAACCAATCTAAATAAATACCTACTTTCCCGCCCTTTTGTCCAGGCTGTTCACTCCAGTTCAAGTGTTGCGCAAGCGCTTATTTGCATTACAACCGCTGTAACGCACGCATTCGTTATGGCGATGTAACCTGGCGTGAGGCGATGTGGCTTTTGTAAGACTGCTGTTCTCGACAACTTTGTGTAAACTAAGTGCCTACCTAACCTATGGAATATGGTTGTATACTCTTATGGATAAAGCAGCGATTTTTTTCCACATAGCGTTATTCTACTTGAGAATATGTAGGTATTTGTATCAAGGAAGCTTGCTTCATCTAGACTCTAGATAATTTGAAGAAGTCGGAAGACTTTCACAGTCAAAAGCAAAGAATAAATAGAGATATAATTAATTGTCCTATATCCTAAAGTTATTGGAGTATTGACTAGTTCTGTTGTTAATATCTAATGTTTTCCAGACTTAATCGTCTATGTAGATTAACTTCGTCTGTAAAAAAGGTGATGGATTGACAGTTGGTGAACATGGAACAGTCGGCATGCACAATGGATTTTTTTCATTTAGTTTCGTGCAAATAGTAGCTCACTTATATTGATCTGCGCAGTCACAAACTTCGGTACGACATTCATTTTAGAGGGCTAGTATACCTCAAGAATGCGATGTGATGGCGACTTATCAACAAACAACACATGTCCATAAATGAAGCAATGACAATCAAGTTCTCTGATTAGGTTTGCGGTTTTAACCAAGACGAAATTACTAACAATATCACGTGTGCAATATAATAAAAGAAAATCACATTTCCATGTTTACGTTTCATTCTTTTAGCTGAGATAAGCTGTATCTACACGATTGTGATTTATTGAAGTTTTTGTCAATGTTATAATTATCTTTACAATTCTGTTCCACTGTTGAAGTACTAGTATTCTCGATCTTTCGTTTCTTTTCTATAGATTCATATCTAACATAATGTTGCACGGTAATCCAGAGTATAATATTGACTCATGAAGTTGATTCATTAACAAATTCATTCCATTCCAAGTTAGTAATAACGCTTGCCTTTTATGCTATGAACTTGGGTTGGGGCTTTACCATAGCCTCTTATAGCATTCTTACTTTCATAATAATTGCCTTTAATAATTGTTTATTGTAAAACAAGATATAATTAGCTAGAATAAGCTATGGAACACCACATGAATACAGAAATGGAAACACAGAAATGATAACACAACTTTAAAGTTTTCTAAAACATTGAGCCTGTTTACATACAATCTAAAAGTATACAATTCTTGAGAAACATGATTCTATATTATAAATCAAACTATTTACGCAACTGACGGTAACGCACTTTATACACCATGTAACGTGGAAACCAGGTGGGACGTGAGAATGGAACTGAGTTACGTGGCTGATATACCGTGAAAATGCGATAAAAATTGCAATATTGCGTTCAAAATACGTGCTGTGTTCGGCCTGTATTCTATACTACTTTACTTTCTAATCCATAGAGAGGCATGGGGCAAAAATAAATGTTAGCGAATATCATTATTATGACTACTTCTATACTTAGATATTTATAGTCTTCGGAAGAGATGTTATTTTGGACTGTTTCTTCATATTTCGTTATTATATTATAAATTGGTTCGTTATTATATTATTATATTATATAATATTTCGTTATTATATTATAACCGTTATATTATTGGCTTAACCTTCTAACGATATTACAGTAATATAGCAGATGGCTTCAGTCATTAATTTTCATGACTGTCTCTATAGGGCCCAAGTAAATAAACAATTTTGAATAGGTACTGCTGGTCTGTTGAACGTCGATGTATGCCTATACAACACTTTAAATAGGTAAATAGATTATTTTTTTATAAAAGCATGGATTACCAACTAAAATACTTAATATTATAAAAGTTAAGGAAATATTTTACTTAAAAATAAGCTCAGGTTAAAAATAGTATTGGTATCTAAAATTCAAAATTTTCAAATATTTTCCTCAGCCGGGTTACTTCAATCTACCAAATTTAAGGGAAATCCTGTTCAAAATTGAATTCCGAGCGTTTTACCTTAGAGTTTATTAATGTGTTCGCTAAAAATAAAAAATAAATGTGTAATGTACCCAATCCACCTTGATTTGCATTTCAAATCTTCACGCGTATTTGCTCAATCAACATTATTTGAATGTGAGTTAGTTAGCCTTTTAGGTGGATGTTGCGCAATTTTATGTAAATAACACAATTTTATAAAATTATTGGTAACAGTGCCACTATTAGTATTATATTTTAAAATTTTATACTATTCATAGAAACATTTCAACAGCGAATTTGATATTTTTACATACAGATGCACAGTATATAATTAATTATTCTTTATTAATATTTTTCTATTTTTTTAAATTGGTTAAATGCAACCAAGGACGAACATTAACACAAATAATAACATCTGATTACAATATGGATATATTGAGTTCCAATTACCGTGCATATGACCAACCTACAGATTAACCTTGTAGTTAAAACAAGACAGCTTAATCACAATAAATACTTCCTAAAGTCATGAATATGACGGTTCTGATTGCCACTACATCAGTACAGTCACACACACGACATGACAGTCACATTTAAATGACTACAGCTCATTTACGATGACATTGTGATTGCCTTGCATCGTAACATTTAAATAAAAGTTAATCTTTCTTCGCAATCACAAAACTCATATGAGACACATTGTTGTTTTTGACTTCATTCTATTGTTATCAAATTTCAAAATCTTTATTAACTCTGGTCTGTGGTCTTGTGGTTTTACTTTTTTCCTCGCTATAAGGTATAATGATGGCCATGTATCTAGTGTGGCAACCGCAATCGATTTACAAAGATAAGCAGCCTTGTGAGCGTCATGCATTTTCTGACACAATGGTCCATAGAAAAGAATTTACTCCACCCTTTGCAACGGTCCGTCAAAACCATAATTGGTACTACAATGGCGCATGTTGCAACAGCGTCCAATCAATCAATCGAAAATGCTACGCAACCTATCGCCAATAGGAAAAACGACCTCAACCCATCACGTCGGGAATCGTGCCCATATTTTCACAAAAGTTACATTAACCATTACAACACTTCCCATTGTGACTTCTCGCAGGCATTTTATACCATATATCATCCTATTCATAGTTTGAACCATGTTCTAACCATCAAATTCTTTATAAATCTTCATGTTTTATTTATGCAATAGATTCGTTTCGTCAAATAGTTAGTGTAGTTTTTATTTTGTGACGGTTAATTTGTATTCTAACCTCATACTCAGTTTGAAGATAAGAGGATGCCTCAAGGTTCCATTTTGTGTACGATATACGAAACGTTATTTCTGTTTTATGTTCGTTTCGTTTATTACTTGAGTTTTCGGTTGTTCTAATGATTATTGTTTTTGCAAATCTATTTATGGTTTCAAGTATTTAACGTATGTTTTTAAATTTTATTTGTCCGTTAAATATTCTCCACTTGCTTTGAACATCAAAGAACTTCACGGCGGGCGATGTAAGTTTACACAGCTGTAGGTTAGTGTTTTGTTAATTAAACCAGACCAACTTCCGTCTTTTCAATTAGCTGCGTGCCAAGCATTGGGTGGTTACTGATCCGCCAATTTACCGATAGCCCCAAAATGTCTTCAATTTTAGGCCTAAGTTTTACCAATATATAATTTGATTTTAAGTGTCGATATTAAGAACCATGCCAGGTATAGCATTACTGATTCTGAAGAATAGCTGCCGGAACATCTGAAAGTCTAGAATGTAGGTATACATATCCTCGGCGGTCGCTTTTCATCAAGTAAGATAGTAGAGTGGTTAACTTGCAAAGGATATTTGTTCGTCATCATTATCAGCAACCTGTTAAAGCCTAAATATGTATACTGGGCATACGCATATATATACACATATATACCCTTACATATCCTCACTACCATCCAGTTAGTCGTTGTCTTCTTGACGTCATCGGTACAGTTGCCTTTAGTCTATGGCAATATCCTACTAATTCTACTTATATAAATCCGAAAGTTTGTGTGTAAGTGTGTGTGTTTGTGTGTAAGTATGGTTGTTCCCTCTTCACGCTTTAACGGCTCAACGGATTTGAATTAAATTTGGAATGAACATAGCTTATACATAGGGTTAACATATAGGCTACTTTTTAACTTGATAATAGGGGGCGAAGTCGCGGGGCACAGCCATGCCCCGCGGCTTCGCCCCGTCAGATTATATAGAAATGGATTATGCGTGTCTTTCACCCGTGTATGCTTTTCCCGTGAGATTGGGCCTTTAAAACCAGCTAGCCAAACATTCTCAGGAGCATGTTTAAAACTGCAACAGGCACAGACATACAGACAACACAATAGAAACGGAATTTCCTTCGAAGAACAATACGGAACGGCAAGCGCGCCGCCGCCGCGTGCGCATGGGAGCGTTTTCACTGGCCTTTGTACACATTTAGGGTTACGTAGCTATGCGATGGAAACCCTCGATGTATTTACAACGATATTTGTACCAATCCTATCGCATCTCGTTTTCCACTACTATATGCATATGCGAAAGTTTGGATGTTTGTTACTCTCTCTTCAGTCGTACACTCTTGACAGTGGTCGTGGTTTCTTGATGCAGAAGTATGGTCTCCTCGGTCACGGAGGCTCTGGCGATGATCCATCTGCTACGATTAGTCGCATTGTGGGAACACTAATATGAAACTTTTTGTGGCAGCTTTAATAAGGTCCGTCCAATGCATCGGCGATCGGCAATGATATGTCATGTTTAAGAATTCGCACTTAAACATTTGACGACCTCTACTTAATTTTTTACTCGCTTAAAATCCAAAATCGATATAGTTGAAAATATAATAGTATCAAGAAAACAAAATATTGCCCACGGTCTAAATGGATCTCAAATTTTATCAGGGGCAACAAAACTTGGCTTTGCCGGCTATTATCAAGATAAAAAGTAGCCTATGTGTTAATCCTACGTATAATCTATGTACATTCCAAATTCGTCCAGCCGTTAAAGCGTGAAGAGGGAACAAACATATACCTACTTACACAATAACACACAAACTTTCGGATTTGTAATATTAGTAGGATATTCCAGCAGTGCGCACGAAGCGTTTTGCTTCCACATTCATTATGCGTACCGCAAAGGAGTGGATGTTTTGTACGGAATTGTATAATCGCTCGATGCGTTCCCGCTTGCCCACTATTGTAAAACAAACACTGTGGGGTGCGGTAACTGGCGTTGCATCGACTGTTTGTGTTTTTATCTTGATTCCACTGCTAAAGAGTATTTATTTTGTTTGTAATATATTATTATGCACTTAATTGCATTGTATTAAATTATTTATAAAAATAATTATTAGACAGCGTTCTAGTGTTTCAGTAAAGGAGGAGGAGGATTACAATAACGTTCTAGTAGAAAGTCTAGAAAAAATAGGTAGGTATGATATAAATTCAAATCAAAATCGTTTATTCACATGGGCCCCAAAAAGGCACTCATGAAAGCTAATTAGCTTTCAAAAGTGGAATCTGGTTACTTGATTCGCAAAATTATAACCATTTTGAGAAGAACCAAAAAACTAGGAGGAGCATTTTGTCATGAAATTTTCAAACATTCTTAATTTATTTATAATAATTAATACAGGAATTATATTATCCTAGGTATATCTATATTATGTAGTCACCAGAAAGCGCTTGTGCAGTTTTCCTCCATATTACAAGCCGCATCGTCACTTTCCATCAGGTGAGATTGTGGTCAAATGCTTGCCTATCAGGCATAAAAAAAGTACTTATGTTACGTTCTCGGCTGCATCATTACTTTTAATTTGGTGAGAATTTGATCAAATGCTATGCTATACTACACTGATATTACAAATCCGAAATATTGAGTGTAGGTGAGTGTATTAAGACTCGAAATTCTGCGCGAGTTACGTACCTTGAAGCGAGTCGATATAAATATCGAACGTATTTCTATTACAATAACGTTTACAATAGCGCGCACTGCAACATGGCTGTTATTACAATCGCTGTGTCCGAATAAATGAATGAAATTTATTGACTTCAACGCATCAATAATACAATAGTTCCAATAGGCTTCTAACTAGGCATAGTCTGTATCTTGAATAAAATACACAAAAATAATACTTGTTCAACTATTATTTCTTGGTAAAAAATATTCAATATTATTAATCCTATTGTTTATTCAATGTCTAGGTGAAATATCATATAAGAATACGAATAAATGTCGAAAATAATTTTGTGTATTTTTCAAGGATGAGAAGGATATAGAAAAGCGATGTTGATATAGGCATTCTGTTTTCGTTTACATTTACACCCAAAGTGGTCTGGAAGAGATCGCTCTAGGCGATATGACCGCCAATTGTACCTATTTTTATAAGTTTCTCTATTAGCTGTATTTATCTTTTGATGTCAATAAAGAGTTATTGCATTGTATGTTTGGCATTTTTAACATCGAGTCAAATATAATGTATGTTTTGGGCTAAGCATTATAGTATTGTTTACATAAATAATGCTTTATTCAGCATAATAATATAATATTTTTTTATACATTTTAGATATCCTTACTATCCTTACTAATATTATAGATGCGAAAGTAACTCAGTCTGTCTGTCTGTTGCGCTTTCACGCTAAAACTACTAAACCGATTTAGACGAAATTTGGTACACAGATAGTCTAGAGCCTGAGAAAGGACATAGGCTACTTATTAACCCGAAATCTGGCTAGTCCGGGACTTACGCGGGCAAAGCCGCGGGGCGCATCTAGTTTTTATATAAACGTGATGCCTCAGAGACAGACCGAAGACCTTTACATAACTTCATAAACTTTATTTCTCTAGCGAGTGGTCGTGACTTCACAGCTGTAAATCTCAATTAAAACGAAAACAAACCGAGGAATCGCAATTAAACCTCATACATTCAATAAATCATACATGCCTCATACACGGCTATCAGTTGGCTCAGCAATCCAATTACCGAACATTTCATCGAATTCGTTTCACACCTTCGCAATTTTACCATCCGACGAAATACCTAAAATTAACACTGATATAATACGAATTACGTTCAAGCGGTCTAGAGGTGACATTCGATTATAGAAGTTAAACTTCGTATGGGAGGGCTTTGAAATTCTGCGGTCTAGAGGTGACATTCGATAATTGAAGTTAAACTTCGTATGGGAGGGCTTTGGAATTCTGCGGTCTAGAGGTGACATTCGATAATTGAAGTTAAACTTCGTATGGGAGGGCTTTGGAATTCTGATTCGCAACCTTTTTGTGTGACGAAAAGTGGTGGATGTAAAATCATAATGTTTCCCTGTAATAAAATAGTTTCACTACTATCGTGTGTCTTTACGACACAGCTTTCTTTTTTATGTTTGAATCGACTTTATTCTGCTTGCCTTTAGCTACTAAGAGGCGAGCAGAAAGGAGTGCCCGAGAGAGGCCTACTCCCTGAACAATAATGACGAGTACTTAGAAAAGTTCAAAGTCCTTAGAATAATCTCGCCAATTTCATATTGTTTATTATTTTAAAGTATTTTTTTATACTTATTTATAAGAATTTATCGATTTCACTGACAGTTGTTTTCTCGCATTTTTATTGACTAGTTTCGGAACAGTTAGTGCTCCTTCATCAGTGGACTACCCGTGTAGATTGTCCGGCGTCTCAACGTGTACTTTTATACATGATTTTATTATTTAATATTATTATTTTATTCATTGCTGAAGCATTATTGTAACTATATGTACCGTACATATATCCTGATTTTCAATAAATTGCCATTATTTCTGCTTTTTATAAATGTGAGGTACCTTTGTATCGGCTTAACACATTTGGATGTGATATGTTCCTATAAAATAGGGTATTCGGTACATGTATAGTTCAGAGGCTTAGATATCTCAGTGGTCAGTAACGGAGCGATAGAGCATGAACCCTATGGTTGCGGGTTCAATTCCTGCTCTGAGTGATATTTTCCCTTCTAAAAAGACCGTGGGTAGAAAACGGAATACCCCTAAATTTGTCTTTAGTTTTGTAAGTTGCGTTTATCTTATGAACTGATGAAAACATCGTTACAGTTATGTACACCTCTATTGGTGCTAAGATATATTATAAATTATTACTACAATGTTAATAGCGAACTGTATAAATCAAATTCACACTTGACTTATGTAACTCATAGGCACCAATCCGTACAGGATTGCCTTGCTAATAACAACGTCAATTTACTCATATCAATCACAGTAACATATTTTCGACTTTATTCCAATGCACTAAAAACTAAAATTACTGATTCGTAAAAGTAATGCGTTCCGCTATACGCATTGCGTTTATGGACGTGCGTGTTACGCAAACTCCTAACTATTTAATTGTTAATCTTTATATGTTAAGGTATAAGGTATAAAGTGTTTTGTATGTTCCTAATACAGTCTAGTTTAGATCGGAGATATTTTGTCATGTTATGGGCAATGAGTATGAGACATCTTATTGCCTTGAAAACTTGCTAGCTGATGAGAAATCTGCTTTATAGGTGCAGTTTGCTCTCTATTACTTCACATTTATTATTACAATAGAGCATTGTCACGATAACCTAGCAAACACCAATGTGTTCGGTAGGTTATCGAGTTGCATTTAGATTGTTTTACGTTTCTCTTTTAAATAATATTTATATTGGATAGATGTTGTCGTTTTGTTTACATATACAATCACACGCAGATCAACAAATTTCATTTTGGAAGGTTGTGCTCCTGCAATCGAATCTAGAATCAACGAATCAGTTAAAGACTTTATCCACTGTGCCAAGATAGGGTCGCCAATATATATATATATACATACATATTTATCTATAAAATAGGCAAGATATACCTTGTACGACTATATCTGTAAGACTATTATTGTACTTCTTTATAAAAATGTACTTCTTATTTTTTTATATTTATATTTACCTATTGACAAAACCCACAGCTCTTATTTAACAGAGTTTGATATACATACGACCATTTACGGGTTTAGTTTTGACTAATTTACATTTCAAACAGTTTCTATAATAATAGGCATTGGTTATTTTCTTTTCCATAGTTCCAAACGGTTTCTCTAATATTATGTTTTCTATCTACCCGCAACATGTACTTATCATGTCACCCTCCTATTAAGCAGGTGTAAAACCAATCCCATCTGTTGCAACGGTCGGTTTCCATTACATTTGTATTGTTATTTGGTAATATCCTGCGTGGACCGGAGGCGCTGGTGGTGATTACACTAAACGGTGTGTGGTAACTTGTGAAGCCGCGAAAGGTTGAAAGTAAGGACATCCTTCGCTGCTGGCGATAGAAGGGTCTTTCGAATTTGAAAGGTCAAAAGAGGTAGTTGGAATTAGCATAACAATTTTTTACTTTAAATTTGTTTTGTTATAGCAAATGCATAAATACATAAACGCTTTCACATTCACAGCCCTACACTAAATTCAAAGATGTGTATCGTGGGTGCCGGAGACATTTACATGACTTACACGGTCGTACACATATAAAAATTGCCCGTCCTCCAACACAGTTGGATTAACCGAGTGATTAAGTATGGTTGGTAAACTATATTATACTATACTAAGTATGATTTATGATTTTATTTGACAATTCTATGAATTTGTTAGGTATTATAGATAGCATTAGCCGTGCTAGTTAGAACTAAAGTGGTAGATTTAGGAATGAAAAAAATATTATCTCCCCATAAAACGTTAATAATATGAAAAGGATAATTTCGTCGTTTGATGCAGGGCTTGTGTAGCTCCGTGGTTAGAGCAATAGGGCATACATACAATTGTTATGCTTAACATCTCAAGCGATATTTTCCTTTCTAAAATAACAAATTTAGTTTAGTCCAGGCTCAATAGAATTCATTAGAATTTCAATAACAAAGAGATTCTAATATGAAACGTTTTCGCTCATTATGTAGGTGATAAATTAATTCAGGTAGTATCGTAATTGGGGTAGTATCTACGGTCTAGTGATAATAAAGCATTTAATTAAATTTAATGAGTTTTATATTCGAGGTGCAATACATATTAGGTACTATGACACAAAAGTATTCTATAAACAAAGAATGGAACTATCAGAACGGTAAAATTAGGAATCTTAAAGTCTAGAGTGAACAGATATATTTTAGGCAAGTATGCCATATATTCTTCCGTATCATCGCTTTGCATCAGATAAGAGACCAAATGCTTGCCTATCCTGCAAAAAATCTTAAAGTTATATTAGTTTAAAGTTGTAATTTTAATAAGTTTAAATTCTGATGTCATTTTGTAGTCACGAAAACATTATTCATAACATTCTTTGGTTTACACTGTTGATCAAAAGATTGCGAGCACTGATGAGGAAGTATGTTTTAGTAGAACATTATGTTTTTCCAGACAAGTTACATATACCTATATTTTAAGTGTTTTACCCTTTGGGTACGGAACCCTATAAACTATCAATCTAGCGGAGTTCCCACGGAATCCTGGTTCCATCATCAGACAAATCACCAAAGCACAGAAAAAATAATTGCACCTATAAGTAATTAAAGTAATTTACGTATTCGACCACAGTCATATTATTGCCTATACCAAATTTCATTTCAATCGGAGACTAAGGGGGCTTACTCGGATGCCGAAAAAATAATCACAAATAATAAGCCGTACCTACAGGTATACGACCATAATCATAATATACGAAAAAAGAAAAAAAAACGAAAGTAAAAAATCAAATCATAAAACACTCAAGTTGTCATGGACGTAATTGACGCGGAGACAACTGATTTTGTATTATTTATTAATAATATATAATTAATATTTAAAACTGCGAGTTTTCAGTGAACTTATGGTGGATTGTTAGCCATTAGTAGTTCGTGAACGTGCATGAGTGTAGGCAAATCATACAAAGTTGAAAAACGTGATTTACGTTTTTGCCCCAAAACCAAAAATCTTTCAAGGCTAATAGCTTCTAACTTTCTTCTTTATAATAGTTGTTTGATTTCTGTATTTGTTGTTCAAGTACAGGATATAACGGATATTATAGGTAAGTTTTAGCTTTAAATCTGAAGCCGTTTTTGAGATAGACCCCGGAACAAAATAGGTCTAATCTGTATAACCTGCACATCTTCGGCTACATCTACTTTCCATCAGGTGAGATTGTAGTCAAATGCTTGCCTATCGAGAAATAAAATAAATAAGGACTAAAAGCTAACAAACTGTTATTTTCCAACATATATTATTTAAAACCGGTTTCGTACTCTACTTGCTAAGTCCTTTTTAACGTATGTTGTGGGGTATCCCACAAGGATATATAAAAAATAAAAAAATTCTCCCCACTTTCGTGTAAGATCGCCCTATAATATTTCATGTATGTCATTTAAATTGTCATTGTTGGCTTTAGGCCATAGCTTTACATATTCTCTGAGAATTTGAAGATATTTACTTGTATGGTTTAGACGCTAAATTCCTCGACAGACGGACGGACGGACAAAGTGCCGAATCACCCAAGTCAACATAGATATCTCGCTTCACTTGATCAATTACTTAACGCTGGCTCTAACAAAGTCTGCGGTGCTAAATTTAAAATTAAACTTTTGGATCTACTAATCAGTCACTGGTACACCTATAGCACAATACCTATCTATACTGCATAGCGTAATAAAGCCTACAATCTACCGACGAATTCATTATACGAAATCACTGTAGCATTCCGATCCGCCCATCCGTTTTCATTGTGTGTTTGTATGACTGGTGCATTAACTGTGCGGCACTCTGTTGTGTAATTGACATTGTCAATGTGTATATTAGTATCTCCGTATCTAGGTATCGCAGCGATGTATATATTAAAGTTTGAATAGAATTGTTATTTATATTCTTTGGTTATAAACCTCTACATATCTATTTAAGATCCATAAGATACATTCCTAGGAAAAAAGTATAATCTTTCACAATCATAATGCTTTTTATATTCTTTGAATATGGCTTGATGTTTTGTTTCTTCTACTGTAATGGTGTAATCTATAATTGTGTGATTTTATATTTTAATCAAATAATTACTATTATTATTTACTATTATTTGAATTGTTACTAGAGTAGAACTATACAATATATTTAGTCTTTTGTTACAGCTGTTTTAAAAGCGTACCTAAGTTAAGCTTCTTAAGAATCAGAAGAATCCCTGTTATTTTTTTTGTAAACGTCAGCGAACCCAACTTAAAATATAATAAGCAAATAATTAAACAAAATTAGTGGTAATAAAGCCAACGACAATATTCTTAGATTAACATTTACAAAATTATTAGACTTTTACCCTAATAGAAGCTGGCTTAAACAGCCAAAATAATATTAAAATACTTCCACATATAGATGATCGTGATTTTCTGATATATTAAACAACATAATTTATTCGCAATTAATAGGTACATACCGTAGTATAATCGTGCTACATCATTTGTCTGTAATGTCAGCCATTTGCTTTACTGGAGAGAGTGAAGTCACTCGACCGTCCAGCGGCTATTTGGATAACATTCTTGTCCACCACTGGTTCAAGTTACTGTACGTTTTATATGTAGTACTCGTATTTATATAAATATATTAAACTTCAGAATGTACCCATTTTATCGTGAGTTGACGTGTTATTCTATACTCTAGAAGAAGATACTCTGAAATAGGACATAATTATTATCATACTCCAGGGACAAGAGTACCTACTTACAGTTGGCGTTGGTTTAGTTAGGTGCGTTCGCTTTATAAGAATGCCAGATTCAATTCCCGGTAGAAACACAAGTTTTATACCCAAGGGAAATTTGTGTTTCTGGTTCTGGTTGTGATTGTGTATGTGATGTGAATGTTTCATGCACCAACAACACAAGTCATCGAACTAAATGTGGGGACACTCACAAGAGTGTGAAAGCGTTTACTTTATTTTATAGGCTATCTATATCTAGTGTAGAATAAAGACTATCTACCTATAGCCTGTAGGTGTTTATGTACCAAATTTCGTCTTGTTCCTAACTATAATATGCCGACGCAACGGGTAATTGAAAGAAATACTCGAATAGATGTCAGTTTGTGTCTCATTAATTTGTGTGTTGGAAAACTAACAAAATAGCTACATGCTTTCAAAGAGACGACTTGTGACGATGTTTTGTAATAAACAAAGTAATTTTGGTATTTATAATACTATTCTTGCAAACTTACGAATGTAAGGAGTGCCAAGGGTATCCCAGTTCAAGAATCCTAGTATTTATTTATTCCACTTTATCTGATTCTTGGATTTTCGTCATCAAATAGTGATTTGCTATGACCTGTTAAACTACCAGAGATTTTTGGGAATACCTAGGTATACATTTGTGTATTTCCTTCAGATTCTTAGATTTTCGTAGACAAGTAATTTGTCATAAACAAAACACTGCAGCTTTCATACCTCATAGCTTTCTAAGAGTTAAGGAGGTAATAATAACCTATATATAATAATACCTATAAATATTACTCATATTCGATCCCACAAGAATGACAAGGATGCATGCGCTTTCTGGCGACTACATATTATAGATGTACTCGTCTAGGTCAATATAATTCCTATATAAGTGTTTAACAGAGTTTACAAAAATGAAAAAACGCGCCGAGTTTCTTTTACATTTAATGAACTAGAGGAGTAAAGAGGTATCTCGTTCTTGCCAGGTTCTTCTCGAGACGGCCCATGGAGCACATGTGAATAAAAGATTTTGAATTTTGACACATAATTTTATACAGAACAACAACTATAGAGAGCTAGAAAGACGATATTATAATCGACAGTCGTTCTACAAATGTATTCGAGCGTGGCACGTTACAGACCGTAGGCCTGTCTTCCTACTCGTGTCAGGAAAGTCACCTTTCCACGTGTTGTACAGTCAAAACATTGACGGAACCAGTTTTATATTAGAGTAGGTCACTTGTAGCCAAGAGTCCTTAAACTAGCGAGATTATTGTTATTGAAGTGGTTTTTAATGGCTTTCTTGTATGTTAATTGTAAACTTAAAATAAATTGATGAGGTATTAGATACGTTTCTGATGAACTGATGACGGTCTGCTTTTTTTTATAGGAAAACGTGTTCTAACGTCATTTGTGTTTACTATCTGTCGGGCTTCTTCGAAGTTCTTGCAAATCCGTTCAGCTATGTTTTTAAATTTTGGATCCACTATCTTGTTCATTTAGCCAGTGTCAAGTTAGAAAATATTTCAAGTATATTACATGTTTCAGAATAAAAGCCCATGTCTCAAGTCACAAAGCCAAATAAAAGAGTCAAGGATCAGTCATAGTCAAGTCAAGCCTTAGTAAAGTGGTAGAAACTTTACTACAACTTCAATTGGAATTTTGTAGGGAAAGCGAAAATCACGTTAATAACCTTTGTACGTTTTGCCTAATGCATGTTCACTGAGTATTAACTGTTAATAATTCATCATTATTACACAAGTTTTGGAAAATAATACAATATCTACAACGCATTTTTTTCACTTCAGCGGCAAAACCTCGTTCAGCCATTTCAAAATGGGAATCTTGTTTCTAGTTGAGCAATAATACATAACATACATTATCTTTACTCCGTTTACCATCATCTGTGCACGTCTTGTTAGAGTCATTCTGCAGTACAAAGCTTTTGACCTAGACTGACCCCTAGGTATGGAAACTCATTGACAACTCCATTTTCTTCATCACAGTGACTAGTAATATTTGTTCTCAAATATGTTAGTTAAACTTCTATTCAATGTACTGAGTAAGTAACTGAGTGCCTCCCACGTCCAATTCATGGCCTTATGTTTATTTTGTATGATTGTACAAAAACTCGGTGGGCGAGGTGCTTGGAAGGTTTGGCAGCAGATGTGTTAATTTTTTATCATTTCCATGACGAGTCAGTTTGTATGAATATTCAACTTAATTAGCACTTGATTTAACTTGATGTAATATTTAGGAGTTATTATAACACTGTAAGTTATTATACATAGTAAAAACTGCAGGAAATCTTTGGTCTTTGACGTTGGGGGCTGAGTCACCCACGTCCGTAGGAGGATACCCCTTATGTCTGACTCCCTACACGTGGTCCCCGGGTGGTGCTAATCAGGTGACATTTGAGAGGTGGTAGAGCATTTTGTGAGTTGCTCGCCTGGCTTGCTACCAAAGTAGCTTACCACCATCAAGTTGAAAGTCTGCCGCCAAGCCAAATACGGTGTTCCGGCAGTTATCCTTGAGAGCCTGTGTATTCCAGGTCTAGTGTGTTTACCAGCTTCGATCACATCGTCACTTACCATCATGTGAGATAGTGGTCAAACACTAGCCTGTCACAAATAAAAAAAAAAAAAAAAAAAGTAAATTTTTTAGAGCTTTAGGTTATCTTTGAATTTCATAAATTGTATGAAGATGCGGTAAAACGAACCTTTTATTTTTATATTGACTTACCTATTGCTTTTTATATTGACCTCCCTATTAAGTTTTGAGTGAAATTGCGTCTTAATTTAACTGGAATTCCTAATTAATTTAACAAGAAATAGGTTAGCCAAACAGCTCAATTTTTTTTTGTTGTATTTTTACTTTAAGTGGCTGGTAAACTTTGCTCTTGTGAACAACACTTTTGTAGTAAGAAACTACGTTTTTGAAAGTGGGTTTTCAACTTTTAATAAAATCATTGGTTGTAAGATAATGAGTTGACATTTCCATACATTTAAACATTAGGCCATATTAGACACGCACATGAAATGTATATATTATAGTTTACCAACAGTTGTAGTTCAGAGTTTATGTGTTATATGGCCAACCAATTAGTTAAATGTTAACACAGTTTATAAATATTACCTAAATCTACAAATTAGATGACATATAATGTACTAATGGAATGGTGAAAATTAGTGTATCCGTGCAAAGTTAGTTAAGGGGCTTTGTTGCGAAATATAACATCTGTCCAATTAGAAATGACAGACAAAAAGCGCAGTAGATATTCTAATCACCATATCAACGTTTGCGACACGGCCATTGCATCGTCCTAAAAACTCACTTATATCCGTCGATCAAGGACATATCAAATGAGATATAAATTATCCTCGAACGTGTTATTCTAGTAAATATGGATATTTACGTCTATGGATCTTATTTTATCATTAACGAGCATTCTGATAAAAGTCAGTTTTGGTTTTGAGACGCAGTATTCTGGAAAACAATAACAAATTGTTTAGACTCTTCGGCTGAACCGGTTTTAGTTATAGGTGTTATGTAGCGGTGTTTATGTTATTGTAGGTGATTTTATGCGTAGGTAGCCTAAATACCTTTTGGTATTTCGGTTAACAATAACAGAAAATGAGCTAGACAAAATCATGCTTTAATGTCAAAGATAAGATAACTGTCAGTATTTTTAATTTAATAATTACCTACTTTATAAAATTTCGACGATCAACTTCTTTATAATTTTAATTTAGGCTCTTTGTAATAATAGTATAAACGCTTTTACACTTACAGCTCCACGCTTAGTACGATGACTTGTGCCAACAATCACACACACTCAATCACACCCAGAACCAGGGTATTAATTTCCCTTGTGGAGCAAACTTGTGTTCCCACCTGGAATCTAACCTAATTTAACAATTATATTATACCTACATATTTTACTACACTACTCTACTTAGCAGTTTAGGTCAAAATCAAATTACCTATTAGTCTTAAGGCTAGATCGTAATTCCAATGGTGTTTCAAACGTAATTGGTACATCATTATAAGAAAAAAAAAAATATTTTAAAATAATTTACTCTCACATCATTAATATTATTTTTACTATATTTTTCTTTTTCAGCATTCTAATTATTCATATATTAAAATTATTTGACATACCAAACATTTTAAACCGACTCCAAAAAAGGAGGAGGTTCTATGTTCGACTGTATGTAATTTTTTTATGTATTTTCACCGATTTCTCCTCCCATTTGTGGAACGATTCTCAAAATTCTTTTTTTGTTAGGTAGATTATACTTCAGGGGTGGTCCCATATAATTGTAATCGAAATCGATCGAGCCGAAACCAAAATATAAGCGGTGAGATCGGTTTTTTTAAGCTTTGCTTACCTAGTCTAGTTTAGACTGAGACGATGGGCTGTTTGCGTTTTTAATTGAGGTAAAATTTATTACTTATTTAAGAGCAAAATTGTTTGAACTGCTCTTTGGCTTAATTGGTTGGCGTTCGCCTTCTAAGCAGGGGTATCGGGTTAGATTCCCGGCGGGAACTCAAACTTTCTCCCCAAGGAAAATTGTGTTTCTGGTTCTGGTTGTGATTGTGTGTGCGATGTGAATGTTTCCGGCACCCACGACACAAGTCATCGAACTTAGTGCGGGGCTGTGAGTGTGAAAGCTTTATTTATTTAGCTTTATTTTATTCGAAGCATATTAGATACTTATTACTAAGAAACAGGTAATTTATTACACTTATCAAGTTATCTCGTATGTCCATATCAGCGTCCATCGTAGCGTTCAAATTTCTTAACAAATCTGCATTTTCGAAACTACATAACATTTCTATTTACATAACTCGTTACTTAACAAAGTTGTTAATTAGTTAAACGCAGCGAGAGCCTAAAACATGCAAGTGCGTATAATATGCTCTAGTTAGCACAATTGCGAAATGTGGTATTACAAGGCTGGATTCGATTTTAGTGGTTTTATGTTTATTCAGAATTAAGTTTGAACTGCAAAGTTTGGGGATCAAAATACAGTCAGTGACGGATAAATGTTGTTTGGACGCTAGATAAAAAAACAGTGGCGTTGCAACGAGATTCTGCAATAAAATCAGGCATTGAATAAACATAAACGCTTTCACACTCACAGCCCCACCCTAGCTCGATTAACTTGTGTCGGTTGATGTGGGTGCCGGAAACATTCACATCACACTCACAATCACAACCAAAACTAGAAACACAAATTTTCCTTGCGGAGAAAACTTGTGTTCCCGCTGGGATTCGAACCCGGAAACATGCTTAGAAGGCGAACACGCACCGGGCTAAGCTAACGAGCAGTTCAAACAATAGATTTTATTGATTATTGAGGAAGCCCCATTGCACGTTCTTCTTTTAAATGTGTTTCTAAATTCAAAATTGTTTATTCACATGGGCCATATAGAGGCACTCATGAAAGTTAATGAATCTACTGTCGGATTCGCTAATTTATAGGGATCTCAAGAAGAAACTGACATGAAACTCTGTTACGCACTACATTTCCATTTTTTAAACGTCTTTAGAGAAATCGACTATATTCTTATTTTATGCTTTGTTTTGTGTGTAACCCTTTTCCAGATGAACCGATTTTGATGATTCTTTTTTTATTTGAAAGATGGTGCTTGCCATGTGGACCCAATTAAAATTTGATCAAGATCTAGTAGTTTTATCTGACCAGAGTTATCCTCATTATTGCATATTTAATTCATTTATCAGGGGTTCCGTAGTTAAAGCGGTGAAGTCGTTTTTTACCGACTTCAAAAAAGGAGGAGGTACTATGTTCGACTGTATGTATTTTTTTATGTATCACTGATTTCTCCCCCATTTGTGGACCGATTTTCAAAATTATTTTGTTTGGTAGATTATACTTCAGAGATGGTCCCATATACATTTTATCGAAATTGATCAAGCCAAAACCAAAATATAAGTGGTGAAGTCGGTTTTTTAAGCTTTGCTTACGTTTAAATTATGAAGCTTTGCTTACGTTTAAATTATGATTAACTAATTCTACATGGGTTAAGTAATATTGATACAAGCTCAATGAAAACAGCAGCTTTAATTTGAATAACATTGCATCTACAATCACAATTTTTACCTCAGATAGTTATCCTTATCACAATTGAATGGTACATTGTTTTAGTGAAACAGTATCTGAAGTAAATTGCGAACAATAGTATATTTCATTGGCGAATGACATTGGATACGCCTTGGCCTGGCCTTGATCGATCTTTGAACCTGAATCACCTACTTTGAGAAGTTACTATTTTCATTAGCTAGGTCAGGTTTAGTTAACGGTAATTTGTTATTGTTTAGCATCTGTTAACTGGAAAGGATATGGAAAATGTTCACGATAGGGATAAAATTATGAGATTTGGTAACAAATCCTGGATGGCATTGGATTAGGTCTATGAAATAGTTTTCTAATTTAATTACAAAATCATTAAGTCGTGGACTCTGACGTCAATTGGCCGCAATTGAAATTGCCCTAATTAGTTTTAAATATTTATATTAAGAGAACTATTTTCGCAATATACTAATTACACAATCGATAAAAATAATAAAAAAATATACATATATAATATTTGGTCAATAATATATAATAAGTCTACAAAACTTGTTTATCATCCTATCCTACTATAATATCATAAATGCGAAAGTTTGTGTGTGTGTGAATGTTTGTTACCACGTATCTCCGTAACTACTTAACTGATTTAAATAAAATTTGGAATGTTGGTAGCTACTACTCTGGATTAGGACATAGGCTACTTTAATCATCATCATCATCAGCGGGTAAAGCCGCGGGGCTCAACTAGTATTTAATAAAAAGTTGTTCCAGTTTCGTATGTGTGTTGTGACGAATATATACGGAAACACAGATCTCATCTAAATACGGCCTTGGTGCTTAGCAATTCGTACATAACTTACTCGTAAAAGTAGTAAACACTTATTAGGAGACCTTCAGAAGATTTAATCTGTTACGTTGCTTTAAAACTTTTAAAAGGCTGATAGTTACGCGCCATTTTTTTCATAAACCATAATGTCCAGTAAATAAAGAATGTATCCATCCATCTTGTTTTAGGAAATCTTTAAATACTTTCCACCAGGTGAGATGGGAGTCTTCAAAGTCGCGAGTGAATAGGTATCTTCTAGGCAAACTTGCTCCATCGTCGACCACATCGTCGCTTACCATTAGGTGAGATAGTGGTCAAGAGTTTGCCTACCTTGAATTAAAAAAAAAAGATAGTGGTCAATAAAAAAAAAAACAAAAAACATATCACACTACATCTTCGGCCGCATTATCGCTTTCCATCAGTGAGATAGTGGTCAAATGCTTGCCTATCAAACATTAAAAAAGGTACCTATATATTACTCAGAGGTCGAGTGTTATGAAGGTTTAATGGATAATACTTCCGTATCATTATACTATATTAATCATTCAATTATTGTGTTCGTGTATGTAATGAGTGCTAAAACATGTTTCTTGTTAATAAATAGGTGCAAGTACCATGTATTTGAACACAGAGCCATTAATCACGGGTACAATTCAATTCAGTTCTTAGATATCGTACAGGCAACATGAAAATTTAAGCGAATATTTTTTTACTATAAACCCAAAGATATACATATAAGTCTCAAAAGAACTAAACCTTTTGAGCTAGTGTAGTGATGTGACAGCATAATATAGTGAGAGCTATTAACAAAGAACACAAGAACAAAGTGTCTTCCCGATAATAGACAGTAAGAAAAGTGTTATTGGACACATTCTGAATATACTACTCTACTTAGCACTTTAGGTCAAAATTAAATTACCTATTAGTCTTAAGGCTAGATCGTAATTGCAATGGTGTTCCAAACGTAATTGGTACATCATAAAAAGAAAAGAAAAAACTATAAATCCGTTTTTGAACTTGTTTGTCTTGCAGCTTTACCACATAATCTAGATAAAAAGTAGCTTACGTTCTGTCGTATGAATCAAAATATCTTCCGGCTCACTTTCATCAAAATCCGATGCGTAAATGAGTAACGAAAAAGAATTTAAAGTTTTTTTTTTTGCAATATTTCTTGGTCTAGTTAAGGTCATAGTAGTGGACCTGATCCGGAAAAAAAATCTCAAAAAAATTACTTTTAAACTTTTTTAAACTAACTTTTTTGCCAAAAGTTGGAGTAGTATTCCTAAGTCCTAATGCTCACGTTGAAGCAGAGGGCACCCACAATATTTCTCCATTCCATTCTGTTTTGTGCCGCATGGTTTACTTCACTGCGGAGTAGTCCTATAAGTGCGTAGTTTTAGTTTTGAACATCTCTACCCGGTTGTAGTTCCCCGTAACCACGACCTGAGGTCAACAATCAAGTTTTATATTGCTTAATAAAACAAAAGTTCAAGCCACAAACTGCTAGAACTAGTAACAACTTCGATTGCGATTCGATGCTATAATTTGTCGAACAGTTCAAAAGTCGTAACCTAAAGATTCCAACCGTAGCCTAGCTACTCAAATATTCTCGAGAAAACACCACTCACCACTTCACAATACTCAATTGTATCCCTACACAGTCGTATACAAGGTTTAATTTCCACAAGCAAAGGCTTTGATTGCAGACTTCAATCATTAAAGCATTCCTAAACACACGCAGAGTCGCGCAGAAAAGTAAAATCTAGCGTTTTGTTGCGCTTCTGCGAATCTACAAACATAATAGATGAAAGAATTAACGCAATATCACTCTTACAGCTCTGATGTTAAAAGTCATTTGGATAGTAACGACATTGTAAATGGTAGATTTTATCAACGAGGCTTTGTTGCGGAAAATAAAGAGGTAACGCAACGATATGCTTAAAAATAGTTTGGTTTGAGCTACGTTTGCATCTAAATTAATTTAATGTAGTCTGTTAAAATATAAGTTGTCCAAATCCCATAGTATATAATAATAGGAACAAAAATAAATTGCAACATAAATATTATAAAAACTTTCAAATAAATAATCTATCTTTAATATTCTTGAGTAAAGAATCCTAAAAAAACTAATTAAATCCATGAAATTATATTTTCATGGTGTTAATTCGTTTTAGATAAGTTTGGAAATCATAAAAGTAACTCAAATTAGCCCGCATTCAATATTGTAAGTAGGTATTAGCAGTTCTATATATCCATATACTAATAACATCTTATAACTGATATCGGGAAAGTGTTTGTAGTGTCAATTGTTGAAGATATGTAATTTTCTAATTTCTAGTATGAAACATATAGCTGTCTCCTTTTGTTATCTAGCTCTATCTTTTTTCTTCTTTTTGTATGGCAGCGTCATCATCGAGATATGAGACAAGACTTAAATTATGTATCTCTTAGGCAAATGTTTTCGACTTGGCCTAATCAATATTTGAATAAATATTTTCATTATTAAGTTTTCATCACTTGAAATGCTAGCATAATAAGATCTTTTTTATTCCCTAATTATTATTTATATATATTTTGGTAATTTAGTCTCATGCCTCATTGATTTACTCGGAAGATAAAAAATCTTATAACTTTTGACATAACTGATGTCTGACTAATTTCAGATCAGAGATTTCGATTAGTATCACTTAATCAATGGCCTAACTAATAACTTCATATTATATACTTCAGCATCCTAAATATCATAAATAGTTTCCTTCATTACGATCACATCGCACTTGGTTTACATTAATAACGTTCCTCGTGCCTGTCGTGACTAAGAACGTAAAAAAGCTCATTAGAGCAATCACGCGCTGTTTTTTTTTGAGGTTTGCATATTTGATTAATAGAATATTCGCTAATTGTTTATTTAAGACTAATTGCCGTTTTTGAATAGCCGTTGTTTTAGCTAATCGGTGTTTTTGTTCGAGTTACGGCAGATTCTACTTCCTGCATAGTGCACTTGAAATAAAACATAATCCTAATACCTACCTACTGTAGTCTAACATACTAATCATACTTCATACTAATATTATGAATCTAAAAGTTGGAATGTACATATCTTATACCTAGGCTACTTTTCAACTTGATCAACGCGAGGCCGCGGGGCACGGCTAGTATTTTATGAACCGAGTAAAGCAGATCTCTTAGTTGACTTGAGTGCACATTGTCAGTCCGTCTGCTAGTCCGTCTGTCAGAGGTATCTAGAACTGTCAGAGGTATCAGAGGTATCTAAAACTTTTAACCATACTACCGAATATCTTCAAATTCTCAGAAAATATGTAAATCGTGGTCCAAATTGAGGCAATATGTAGGCACGAGATCTCTGTTCTCGAAAGTCTAGTTTATTATTAATATTTCTAAATTTAGTTAACGAAGCAGTTGACGTTAGAACTAATTTAGGCATGTTCTTAGAAACACGAAAACAATATTTCAGTGCTGTATTGTTTTGCATAATTATGTTTTTCCTCGTTATAAAATCTTAGATATTTTCCCCTAAATACAGTTTTCGAGGAAATCATTTCCACGCGCATTATGTCATATTTTAATTATTAGATATTTTTCCGGGTACGACCAACGTTACAGAGTAAATTAAGAGAATAGTCCAGTAGTTGACGACCCAGTTGGCGCAGTGGACAGGTGTCCGCCCTCTGCGCCATGGGTCCTGGGTTCGATTCCCGGCAGTAGCACAAATTTCTTCCCAAGGGATATTTGTGCTTCTGGTTCTGGGTGTAATGCGTGTGCGATGTGAATGTTTCCGGCACCCACGATACAGTCTTTGAACTTAGTGTGGGGCTGTGAGTGTGAATGCGTTTGTTTTGTTTTGTTTGTTAGTTTAAATGTGTTTTGAAGCCGGTTTACGTCTTGTGATCTGTAACATTAGGTATTTATGATTCAATATTTTTGTGATCTGAAGAGTTACACAATGCTCGCCCAAACATCAATGATATCAATGATACCTACAATATTTCTTGCTAAAATACAAGTCCAATAAACATGCAAAACTACATTTTCACGAGAGCTCGGCACTACCGGGTGTCCGATATACCGTAAACTCGAGCCAATGAGTCGACTGGTTATCATTGACGACATTCCGAGGTTGTCCTTTGCTGTGTTATGGCAGTTATATGGTACGATTCTTTTTTTAACTGACAGATTGTCTATAAACAGCTTACAGGTTGGTCATAGTCATGAACCTACTATCCAGTACTTTTGGTATACGCTGGTTTGGTTGTAAACGACTAACCACTGACGTGTCCGCTATGTTTTTGGAACGAAAGTTCCTTATCGCGCGTTGCAAAAGGGGGCTATACGGAAAAAATTAAGACCAAAAGTTGTAATGACACTCTTTGCTATAGCTGTAAGCCATACCACGTTCTCGTCCGATCACCGAAGTTAAGCAACGTCGGGCGCGGTCAGTACTTGGATGGGTGACCGCCTGGGAACACCGCGTGATGTTGGTTTTTGCATGTTTCTTTTAATTTTGGAACGAAAGTTCATTATCGCGCGTTGCGAAAGGGGGCTAGACGGAAATTGAACTTCGTTCCATCCTAGTGTCTCTTGACACTTCTCAAGTTTTTTTTTATATCTGGTTTAGCGTTCTGGTTAGCGAACTCCCCACTGGCTTAGTTAGGTGAGCGTTCGCCTTCTAAGCAAGGGTATTGGGTTAGATTCCTGGCGGGAACACAAGTTTTCTCCCCAAAGAAAATGTGTGTTTCTGGTCCTGGTTGTGATTGTGTATGTGATGTGAATGTTTCCGGCACCAGCGACACTAGTCATCGAATTTTGTGTGAGGCTGTGAGTGTGAAAGAGTTAATATTTGTCCACTATCTTATCTGATGGTAAGTGATGTGTTCGAGGGTGGCAAGTCTGTACATTTCTGACTTATACTAATTTGCTTTAACTATAAAATCGTTACAATGTTTTTATGATGCAATAGTTTTTGCTTGGTATTCTAGTATAAAAAAAGAAGGTGTGTCGTAAAGACATAGGATGGAAAAAAGCTTTTGTATTACAGATTAAAGGGAGACATTTAAATTATTCATCACAGTGTTTGGTGTTTACCCCCACCACTTTTCGTTATAGAAAAAGGTTGCGGATCAGCATTTCAAAGCCCTCCCATAAAAAGTTGCACATCTAAAATATGATATAATTTAGCATCGCTATTATTATGATATAATTTAGCATCGCTATTATTATGATATAATTTAGCATCGCTATTCAAAGTGGTAAAAAACGTATCCAGTATTCTGGGCACTTTTCGGCAAGCGATTTACAAAGTTTTTGAGTGCTATTTGTTTTATTTCCCTTTTCTAAACTTATCTGACATTGTTATAATTATTTAAAGAATAAATACATACATTTGGCTCCATGGTGAAAGATCGGAGTTTAAACATTATTAATTGTTAATTATGTATTCATAATGACACTGTGATTTAGTTCTATATAGTTATTAACAATAATAAAGTTCATGTGGTTCTGATTCCCTGAAAAATTGCTTTAAATTTGACTTTATTGAACCTTACCAAAAGTCACTGACATTCCTTTGGAATCTCACAGACGATTACAACGCAACATTGGTTTAAAAGTTGTGAAGTTTCGGTTCAAAGTCTACATTGAGTAACGGTGTGAACCTTTGAGGTTGTCAATAAGCTTCGAGTTATTGCTCTGTTTACCTTGTGATTGATTTGAGTGGGAGTCGTGATTTTTAGTTGTTTGTTTGATTCGCCGTATCGATTACATAAGGTTACAGAAGTCACATAATATAGCGCTGAGTTCTGAGCAATAGAGGCCATAATCTATAGATGTAAGCATTTGAGCCGTTTTATGTATCAACCTTTTACAATGAGTTAATTATTGGTTTTTGTTGATTTGAATAAATGAAAATAATGTAATCTCAGAAATCCAAACTAATCGATTTACCTTGAGTATCAATGTCACCATTTTTTCTGGCAGAAATTGCTCAAAGTGTTAAGATCCGCCCATTGCACTACCTCATATATCACTGTCTAAGTAAGAACTTATAGTTTTGATTTTATTTGGTGTGTAATGAAGTATTGCTGTATTGTATTTTCGTCTACAATAACTAACGACACCGTTTCTCTGACCCCACATTATCTCACGGCGACATTAGCTCACTATTATCCAATCCATTTAGCGAAAGGGGCGCCAACAACATAAGTTAACTGAGTAACAGACCGGCCCGTCGGACCACTTTTACTTTCGAGTGAAAGTCGCGGTGCGGCCGGATTATCGTACTCATATTGATGATGTATATATACGACTGATAAAGATAAAGAATAATTTTAACGCAGGCAATGCTTCAAAACCGACTTCATCGCTTTATCTTTGGAATACTTGATCAGATTAAATGAATAAAATACGCATGTTTGTGGATAACTCAAAAACTTCTGGTCAGATCTTGATCACATTTTAATTGGGATGACATGGAAACCCAACCATCAACTTTCAAATAAATAATCAATCATCAAAATCGGTTCACCTAGGAACAAGTTATGAGGTAGCACATTTAAAAAATATGAAATAGTCGAATTGAGAACTTCATCCTTTTTTTTAGGTTAAAAACTCGCGCACATTTTAAACTTTTTAATTAAATTAAAAGTGCGAGTGTTGGACGCGGCAACGAACCGCACTCATCCTGGCTCCTTTATTTCGATGGCTTGCTTTTTTTCTTTCTATTAAAATTTAGTCTTTAAACTTCAGCAGTTATTGCTTACTGATTTTTATTTTAGTGCTACTGCGTTATCAAACATACTTCAAATATTCTCTAGAGGTAGTTCAGAAATGTGTCTTGATCAATGGAAGTTTACTTAAGTCCATAGAATATAAATTTAAATTATTACACATGCATAAAATATTAACAAAGGTTAATATAATTAAAAGAAGACTGTATCGATACAATTTGAGGTACCTATAGTTATATAAGAAAGTACCCACATTTAATTTGTATTTGATGTTTGTATGGGTTTCAATCACAAATGTAATCATTTGTGTAATATTTATCAGTAATATGTATTTTATGAAGATAATTATGTAATTTTGGATTGACATTTTTTTAAACACCATACTTTCTTCTGTTTCCCTCTGTGTACCATTTTGATGCACGCCTACACCCCTCTTCTCGTTTACCACGTGACTGGTAGAAAATGCCCCTAGTATTAAGTCCACCTTTAGTACTTTTTGTGCAATTAAGAATGAAATAAATAAATATCTATTTTGAGATGTGCGAGCATCATTGTCTATGTGTTAAGTATGTGAACAACCTTGGAACCATCAATTAAAATCTTTGACATAAAATGTAACTCGTTCTAATCTATATCAGAGGTAACTTTTAATTACGCACTTGACATTATCCAAATAAAATAATTGGCTTTAATGTTATCTTTTAATTCGACAATTAATAATAGATACTTTTAATTATAATACTATTGAGATTAACGATTGTAATTAAACATTGTCTGATTGGCTAACGATAAAATAAGCGTACTAATTTTACTTGCTTTGCTGTACCCGGCGCGGTGTAGCAATGCCACGAAATAAAAAAAGTGTTTTAAATACCTCTTTCTCATTTGTGGTTGCCTAGTACTTAATCACAATAATAAAAACTCAAAGGTTTCATTATTACTTCATGTTTATATTAGCCTTGTACATAACCAAATCCAGTAGATGTTATCAAGGCCAAAATTAAAAAAAAACATTTGCTATATTTGTAATTTTTTTTAACAAGAGACTTTTGTTTGCTTACGCGAACAACACACCAAAGCGTTATCACAATTGGATGAACGATATAGCAACGCATAAACTACGAACAAACAAATATAAATGAGAAAAAAAAATTACAAATAAAAGAACCACATGATATGATACAATACAATACAATACACTTTATTGCACCATATAAAAAAACAATCATATTATTATATCTTAGTACAATGGGTGGACTTATCGCTAAAAGCGATCTCTCCCAGTCAATCTTTGGATGGAAAAAGAGCAAAAATATGTATAAGCACGAATATAATATATAAAATATACGAATATAAAATGAAATATGATACCTATTATTGTTATGATGTAAGATAATACAATAAGTATTACCTTTCAAGACTTAAGTTGAATTTCTTTTTTGTTTTAGTAAGTCTTACTTAGATAGTACTAACAGAAATATATCCCAGCACATATTATGGTCCATTTTTTTATATTATTATTACTTACCGTGCTAATTTCTGATATTTATAATCACGCATTGCAAGATATACACTTTCAACAAAATATATTTCAATACTATTTTGACGGTTCGTTTAAGGTTATTTGTTAGTGTTATCATTGCACATACCTAATAATGTTATTACGTATTCAGAACATACACAAAACGTATCTATGTTGAAAGTCAGTGTCACCTTGCAAAAGTAATTAATGGAAGACAAACAAAACATTAAAATTTGCTCAATTACATTTTAAGATGGACAAATAGTGATGTGTATAAATGCTTACATCGTGTTTTGTAATTTTATTCATGGATGTTATAACTTATTATTAGCTTGAACTTCAAAACTGTTATTTGTTGTCGCTCGATGTCATGTTATTATTAGCATCAACTTTTTCACCCACTGGTAGTGGGCTTGAGCATTTTAGTCACCTATAAGCTCGATGTCTTGTAGGTAACTTAGTTCTTTGCTGTGTATAGTTTTATTTTATTTAGGATATATAGGCAACTAGCTTTTGCCAGCGGCTTCGCTCGCGTTAAGTAGTATTATTATTAATTAGGTATAGATCCCCTATTTTATTCCCTTGGGGGTAGAATTAATCAAAATCCTTTCTTAGCGGATGCCTACGTCATAACATCTACCTGTATGCCAAATTTCAGCTCAATCCGTCCAGTGGTTTGGGCTGTGCGTTGATAGATCACTATGTCAGTCAGTCAGTCAGTCAGTCACCTTTGAGTTATATATATTTAGATATAGGCAACTAGCTTTTGCCAGCGGCTTCGCTCGCGTTAAGTAGTATTATTATTAATTAGGTATAGATCCCCTATTTTATTCCCTTGGGGGTAGAATTAATCAAAATCCTTTCTTAGCGGATGCCTACGTCATAACATCTACCTGTATGCCAAATTTCAGCTCAATCCGTCCAGTGGTTTGGGCTGTGCGTTGATAGATCACTATGTCAGTCAGTCAGTCAGTCAGTCACCTTTGAGTTATATATATTTAGATATAGGCAACTAGCTTTTGCCAGCGGCTTCGCTCGCGTTAAGTAGTATTATTATTAATTAGGTATAGATCCCCTATTTTATTCCCTTGGGGGTAGAATTAATCAAAATCCTTTCTTAGCGGATGCCTACGTCATAACATCTACCTGTATGCCAAATTTCAGCTCAATCCGTCCAGTGGTTTGGGCTGTGCGTTGATAGATCACTATGTCAGTCAGTCAGTCAGTCAGTCAGTCACCTTTGAGTTATATATATTTAGATTGGCCCGTAGATAGAACAGAAAAAAAAATACTTTGAGAGTCATAATGCATTTACTATTTAATAGCATGCTTTTAACTCGATCGCTGAACAAACTAAGTGTAGAAAAGTGTATGAACCCGCGCATCTCAGGTGGCATGCTGTTAAAACCAGATGTACGGAGACATTGAAGTTGACTTGAAGTGACTTGTACCAAGGTGTTCTGTACGGTTGAAAGTCAAGGATTTACTGATTTATATCTGAGGAGAACCGGAAATATATTTTTGGCTTTAGGCACATGTTTCTGTCCTTTTTAGTCTCAATGTTTTTTTATCATAAAAGTTGGTATTTGAAACCCAACCCGAATAAAGTGATGACGCTCAAAAAGTAATTAAGACTGATTTTTAAAATACTTCTAAAGTTAACATTATAATGTTATGTCAGTATTAATATGTATAAGGTAGAAAGAGTCGTCTATCTTTTAGTCTATTGTTATTAAAGGCGTGTCTAAACATAAAACGGTGTCCTACATTACACACGGTACTTAATATCGTCCTTTATTGGGACACGCCATAATCACTAAAATAGTTTACCGGCAGCTATCCTTGAGAATCGCGTAGCGTGTTTACCGTCCTCGACCACATCACTACTTACCATCAGGTGAGACTCACAATCGATCTAGTGATCGATTGTGAGAGATTTTTTTATAAATATGAAAAATAATAAAAAGTGTAGAATGGTAATGAAGGTCCGAAATTATATTTTTAGATTACAACATATATTTAAATACATGCGTCCTAATGGGCGCGATAATAAAATAGTCTAATAAGTGAAGCGCGAGCGAAGCGTCTTCGTTTCAGCTTGGGCAAAATTGCTTTCGTATGTCCGGATGTCCGGATTTCTGGTTGTTCTCCTCTACAGGTCGCATTTCTCAACCGATTTTGTGAGCAGGTTTGATAATGATATGGATTTTTTTTGGTTTCAGCCACATATTTCAGCCATTTCGAAAATACGCGAGGACTTCAGCTTATAGAGCTACTAGTAAATATATACTTATGTTCCATTAGGCTTAAAACAGCCCAATGACCGCTTAATCTGAATCAAATAGTGACCGGTCTCGTACGTATGTGTAGATATAAAATCTCCTACGTAAACAAGCGATGCGGTACGCAGTGCTGGCGACCGACCCAAATACGTCTGCCGTCGGCCTCGGCTAGACCGGCCCACGACCACTTTCCTCTGCTAGCCTGCTACTAGTTTTATTGCCTTGTTACCGTGGATAATGTATGCGTAATGTGGCGGTGGGTTTCCGCGAAGTTAATTACAGAGTTAGAATGTTGGAACGGTGTATGATATTTACGGTTTTTAATTTCAGATATCCACCGATATTAAAACAAATGTTTGTTTGTTTTTAAATATTTTGAAGTGTTATAGGGAAATCGTTTGTCTCATTGTGAATAGAAATACAAAATACAACATTATATATTACTAGCCGTGCCCCGCGGCTTTGCCCGCTATTATTTAGTTAAAAAATAGACTATGTGTTAATCCTAGGTATAAGCTATGTACATTCTAAATTTCGAATCCATTCAGAGGTTAAGGCGTGAAGAGGGAACAAACATACTTACACACTTGCACACACACTTACACACAAACTTTCGGATTTATAATATTAGTAGGAAGTAGGATAGTAGGATTAAACCTAGTCACAACATGTACTATTCACGGTCCCGCGCTATGACAATAGCCTCTACCGCGGGTAATAATATGTACATAAACAAAATTAACGTTTTAAAGTTTAGTAGACAACACAGAACTATACAATTTTATCATTAGGGTGACAGTAACAATTTAAAACAGGATATTTAAATTTATTTTTGAGAAGCAAATAGATCAGCTATATGATTAATGTATATAAAAAATAGCGTTGGCCCCCAAATACTTCCCTGTGGCACTCCAAAAGAAACGGTTTTCATGTCGCTTTTAACTCCATTCACACACACGCACTAACCTCTATTCGAAAGATAGCTCAAGAACCATTCCAGAGGTATTCCACGTATTCCAATACGCTCTAGTTTTCTTAGATGAATAATCGGAGAGACCGTGTCAAACGCCTTGGCTAAATCTAAAAATATCCCAATTGATTTAATGCCACTATCTAACGTAGATACCTAACATAAGAGTTATGGCATCTTAAGTCGATTTCTTTTGTCGAAATCCAATTTGGGATGGTAAAAGAATACTATTTTGCTCAAGGAAATTTGACAAGTCATTTAGTACCCTCTTTAAAATTTTCGAGAAAACCGGTAATAGTGAAATTGGACGGTAGTTAGAGCAATTAGAACTGCTTTTGAACTACGCATTGGTGCGCGCTTGCCTGCTATCGGGTTCGATTCCCACTCGGAACTCAAGTTTTCTCCCCAGGGAAGATGTATGTTTCTAGTTGTGATTGAATGTGTGACAAATTTAGAAAGGAAAAATTATCGCTTGAGGCGGAATTTGAACCCGCAGCCATAGGGTCTCATGTCCTATTGCTCTAACCGCTGAGCTACTCAAGCCCCGCCTGAATCGACGAAATTAACCTTTTCTTATTATTAACGTCTTAAGGGGACGTGTGACGTCATCTACCGAAACAGTTTATAGAAACTACTACGGCCAACGAGTCTAAAATTGCAGTTAGCTCAACGTTGTTTTGATAACGTCTACCCAAATCAATTGATTTTATTTATATAGCATTAGCCATGCTAGGCAGAACTATAGCAATAGGGCATGAGACCCTATGGCCGCGGGTTCAAATCCCGCCTCAAGCGATAATTTTTCCTTTCTAAATTTATCACTATAGTTCTGCCTAGCATGGCTAATACTATATAAATAAAATCAATTGAATGTGTGACGTTTACGGTACTCAGGACACAAGTCATCGAACTTAGTGTGGGGATGTGAGTGTGAAAGTATTTATGTTTTTTTATTGTAGGCATCTTGATTGCCTGATACAACTGCAGTACCACCCAGATTTTTGAGGAACAAAATCCTACATACTCCACCCGTTGAGACTTGAGCTATAATGGCCATATCCAAATCGGACTTCGAAAATGATAGAATGATGATGATACTGGCTGGAAAACTAGTATCAGTCTTCCTAGCAGGCTGATTTGCGGCTTGTTTGGTTAAGTCCAGTTACTATAATTTTAATCAGACTAACATAAACCTAACCTCGTAAAATGGAACCTAAAATATAAAATACTCTCTCTATATATACAACTTTAAGCTCGAAGACTTCGCGTCTTTGTTTCCCGAACGGTGTGATATGGGAGTCTTCAAGTCTAAAGTGAATAGGTATATTCTAGACAAGCACGTTACATCTTCAGCCGCTTCGTCACTTTCCATTAGGTGAGATGGTGGTCAAATGCTTCTATATCATGTATATTAAAAATACTTGCATCGCGGGTGCCGTTAACATTCACACATCACATACACATCTGCACTACTGGTACCTAAACCAGTAACACAAATTTTGTGGGAAAAATAATGTTCCTACCAGGAATCGAACCCGTTATCAAATCCTGGTCTGAATTCCTACGTTAACATAGCCAAATTATAAGAAGTACATATATTCATACTAACCTTGTCACGAATTTCTGCGTTCGATCTAGGTCGCGATAGGTCCCAGGATGTTTTGCCAACCTTCGTCATCTCGAGCAAACATTTACATATCATCACTAAAAGTGGTTCGTCTTTCTCGGAAGACATGTCGTAATTTTTAGAGTTTTTGAGTAGATGGAGTTCTTTTTATTAATGTATTTTTTTCTTGTTTCAGGTAATAGCAGTTTCCAGTTGAAAAACTGACAAGTAGCGATAAGGAAAATTAAACGCTTGTGAAGAATGTTCTTTTTCACTTTTACATTGTATACAACATTTCTTTAATTAATACTAAGAATATAGGTAAGTTATATAAAGCCAGTGAAAACACGAAAAATTATTATTGTTGTACAATGGGCGGCATTATCACACTAAGCAATTTCTTACAGAGAGCTTTTGGATGGACAGGAACGTAATAACAGATATTTTGCATTTTATCACCAGTGAAATTAACTGTGATTCCTTTATTTAAAGTATGAATGATGTAAATGTTAGAGTTTTAAGTTTGTTTTAGTAAATGCTAAAAGATACGAGTAGGTGGGATAGTGGACAAACGCTAACCCATCATACTAATAATAAAAACCAAAAAATGTGTGTGTATATTTGAATATTCGAAATGTATCTGTAAAGGAAGAATGAATTTGAATGAATGGTTTCACGTCGATTGTCTAGATCACTGGAATCGGAAATGAAACATCTAGATTCTAAATTTGAAGCCACGGGGCAAATTTTTATGACATAAATAAGATAGTTCTTCTTTATTTGGTAGGAAATCTTATTCTATTTTTACCCATGGATCTTAGCCTAACTATTCCTAATATTAACTCTACAGTATTTTGAAAACTTTTGACTCTACCACAAGTAATAAATCTATTAAAGTGGACAGTTACATAAATTCATTCACACTCACAGCCCCACACGAAGTTCGAAGACTTGTTTAATGGTTGACGAAAACAATCACATCTCACAGTAATCACACCCAGAATTAGAAACACAAACCTCCATTAGGGAGAAAATTTAAGTTCTCATCGGGAATTGAACCTAATACTTACTACTTTAACGGCAGACTTCCTCAGCGGCCAGTTCAGTAATACAAAATAGGTATTCTGAAAGAAAAAGATTAAAACAGTTGTTTAAATCTCATATTAAACGGGCATGCAAACTCTATTTAGTACATATAGGCCATACAAACCTCATCACGAATTAATTTCATAGCTTTAAGTTTCCAAGGTACCAAAGAGTATCATTTTAACAAACAATTAATTAAACGTAAGTATAAATCGTAAAACTACCGAATCATGTCAATCGGGAAGCGAAGATCCACGTATTAATGGCGTGATCTTTAATTAATATAATTATGTAGGTAGGTATGTTTAACCGACGAGTAAATTGTAGGCCTTGACCCTTGATCATTCACATGGGTAGTCCGATGCGTGCTTTTGAACCACGAACGGTTATGATTAATTGTGACGCACTTGATTGTTTCACGACGACTGTATAACAAGTGATAAAGCTAATTATTGACCATTTAGTTATGTATTGCCTGTTGTCCTAGTTGGGTGAGAGCTCGCCTTCTGAGCAGCGGTTATCGGATTCCCGGCGGGAAAAAGCAAGTTTCCTCCCCAAGGCAAATGATTTTCCTCACAAAATGTGCGTTTCTGGTTCTGGTTGTGATTGTGTGTTTGTCGTGAATGTTTCCTGCACTCACGACACAAGTCATCGATCTTAGTGTGGGGTTAACTGTGACTGTTAAAGCGTTTAGTGTTTATTTATTTCATACCTGTTGATATGTCTGTGATGTTTTTAATATCTTTACATCAGGTATTACGAGTGGTCGATGAGCTAATGAACTGTTGATGCGTAAGACTATATGGTTCGACTTTGACATGGTGATTTTCTAGAGAGGTTAGTCGCAGGTTTTCCGTTGCCTTCTGTTGTCGCCGCAGCCTCGCCCAGCCGGTTGACTGGTGCGAGTTTAGTTATACCGCTGTTGCTCGGTTATCAGACCTTCGTCAGGTATCTAGCAGGGAGAACCACGGCAACAGATTGGTCGCGTGCAGGTGATGATGACAGTTGAGGCCAAAAAAATTCTATGTCCGTTTTTCATCTACACCTTAAAAAGAAAGAGAGAGAGAGATATGCTACAAGTAGTTGGATGGATTTAGTATTTTGTAGCTTGAGACCCATGAGAGAGTCACTGATTGTATTTGAAGTAGGTTCTATTACTTAACAAACGGAACTAAATTGACAGAACCTATATAAAAAAAACAATTTCACGAAGACATCATGGCTTGATGTGTGTCGGGCATCATGTATACATACAAGAAACATTTTTCCAGTTTAATTGAGATTAACGTAGGGTGATTGATTTTTATGTAGATATTGTTAGAGACAAGGCATAAATAAACGAATCCTACCATAACATCAACTAAAATGTATGTTGTCAAGTACAGCTATACTTGTAGGTAGAACGTAGCGTGTATAAGGACACACCTTCGTCCTCTACTGTGTGGAATGACTGAATGCACACTACACGATTTGATACAGCATGTGAGATGTGTGGTGCGAGGCATACGCTTATGTTTTTTTAATGCTATATTGGTAAGCATTTGACCACTATTTCACGTCTACTTTTATAAAATTAAAGACATTTTATTCAACTATCACGATTTTCCACATTACTAACGCTCATGAAAATATTTTTTTAGCAAGTAGAAAGTTTTAAATTCCTATGATTTTGTATGCTTGCCGAAATAATTACGAACTTCAATTCTTATGGTTTGATCTTTTCCAGAAAACGCGATGCGTCTTCATAAGTACCCTTGTACAGACGCACCTTGCTAAGGTTTAAGCGAGGAAGTCTTCAAGAATTTAAATATTTATTAGACTATTTTGACTACTATCGTCTGTGTTAACTGACTATAAGATACCAAGAAGTTGTGACTGCATTATTATTTTTTTACAATTTTTTTACGTTATTTCTAGCTGTGCTCCAAGTATAACCCGCATAGGTTCCGGACCTGTGGGAATTCCGGGATAAAAAGTAGCCTGTGTTAATTCAGGGTGTCAGAAAGCTCCATACTAAATTTTATCAAAATTGGTACAGTCGTTTAAGCCTAAAAAAGTAACAAACACACTAACAAACTTTCCCTTTTATAATATTAGCGTGATTTATCTCTTTTGCGAGCGGTTTCAATTTGAACTAAACAAAAATGAATCTTACGTCTTAGGAGTTTTGTCGATTTTGAATTGAAACTGATCGCACAGAGTCAGTTACTAGGGAATCAGATCTCATCATCTCATCAGAATTCTGTTTCATTGTTCGGAATTCCGGTATAATTTGCTCGTAGAAATAATCAACCCAAAACCCAAGGCTCAGCTCAGAAACGTATTTTGGGCAAGTCTTCATAACATTTAGCTATAACATCAAGTCTCTCATGCCTTAGGCCTCAGCTAACAGTACCGGCGACGGTAAGGTCACCTCGCGCCGTTTAGATGTATCGTGCAACAGTAATTCTACAAACTCCACGAATAAGGTTTTAGGGTCAGATATTAATGCGACTGTGATGCGAAATATTACTTTTGTTATTTGCAACTCATCTTGCATTGTTCTATAGGAAAGTTTCGTCTTGTATTGTATTGTTATTGGTCATCAATAATTAATAAAAGGGAATCGATCTTAATTGTGACTTAAGTAGTTCCTTAACTACTACATGTAAAGTATCAAATATTTAATAAATAAATAAACACTTTCATACTCACAGCCCACACTAAGTTTGAAGAGTCGTATCGTGGGTGCCGGAAACATTCAATATTATAATAAAAGCACATCCACAACCAAAAATTTCCCTTCAAGAGAAAATTTGCGTTCCTACCGGGAATCGAACCCGATGCCCACTGCTAAGAAGGCAGACGCTCGGACAACTACGCCAACGAGCAGTTCTAGTCTTCAGCATACAAGCATTCCAAAACACAAACATTTCTGTACTTCGTTTTTAAATTAAATGAATACCTAGTGTGGATTTACTTCAATAAACATTTTTCTTTGTAGTACCGGCCTGTATTTCCTACCACTTCCTTTCCTTCCCAGGGGTGAAGGTACCTTAACTTTTTATTAACCCGATCGATCTTGTGGAGAATACCTTACATACCAATCAATCACCTACATAATAATCCAAGTGTCCTTTATCATAATGATGCAGGTATATTTTGGGACAGCATCCATTTTCTCAGAAGTCTTATAAAAAACATCCTACCCATATCAGAAAATAATATCATGACTTGAGAGATGATGAACTGACCCCCTATTACGTATCTTTGTTGCACGCGGTTTCTATTCGAATTAAGCAAAAATGAACCTTATTTCTTAGGAGTTTTGTTGATTTAGTATTGAAACCGTTTGCAACAAAGGTAGGTAATCGGGGGGCTGGTACGCTAATTCATGTTTCAATACCTACTATGCTTTAGTTTTTACTGCGCGGCGCAAAGTATGGTAGGTAATGTGTTTATCAGATGTATGTCCCCTCTATATTCCAAAGAAAGTAAAGAAACTAAACTGTGCCGACTAAAAAAAACATTAAAAATACATTGGTCCGATTTCAATAAATACAAAAAGTGTAATTATAATATAGGTACTAAAAAGTTATTGAGATTTTAAAACCAAACTACTAAACCTAAACTTCTAAAGGCTTATAAACGTCGAAGTTCTGAGGTAACAAGAATAAAAAAATATATAAAATACGAATTGAGAACCTTTTCCTTTTATTTAAGTCGTGTAAAAAGGCAACCGATGCGGACAAGCTGCAAGTAATTTATCCATAATCTTTTTGCTTTTAAAATGAATATGATGTATCTATTTGTAGAAACTCATTGGTATAGGCCAGGGGTCGGCAACCTGCGGCTCGCGAGCCACATGCGGCTCTTTAGTTCCATATACGCAATTATTATTTATTTTATTTAAAAATATAAATTCATTTAAAAATCGTTTTGAATCGATAAACGAGGATTAGGCACCATTTATATCTCTCAGCTACTTGTGTTGTACTCGCTTTTCACCGCACCCCTCCTCCGTGTAATTTTTTTTGTGGCTCTTTAAAAACATTGAAATTTTGTAAACTGTAATTTTTGTCTCTTCCGACTCAAAAGGTTGCCGATTCCTGGTATCGGCGGGTGCCTATACGAATATGTTAAATAGGGTTATTTACCAAAAGTTTTGTTCATTATCAATCTTCTCATCAGCCCTAGTACCGTTTCATCTTAATTATACCTTATCATCGGTTTCCATGAAACAATTAAATACCAATAAATTAATGTGGCTTAACAACGTTCGACAGCGGGTCACGAGTTCACGTCTGTACTTCGAAGTTATTTTTTTTCATTGATGATACATAATTGAAAGGTTCAAGTTGATTGTAATTCGTCAGTTTTTGTTATAGTTTTTTGGTAGATTTGTAATGCTTTTGAATTTCCATATATTAATGGATTTCGTGAGTACACTTCCTGATTATGTGTTAAACTTGAAATTGATAGAGATAATGGAGAATCGTTGTTTTTGGAAAAGCATGTTCAACTTTGCGATTAAAGTGTAGAATTTAAAAGATTAACAAATATTACAGGCCACAAATCACACATCAATCTAGCGATATATGTAAAATAATTATATTCAAATGTAAGATAATTATAATAACTTACTTATTTCTAAGGAAGATGGGACGGCTTTTAGTGTAGGATGCAACTTGTCTCGATACTTTAGCTTCGTCACATCTTCCTAAAACACAGAATGAGGTTGGCGCCGCCGCGGCAACTTTATTTGATTCAGTATATGCAAACATTGGACCATTATCTCACCTGATGGGCCAGTGGTGATGCGATCGACGATGGAGCACGTTTTGCAATTTCGGCAGAGCACCGCAAACGGAGAAAATATGGAAACTTAGACATTGGTTACGTATTTGAGCCATTCGGTGTTGAGACACTGGGCCCGTGGGGACCGGGAGCTCATTAGTTTTTTAAAAATCTATCGGAGCGCCTGGTTGAGGCGAAGCGCCGCGTCGCGACGCGGGATCAAAATGCTGGTACTGATTTGGCTCAATGTATTAACATAGCAATTCAGAGAGGCAATGCCGCCAGCATGATGGGAACGCTATCCATTGGGAGTGGGCTTGAGCACTGACTGACTGACACGATGTCTTGTAGGTAACTTGAGTCTTTTCTGTATAGATGTATATAATTTTAGTTTAGTTTTAGGAAATATAGGTGATAAGTAACTATGTATAGGATATAAAAGTCAATATAAAATCTATTCCAATATAACTTCAAAAAGCTGTTTCAGATTACACTAGTGAACACCGAGACGCTGTGTGGGGGAGTAATTTTCAGTTGTATAATCTTTTTTTTACCCGCTGCGCGACGTTAAGGAAGTTAATGTGTTTATCAGCCTGTGTATGTATGTATGTTTGTTTATTTGTTCCTTTGTGGCATTCTCGAGACCAAACTGGTGGGACGATTTTGATGATTCTAAAGTCAATCGATTTGAGTTCAACTTCATAAAGATTCGAAGTTGGTTAACAACCAATGTCACTTATATTTTCAATAACAGTAAAGCTATGATAAAGTTAAAGTTCTAATCAAATAATAGGCCTCATTAAAAAAAAATCTAATAAAAAAAAGTAGTTCACTTGGTACGGTTAGTATATTTATATTTGTAATTATTACAATAAAAAACAAATGCAAGGTCTCCGAAAAGTCTCATAATTACTCTCAAGGGCGAAAAAATAAAGTAATGTCTGATCCTTCATAAACCGGACGGATAATATGGACTATCCTCCTCATAAACCGCCTATATAATCAGTCCCATATAATATCACAGATCTAGACAACTTTGACTGTTAGATAAAATGACTCAACGACGAATTAGTGATCAATGGCAAATAAGCCTGACCATTAGTTTATTGCTCAACCTATAAGCACTATAACAAAGCTGAAATTGACCATGGTGCTTATTGTCCTGTACATTTTCTAAAGCCCATTTACCAACAAAGCAAACCTAACTGACCATGATTGCCTAATTGCTACACGCTTTCGGCCGTAAAATATAATAATGAATGATAAATGATTCCAACCTTGTTTGCTTTCCATATGATAAATTAACAGCTTCAAAGAAGCAGAGGTTAGCCAACAACTTCAAAACTAATAAGATAAATAATATCGATAAAGATTAGAATTAGCAAAGATCCGGCGGACGAATTGTTTCAGCACGCTTTAGATACATTATATTATACATATTGCGAAAACGTTGTGCCTTCTTGGAACAATAAACACTAGAAGCGAATGGAATAAAAATAAAATGGTATAAAAATAAAATATATCATTCTTTACAATTCGAAAGTTTGTGTGTAAGTATGTTTGTTCCTTCTTCACGCTTTAAAGGCTGAACGGATTTGTATGAAATTTGGAATGGACAAAGCTTATACCTAGAATTAACACATAGGCTACTTTTTACTTGATAATAGCGGGCGAAGCTGCGTGGCACGGCAAGTATTACATGAAAGCCAAGTATTCCGTTTCCCTACTTTCGACTCCCAAAGTACACTTATCACCGTTTTTAGCCTTAATAATTAGACATTTCTACATTGGCTCCCAATAAACTATTGTTAATTTATTTACAGCTGGTTGTCTCGAACTAAATCATAAAATTGCCCAAATTAAAAGCTTGGATAAGCTTTCGAAACATAAACGTAAGACAAGTAGTAAGAAGTTATTTTGTTTAGTATCTTAATGCATTATTATAAAGTTTGCGTAACTATGTGGTACACCTGCGTCCCAATACATTTTGCTATCTCCTCTCCATCCAAAGGTTGTCTGGAAGAGATATTACTAGCCTAAGTTATTTTTAAGGTCTTTAATGTATTTTCCTTTATTTCTGGCGTACAATAAAGAGTTATCTATCTATCTAAGACATAGTAGTTCATTCTGGAACTTACCTAATTACCAATTTTTTACTGTTATTGCAGCACAACAATAAAATCCTAGATTAAGAAAATACTAAGATACACTTGTGAATTAACTTGCGTTAAATTAAGCAACGGCGGAAGCAAATCCGGTTTAGAAAAAGTCACTAATTACAGTATTTTAGGTCATTCAACATTTATTTCGGAATGATCGTAAACATCGCAGATATCGCAATTCGTTACATAGAGGTGCAAATCTAGATCTAAATAACGATGCTAAATTAAAGAGATAATATTTATTATGCAGTTGTAACTAATGTGGCAACATCTAGTTTCGTTTGTGCAACTTGGTATGCATTAAGTTGAATAACATTGCATATAGAGTCTAGTTAGTGATTAAAGTAGTAAATTTTGAAAGGAAAAATATTGCTTGGAGCTGAACTTGAACCCGAGGTTTTCAAGCCTTGCCGCTTTAACTACTGAGCTATCCGAGTCTCGCAACAAGCGACAAACTTTTGAATTCCTTATTAATAACATCCTATGAGTACATGTGACGTCATCTACTGGCAATGTTTGAAATATACGACCGACTATCTACGAGTTGCATGTTGAGTTGATGACGTACGCCCGAATAAATTGCATTTTTGTTCATCCCAGCGTAGTTAATTCTTTAAAAATAAAATATAAATGAATTATGTAAGTTACGAGATTTACTTTAAGGTTGGCGTTACATCCCCCAGGCCCGGTTTACCATCATAACAGCAAGACAAACTAGTAAACGTCATCAATTTAAGATTGATGACAGTTCGTTTGAAGCTTTTGCGTTTGTCATCCGTACTGCGAAGTATAAGTATTGCCCGCGTCTTTATTTCCCGAATGGTATAATCTGGGAGTCTTCATGTTAAGAGTGAATATATAGCTTTTATTCCAGCACGTTACATTTTCGGCCACATCATCACTTATCAGGTGAGATAACGGTCAAATGCTTGACTTCTGAACATAAAAAAGAACTAAATTCATAATGGAAAAAATCGATTTGTTGCATGGTCAGTATAGACATCGCTAAGTCTTACAATAGCAGTTAAGCAACTGAATTTACAAATCAAATTCAGCTAATGAAACGCTATTTAAATTAAAAACACCATAACGTTTTGCTTTCTGATATTGTAGAGTACTAGCCCTAGCAAAAAAAATAGATATCTCGTAAACTGTAGGAGATTGATTTGACGACCCAGTTGGCGCTGTGGACAGGTGTCCGCCCTCTGCGCCGTGGGTCCTGGGTTCGATTCCCGGCAGAAGCACACATTCCTTCCCAAGGGATATTTGTGCTTCTGGTTCTGGGTGTAATGTGTGTGTGATGTGAATGTTTCCGGCACCCACGATACAAGTCTTTGAACTTAGTGTGGGGCTGTGAGTGTGAATGCGTTTGTTTGTTTGTTTGTTTTGTTTAAGATTGCCCTTCCAAAAGATTTCTCCTCATTATAACTAAACGCAAACTAAAATATATTTCCAAATCCTGATTGTTCAGCGATACAAATTTAAATAGTTTCTGCAAGACGTCAAGACGATTTTACGCCTTGCTTGGGTAACGTGGTGAAACTGCTTGCGTCACGGTTTGCTGTTTGGATTGTTTTGATTTGTCGCATCATTTTAGGCTAAGATGGTTAACTGTGGCATGCTTTTTTGGGGAAATGTGAACAGTGTAAATGTTTGTGTTTTTTTTATATTGGCTTCACAATATTTGCATTTAGCCAGCGTTTTTTTTTTTTTTATTTGTGACAGGCTAGTGTTTGATCACTATCTCACCTGATGGTAAGTGACGATGTGATCGAAGCTGGTAAACACACTAGACCTGGAATACGCAGGCTCTCATATATTTCAAGTGAAACATAATTCATAAGTCCTAGTCACAGTCAAAGTCAAGTAAAACAGCCAAAGTCCTGTATTAATCAAGTCATGCCCTAGTAAAGTGGTAGAAACTTTACTAAAACTCCTATTGGAATTTTGGAGCGAGAGCGAATATCACGTTTTCCTACTTTCTATGATTTGCCTACACTCTTGCACGTTCATAAACTATTAACGGTTATTAATCCACCATTATTACACACTCGAAATCAAATTTGCAAGGAATGCAAAATCAACAACGCCATTTTTTCACTTTCGCGGCAAATCTTTTTTGTGTAGCTGTCAGGCAGTTTTTTAACATTTTTAAACGCCTGAAAAATGGTGTTACCGTACTATCTGCTATCGACTATTTCTATAATTGTTTTGTCCGTAATTAATAATTGCCCAATACAGCGGTGAGTTGTCTCTTTACCTCCATATCCATTCTTGCGCGTCAAACTAGTGTAAATGGCCATAAATTGCCTAACTTGTTTCATTAGTGAACAAAAACTAACGGCATCTTTGAGACCTAAAAGATGATCACGAGTGTAATTAGTAGGTAAAAACTAATCTTGCGTTGGTAGCAAAAAGCACGCGAACGCCAAGGCCGTTGTGGAATCCGCTTGTTTTGACATTTTGGCTGCTTTTAAGCTAAAGTTTGGTACCTTGTCGCAATGAACAACATTTTTAATAAAAATAAATTATAATAAATAAATAATTATCAAATTTCCATAATCCATGCGTTTATATAATAAAATATCTTACTTTTATTACTACTAAACAATTTTTTATACAAACGATTTTTTAAACAAAACGTTGTAAATGTAAAACAATTATAACCCCCACCCAAAATATTTTCATTTCTTACAAACAATCACACCCAGAACCAAAAGGCCTTGGGAAGGAGAGTTGAGCTCCTGCCGGGAATCGAACCCAGGACCTACGGCACGGAGGGCAGAGACTTGTCCACCGCGCTAACTGGTCGTCGAATTTTTTTTTTGTTATTAATAAAGATTATTCACATATATCATATAATTTAACTACTATAATAATACTGACTACATTTCCCGTTGGGTGCGCGTTCGCTTTCTAAACAGCGGGTTTTGGGTTTGATTCCCAGTGGGAACACAATTTCCCTTCGGGGTAATTTGTGATCCTGGATCTGGATGTGATTGTGTGTGTGTGTGATGTGAAAGTTTCCGGTACAACACAAGTCACCCAACTTTGTTTGGGGCTGTGAATGTGAAAGCATTTCTGTTTATGATAGAATGCCAGCTCGATAGATATATGTTATAGTTCCAGTAGTTGTTGATAAGCACTGCTGCACTTCGACGACTGTTTTAACTTGACAAAGTACTTGGACGTCTATTTTCGTATTTTCACGTCATATACCGTGCTGGAATATAAAGTAACGAATAAATTATTCAAGATTTGCGTTTCCGTTATCGCGCGTGGAGACGAGTTGAATGCCTTCTATAGATTCAATGTCTAATCTAATTCAAGTCAAAGAAACTAGTTGTGCACAGTAGGCACCTTTTCATTGAGCCGTTTAAAAGTAGTCGTTGTTTTTGTTCATGATGCAATTAAGTTCCTGATATAATTGTATAGTTTTTAGATTTAGACCTTTAGTCGTAACGACGTAACAAATGGACTATCAGAGTACGTTACTCGTAATTTCACTCTATTACATATTTTCTTTGTAAATTGCTATAGATAAATATTGACTTATTTAAACGAGTGTTTTGAGACTAACATTGATGTATCTATGTTAGTATACAGATATACAGTATACAGATGTACCAGTATTGTTATACCGCAAGGCTGGAATTGAATAGCGAAATAAAAAATTGAGACACAATCATAAACGCTTTCACACTCATGGAACTTAGTGAGGGGCTTTCCACACTAATTTCGATGAATTGTGTTGTGGGTGCCGGCAACACACACTTAAAACACACTTTTTTCATGACGACAAAACTTGTGTTTGTACCGGGAATTGAACTGGATACCCGCTGCTTTAAAGGCGAACGCTCACCCAACTAACCCAACGGGCAGTTCATGTAAATGTTCATAGCACCCACGATACAAGTCTTTGATCGTAGTGTGGGGCAGTGAGTGTCAATGCGTTTATTTTATCTGATTTTAAATATATGGAATCATTGTTTCCTGTGAAACATAAAGCGAATATTGTAGTTTCCATATTAGCCAAGGGCCATAGCTCGTCGCCATAGCGGTTACCAAAAGCTTCACCTTGTTCAACATTAGTAGGTACAATTCGTACTTTGCATACAAGTAAGTTCCCAGTCATAATCTTAATTGACGTCAGGGTCTGTTACCTTTGTATTCTATTCTCTAATTTGTCCACTCTTTGTGCAAAAGCCTTCAGAGAGTATTAAATTAACAATTGTTTTAAACTGAATACTTAGCGGCCTTCAGCTAATCAATGTGTAGTGTGTACAGTATACTACACGTTGAAGAAGGAATGTTCCCACGTATTTCACCGAAGTACAGTGTATACGACCTTTAAAGCTAATGAATAACCTCTGTGTATTTAGTGATTGTCGTAAAGGAAATGCATTATTTAGTTGTATTGAAAATGAAAGAGCTCATAAAAGGAGTAATTAATTATGTTAAACACGCGATCAGTTTAGTTAAGTAGTCATGCGTAAAAATGGTGCATGTATGTTATTAACAACAAGTCCTACCAAAAGCAATGATTTTATCGAATTGTTAAAATAACATAGTCATTACAATTAAGTTACACAAATATTACGTAAAATACGAAAGTAAGTATGTCTGTTTGCAAAATTTCTACGGCTAAAGGCTAAAGTAATTTTAGTTTTCCACTTGAGCCGATTTTTTCTCGTAAGAGTATAAACGACAAACAAAACAAAAAAGCTGACGCCAAAATCACTACAAATGATGTTTCACTGGAAATGTATCCTTTGAGTGCCAGACATTCCAGTGACAACCACACAAACCACCACGTGAGGCAGTAGTCAAACGCTAGCATATCAGAGAAAAAAAAATATTCGGGGGACTGATATCGATGAGGCATGAGCTTACCACGGAGAAAGATGATAAGCTATTCCTTTTTTAATTTAAGGAATCCTAGGATAAATATATCTGTGCAACAATGTATTTTATTCCTACAATAACAATCTAATAATAAATGTAAATTAATGTTTGTTCGTATTTTATGCGCTGATATACCGGTCATCTGAATGAGATGAAACTTTGGTGAATTATTCTGGCAAAGACAAAAAAAAATTATATTAGTTGCAAATTTTTTTTAAATTGTTTTGGACATACTTATATCAGACTTGGTAAAGTACTAGGCAAACATAAACATGAAAGCGGTAATAATATTATAGTCACTAAGTTTATATAATAAACTGTGTAAAAAATGTACTAGGCAACCATAAACACGAAAGAGCTAAAACAATTTCACCATTTACGTGGCATTGCAACGCGTGCTGGGTATAGCTAGTTTTTGATAAAATTTGTACCATGTTATTATTATAAGCGTCTATTCTAGACAGATGATCAATGCCTGGTAATATTTTACTTTGTTCGGCGATCTACTTTCGCTAAATGTAGTACATTCAGTCTTTGTACGACATGACGTATTTGGTTTATCAATATGAAAGTGTTGGCCACTTTCTTTTTCGATCCTACATCAGATAAAAATTATCTATGAATACGTCTGTGTAGGTGGACAATGATTTAGTGAGAGCAAACTAACTTTTAAAAAAGAATATTAATATTTGGAACAAGAAATGCAGCGGCTCCTGTTATACAGGACGCCCCGTTCCCTTAAACATGGTTTAGGGAATGATGGCTGTTCACAAGTCATGCTCGTGAACGGGTGCTGCATGTGTGGAATCGGTCTGCTGTTTTGTGGTGAAGAAAGGTATGCTAATAGTTTTTAAAAAACATCTAGGTTTTTTTTATACTCGTAATTCTCATCTTAGTTTAAATTGGTTTAGCGTATTTGTATGTATATCATTTATTTATCTTATTTGTGTGTCTTATATAATTGTTAAAGGTTGTAAAAGACACGAACCCAGGTTCTGTTGAGAACACAACATTTTCCAATTTGGTATGTAAAGCAGTCTTGGCATTATGGATGAAAATTTACATCAAGCATTGTACCAAAATCTTTGAACCAATTATTGCTAATCATTTACAAGTTGAGTACTCTACGAGTTACGTATCTGCTTGCCATTGTCAGTAATTACATCAAATTGTTTGAATGTCTGTCTGTCCATTGTCCTGACTCACTTCCTGGGCAACGGATCTAACTAGATATGGTGATATAATTATGTAGTTACAGTAATAATACAGTTATTATCTTGCTTGTGATGAGTGCCTCCGATAATACCTACACAATGGATTATTTATGTTACTGAGAGCTTGAAAAAAAATGCATCACAGTTAGAGAAACACAATAATCCAGTGATTTCTTATTGTTATAAATACGTAGTTACATTTTATAAAAGTTCGTAGAAAGCTCTTAATAAATGCACTTAGGCTTATCTTATAAAGTGGTATAGCAAAGAAAATATTAAGGGTGCACCTAAACATATTAAGGGTACCACACACGTAACCCGGGGGCAAACTTTGTTTTTCCTGCCCGTGTGAGTCATCATTAGAAATAAAAAAAAGTACATAAATTGATATATTAGAAAAAGATTTTAAAGCAAAACCCAAAACCATTTGAACTAAATCTATGTTGGAAAATAACAAGGTCCTAGTTCCGAGTTCGGGGCGAACTACTAGCTAGTAAAGGTATTTATGCTGAGCCTGTATACACCACATTTTATTATATTGTATTTTTTTATTCTCGACAGGCATGCATTTTATCACTATCACACCTGATGGAAAGTGACGATGCGGCCGAAGACCTATTTATTCTTGACTTGAAGACTCCCAGATTATACCGTTCGGGGAACAAAGACGCGCGCAATGAATTCCACTCCTTCGCAGTTCGGATGACAAACGTAGAAGCAAAACGCTTCGGGCGAGGTATGTCAACCATAAATAGGTGACGTTGGCCTGTTTGTCTTTTTGTTAGATAGTAAAACGGGCGTGGGGGAATTAGGTAACTCGTGTAATTCTCGCGCACATCCGCCAAAATGTAACCGATAGAATACCAATACTGGCTTGCGACCTTACATCGGTGACCGAGACTCTGCAATTATAGCGTATAGAATGTTACCCTTATGATACCTATATAGTATTCACATAATTATATCAATACCAAATTAACCTGTCACAATAAATACCTACTACATAACATTTAAACAACAATCCTACAGAAGTTAGTCAGTAAATTGAATATCAAATTGATCGCTACCTACACTGTAATGACTGCTTTACCTACGTTTAAACTTCAAAAATAATTGCGGATATGTTTTTTATACGTTCATAATTCTGTTATTGTAGCTATTGTTTGCTTATTTATTATTTATGTGAGTTTAAGTCGGAACGATGTTTATAAAATATGAAGTATAAAATTCGGAATTCGGTAAAGATAACTAGAGGATGCGTGCCCTTGATTTTTTATGGACTTTGTTGATACGAGTTACCTGTGAATCATGCTCATGAATATTTTAATAACATAAGTGCTTGGCTCCTTCCGTTTATATGAAATGTGACCCGAAGTTTAGCATTACACTTGATAAGACGCATTCATTTTCATATTGAAGTTGTTCAGAATAACATTCGAACCCAAGAGGAGGAGAACAATTATGTACAGGCAAAACAAGCCAATAACTTTCCGTCTTATAATATAAGTGTGAAGTTATATAATATCTCACTATTTCTCGGTTATTTATAGGTTTCCTTGTTAGCATTTGAAACCTGGATCGCCGCCCGATCGGGAACTGGTAACACTACTAAGCTAAAGTAAGCTATACTAAGCTATAGTAGCAGCTTATGCTGATAAGAGAGGAGATAAGCAAGCAATTCGCCTGGTGGTTAGCGCCGCGCATTTTATTTTTATTTTATTTTATATTTTATTTAATGGCAATAACTAACGGTACATGAAATAATAAATATCTGTTAAACTAAAGGCCAATTAAAAGTTTTCACTATGCATGCCTATAAAATCTGCATTATCATCTGGAAAATCTGGTTTGTACAACAATGTCTGAGACTAAAGGTTAAATCACTATTCTCTTTTCATTCTTATTTCTAAACAAATATTGGTTGATAAATAATTTAAACGCAAGTAAAGCTTAAAGAAACCGACTTTACCGCTTTATTTTCGGAACCCTTGATCTGAATAAATGAATTAAATACGCATTATTGAGGATAACTCAAAAACGACTGCTCAAATCTTGATTTAATTTAAATAGGACCCCATTGGGAAGCACCAACATTTAAATGAAAAAAGAATCGACAAAATCAGTTCACATAGAAAAAAGTTCTAAGGAGAACATAAAAAAGAATGAAAAATACAGTAGAATTGAGAACAACCTCCATTTTTTGAAGTGGTTAAAAATAAAGAAACGACATATATTTGAAAAACATTACGGATTTAGGATCGATTTAAGAGGACTTCTTTATAGATAGATAGATACACACTTAATTGAACACCTTAACGAATACATGACAAGGAATAATAATCTAGAAAATAAGTGTAACAACAGGCGACCTTATCGCTAAGAGCGATCTCTTCCAGACAACCTTTGGATGGAGAGGAGTAAGCAATTCTTTATATATAATCACATAGTCTATTCACATCAGTAACAACACGAGTCAGTACGAGTAGATACACGATCTCTAAAACTATTTGTCACCACCCACGTCCAACCTCCTTCCTTTCACACCATTCGATTTGGTCTTTGTAAATATCAAAAGTCTAGACTACTCTAGACCATAACATTCGGTCTAGATAAAAATACAGTTAGCTAATCATTAATACCAGCGCTTAGAACTCGAGTTCGATGCCTCTGCGAAAGGTATTTGGCCTAATACTGGTCGTTCAGGATTTTTTACTTAAATTACTGTTTTTAAGAAACCAATGTTTTATTAAAATGTGATACAGTTATCGGCGCTCTATGACCTGCTCAAAACGGGTTTACAAGGTGAATTATTAATTTTCGAACATTCTATGTCCACTCGATTTGACAGGTCAGCTTGAATCACTAGATAGTGATATATGATTCGCTATATCCAGCAAGATCTTGATGTAACTTTTTTGTTCATTCGATAGTTCATTGACATATTCTTCGAGTTTTTAGTGGAGTCAATAAAAAACGCAAATAAAAAAAACAAACGCATTCACACTCACAGCCCCACACTAAGTTCAAAGACTTGTTTCGTGGGTGCCGGAAACATTCACATCACAGACCCAGAACCAGAAGCACAAATATCCCTTGGGAAGGTATTTGTGCTCCTGCTGGGAATCGAACCCAGGACCCACGGCGCAGAGGGCGGAGTCCTACCTATCCACTACGCCAACTGGGTCGTCAAAATATTTATAAAACATCGTTGAGAAGTTGTTTAAGATTTTATGGAATATTAAGCTACAACTATATATTCCGATTTCGATTGCCATGTACTCCAAAAGTATTCATCTTTCTGGGGTACGCTGAAAAGACCATGGTCTGGTAGCTATCCCTGCCAGTCATTTACATTCTGGGCCTAGCATGTTTACCAGGTGAGATAGGGATAAAACGCTGACTCAGGCGTACAAATATAGTATAGTAAAATTGTAGAAAGGTAAGTAACATAGTAAATTCTGAACTGAACGTGAAATATTTCCCCTTATAGAATCGATATACCAACATATGGATATGGAAACATGTCTATAATTTTTTTCGTATGCTGCATAATTTTATCTTAGTCAATAATTTCAAAATTAAACGAATAATCCGGCTGTAATCCCCAAAATGTCAAAAACATGGAACTCGTCCTCAGAAAACTCGATTAGGCAGAGTACCTACTATCTAACCTTGAAATATTTCGAGCATAAAAAATGCGCTTTATAAGTTTTTGTACCCTGAGTGGGGTCTTCGCCCGAATGTTTTGTACCTAAACTGTAAATAAGTTGGGTATTTAGATACCTACACTGTTGGATATACCTACACTGGCATCTTTGTGTGTGGAAGTAGATCGATGAAAAGATCTTTCAAGCTCATTCAAGCTGCTTAAAACTACCCGTTAAGAAATGTATCTATTAAAATTGATAAACTACGGTTAGATTAGTTGAATGAGCGTTCGCCTTCTAAGCTTCGATTCCTAGCGACCAAAACAAAACCAGAATCAAAATTTTTTCATGGGGATAAAACTTGTGTTCCCGTCGGGAGTCAAACCCGATACTCCTACTTAGAAGGCGAACGCGCTCTCAACAAAGCTAACAAGTAGTTTATCAATTTCAATAGACACATTTCTTAGAGAGATAAAAATTAACTAAGTAGTAGAACTTTCTAGCTACATAGAGCGGTTCCATTTCTTTGACGTAGAGTGGCTCAGACTCAGACGGCTGTGAGTGTGAAAGTGGTTATTTATTTCCCTAATACCCAGTAACCTCCTACTAATTTAGGTGTTTTATCTACGTTGGCAGAGAGTTTTTCAACCCTCCTCGAGAGGTTGCTGGCATCAAGCTACCTCGAGGCAGAGCCGAAAAATCTAGAATATTTTTTAATTCTAACACTACAAAGTGCTTGTCATATCCTCGCAAGATTTATTAACATGTCATTACTACAAAAGAAACAATCATTTCGCCTACGCAGTCGGATCTGTATTGTTTTTTGCGATCGATGATCTATGACTTTGTTTATGGAAGCTTTACAATAATAGCTAGGAGAAGCGTTTTAATAAGACGATTATTAACAACCAAAAATTCTCATAAGATTATAAATCCATTTGGTCCTCGGAAAAAAGGTGGTCTGTTAAACGATATCGAAAGGGTGAACTGATTTTAATTCGTTTATTCTAATTTGATAGCTACTTTTGTCGTGAGGCTTCCTTGCTACGAGTATGTTTGGTAACAATCAGTGCAGCCCTAGCGTGCAGAAAGTTACGGTAATTTTCTGCAAGCCAGGAAATTCCACAGATTATAATTATTTTATTAGTTACTTCTTAACCTTCGGACTGATTATTTATCAATTCGTAACCCTTTCGTTAATAATGAGAAGATGTAACGTTAGGGCGTAAAGATATTTTTTTAAATTGATCTGTGATACATACTTTTTACTGATTTTACTTCGTGGGTTTGGGTTTGAATTCCCGGCAGGAGCCTAAAACTAACAAGAGAATTATGCTTCTCATTCTAGATTGTTGTATGTGTGATGAGAGTGGATACCGCTATACAAGTCTCTAAACTTATTGCGGGGCTGTACACAGGTCACACGTTAACACAGGTTACCTCCACATTCTTACGCAAGAACATTTGATCTACATATCAGATAGAATTTCACTTAGTACCAAAGTAACAGCCCATGTTTGGGAACTTTTGATACACGGAAGAATCGTGAGCATCGATCGTGACTTGTCCGATCTATCGACAGATTGGTCCCTAGAGCGACGCGTACAATTAGATCAGTGTCAGAATTTGTTAAAGGTCTAATGAGATGTCCGAGACCGCCTTTGGAGTAACAAGACAAAATATAACGCCTTTTTGATGTTATCTCGAGAAGGTGAAGGCGTCATTGCGCCGTTGTCGGAAACCCGGCTTTAAATTGGGGGCTACGGTTTCAAATCCTATGACTGAAAGAACAACTTGGAAATTCAAAAATCACGAGTGATCTAGTAGATTTTTAAGCTATATACATAGCTTCTATCGCGGGCCTTGAGCGTGGAGACCGAATCCAGAAATTCCGTAACGAAAATAACCTAACAACCCCCACTCCAACCGGCACAGCTGTGATACTTTTTAGTTTTGCCATCTATCGATGAATAGCAGAACTTTTAATGACTTTTTTGAAATATCACGCTTGTCTCTTTAGTTCAGCAACTCGCCTCTAGGTGGCAGGAAAAAAAATACTGCATAAATAAAATAAATAAATAATTATAATTGCATAAGTTGATAAAAAATGCTATGCAATAGCTTTACCGCGGCAGTCCCCGAGTGCCACACGTCTTATTTTTTGTAATGATTTGATCACCTTTGATTCGTTGACTTGAGATGCTATGCAAATTGTTTAAGCCTCTAAGAATAAGTCGTATACAGTAACTGAAAGGATTATTTTTACAGTATATAATTATAAATTACATAATAATATTAATTATCTTAAGAAATGGAATCCAGCAACATACCTATACTTAGTAAAAGTTTTCTCGATAAAATTATTTATCAAAGTTGGGTCTTTTGATACACTAATATCGCTCTTACACCGGCTCTAAATGATATACATTTTTTTTTCTACGTTCTTTAAATAATAATATTAAATAAATGGATACTACTTTTATTTCAAATGGCATAGTTCTCACAAAAAACGATTTTATGATTTCTCGTTTTATTAAGTGGCTTTTATCTATAATGTGTTAATCTCTATTTAATTTAGTAAAGATATCGTCACATGAATATAAACAAATTAAATTATAATAAATATGAAAAACAATATATAATTCCTTGATTGCCTTGATATAATTAATTTTTCCTATGCAGACTTT